>CM038467.1:29236505-29568615 GCA_021464415.1 Lonicera japonica
CTTCCCATTCAACATCTGTCATCGTCGTGGGCTTAGCTGCCACACCCAACAATGCCTTATGCAACTCCTGTTGGATCAAGACATCGCGCATTTGGCATTGCCACATGCCGAAATTGACCAACTTTCCGTCGAATTTCTCTACGTCAAACTTTATCGCTGACACCTTTGAGGTCTTAGAAGTAGTCATCTTCAATCACCAATGGACTTGACAAACCAACAACGAGACAAAGATTGAAAAATCTCACTTAAGAATTTTATCAAACACTTGGCGTGCGACACAAATCCCACCTTTATCGTTTTAGCCTCTGATACCAATTGTTGCGCCAAACCGCTCACAACCGAGCACGACGCAACGGGGAGTTATCTCACAAGCTCACTTGGTATACCCGAAAGAAGAACCGACACAAAAAAGCACACCCACAATAGAGAAATAGGAAATAAAGCAACAATCGCACAAAACAAGGTTTTACCGTGGTGTCGGCGTAAAAGCCACTAATCCACACAGACGATAGCTTCTATTGATAATTGGAACAAAGAGATGATTACAAGCACACAAAGAAAAATCTCACTTTTTAGCTCTCAAGTCTCTCTAGGCAAAATTACAAGCTTATAACACAAATGAGCCAAAAATGCACTTAATAGGCAAAATGCCTGAGACCATGATCGATCATGGGCACCCCATGATCGATCATGGGGTCCTCTGCCATAATTTCCACTTTCACCAAAAATGTGAGCCAAAACTCCCATGATCGATCATGGGCACCCCATAGATTTATTTATCATGTATTCGATTACTTTCTGGCCTCTTTAAGCTATAACTCGATCCTTACAGAATACTTGGAAGCCACTACTGTCTGTCAATTCTCTCCACTTTATTTTGCAATGCAAGAACTGTGTTATTTCTTTTTATTTTAAGCACAGTTCCATTATTCTTCAAAATTCCTTTTCTTATTCGATCGAAATCGAAGACCTATTAAGCACCAAAATGACTTAATCCCACCTAGCGGGTTTGCAAAGAATAGAGAGAGAAAGCCAGAAAGGGTATAGATTAGAGTAGGTTGCAGTCAAGTCTTGTCTATGGCCGATTGAAGTCGTCTGGATGAGGATAGATGTACTTGACAAGATGAAGAACTGTGTACACAGTATATAACATATATACTTTCACTATCAAATAATGAACGTGATTTGCAGAAGTAATAGGTTATCAAAATTTCACTATTTACACATTTTACTCTCATTTTTTTTTTAAACCTTTAACTTTGAATTCAAAATAGAAGCGCACACATTACGTTCTCAAAAGAATACGTAAAGAGGAGGTATTTGGAAGTGTAGAGAGCACACCTTACTTTAGAAAAATAGATTAATGGTTAAAGAGGAGAGTAGAAACTGGAGGAGGAGCATGGACACAATTGGAGGACTTGGGCGTCTGCACATTGTTCTTGAGCCATAGTTATTCAGTTTCCGTACTCCCAACCGACCAAGTGAACTGCATAGCTGATCGATCATTGCATCTATGCACCACTTACAATTGCAGGTTGAGGATCGACTGTTATCTAAATGTCTTCGATATGAAGAACAAAACAACTGACCACTATTCTTTAAGTAATCTTTCACGTACGCCTATCTGATTTTCAGGGCTCGTCTTGCGTAATGCCTAGTTTTGGGCTCGGTTTGGGTCTCCAAGACTAAAATGGAAACTTCACATTTTGGGCTGAAGAACAAGTCAGCATCAAAGACAAAAATTGAGATAGCATTAACACTTCTATTCAGATATCATTAACACGAGTTTTATTACTTTATATGTATATATGATTCAATCATTAAACAGAGAGCTGAACTCATATCAGATCACCTTAAGAGAATCACTCTAAAACGGGGGTTCCTGTAATGAACACAATAATAACCGGAAGATATAAATAGTTGCTTCTTCGCGTATTTGGTCTTTTGCAAATGCTAGTATGAAGTCTCAGAGGCGCATAGAACAACCACCTGCCCCCAGTTCCTCTCTCTCTTAATAAAAAATGAAATATTAACAATTAAAAACATCTGCAGCTATTCATGTCCTTATACACAAACAACGTAATGAAATTCTGTTGAAAACATTTGCTGGGATACTCTTAAGGGTTAACTGTTTTCTAATAAAAATGTATCTTTGAGGAGTAACTTTTTAGGAACAAAGTAACGTATTATATACATATATATGGTGTACCAACCACAGCACAACAATGGGAAAACAATTTTCAAGATATATACCAATATCTGCAAAACTTGGAACAAGGTAAAAAAACACAATCTAGTCTAGTCTTATTATCTAAAATCGAAGTGAAACTCTTTAAATACCTTCTCTACTCATCAGTCTTACATAGACTGGATTCAACAGTACGGACTACGACCAAAACTAAAGACTATAATAAACGAGGCATTACCCAAACTGGCCCCCAATGTGATGGATGAAGAAGGGAAGCTAGGTAATTTGTCGAAACATAACAGTAGTATTCCTCCGAAAAATAAGTAAAACTATACAGCTTTGGTCGCTTATCCTTCATAAAAAATATGGTTAGCCCCGCCTCTGTAGTAAAATAAATGCAATTACCAAAGCAATCAACTCCATTGGCTGGAAACACAGAAATTGAATAATTATCACCTAAGAACAACGCTCTGTCCCCCAAATCATCCAGTTCTCCCCATTTTCTGGTCTTGATATTGAACTTGTAAACTTGAAATGATTCCGTTTCCTCGCAAAATTTAGTCCTTACCAAAGCCATAAGTAAATCTCCTGCTGATTCTATCAAATAAACCCTCCCCACATTTTTAAAACTCACAAGCTCCAGTGGAGGAGCAAAATTAGTAACCCTCGGACACAACACATTATCAATCTCACAAGTTACAAGAGCCCCATTGGCACGAACCCCGAGAATCCTATCTTCGTAACAAGCCACGTCAGCAAAGCTGCCATTTTCATGATCTTCTACGCTAATCCATTCGCCAAAACCCGGCCTAGCAAAAGACAACCTGTATCGGTCCTTATAATCAGTAATTACCATCACGATGACATTATTGTTGTTATTTGTATCGGTGCCATTAACAAACACTAGAGCTTTTGTTATAGATTCAGTAAGCGGGGGGAGAGTGATTTGAACTCCATTTAACGGGTTAATGAGTGCGGTGGTACTATCACAAGCTAGGGTGAAAACCCAACCAATTGAAGATCCCCAACAACGCTTTGCATTGGTTATGAGTGGTTCAATCACATTGTATTTGTTCTTTTTCTTGTTCAGGGTAGGAATCAACAAATAGTGGCGGTATTTATAGTAAGAATCGTATTTGCTGAAAAGAAGCCATGGAACACAGTGTTTAGACCAGTTTTGTTCTTTAAGGAGAGCCGATCGCCAAGAGGTACATACAGATGAAAGTGCAGCAAAATCTTCAAAAGCACCCAATCGGTTTGTGATGGAACCAAGCAGATCGTACGGTAATTGAGACCAATCATTTCCTTTCACGTTCGCCATTGCTTTCCTTCCTTCCTATGAATTGGAATCCACAATCACACTGCTCTATCAATAAAATGTCACCAAGACAAAACTTGTGATACTCCTGAAACAAATGTTCAATGAATTAAATTTCTTTTGATTAATGGGCATATTGGGCTTTCAATAAATCATTTGCTTGATGGATATAATCGTATCAAAATTGAAAATTGGTTCCTAGTCTTTTTCATTTGTCCTAGTCTCACAAAAATTTCTTCTTTTTCATTTGGCCTCCTCCGTCTCCCAAAAATCAGGATACCATCAAAATTAAAGTATCAGGTTCGAAATCACTCTAAAATAGAGTTAGAAAAATCTACATCATTGATTCAAAATTTGGTGGGCTAAGATTCTAACATTATTTACTATTTAAATTTTGCCCTCGTTAAAGCGATCTATTTTTTAAATCAATGGTTTATTAAATAGCTTTTGCCTATTCCAATCATTTTTTAATAAAAGAAAATGTCAAAATCTTAAACATCAAATTTTAAAATATAAAAGAGGTGAGTTTTTAAACTCTTGCGATAGTGGAAATTAAATATTTAAAGAGTTGATCATGTACCTTCGTTTTATCTTTGTGATTGATTCTCCGCTGGTATGCAATGCTCTATTTATTTCTATGGCATAGCAAAATCGTTGTTTCTCCCCTTGTGTGAATGTCCTAGTCTTTTTTATACATAAAGAACCCTAGTTTGGGAATTTTTTTATTTATTTTTTGACAAATAAACAATGAAAACATGGGGTGAAATCGGAAAACAACGAAAACACTAAATTTGACAAGTAAGCCAACTACAATTAAAACTCTATAAATTAACGCCCTTGACACCAATAAATATTAGTAATTTAATAAGATATTAATTAATCAATAAATTAATAATTATTAATTTATACATTAATTAATATTTTATTAATTTATTAAATAACTATTTCTTTAAATGAAGTACGCAATTTACTATGCGTCTTTTAATCTACCACTTAATTTATCATGCTTAATTGTTTAATGTATTATATTATTCAATGTACTACTTGTTGTGAATGTGGGAACAATAACCAAGTCCCAAATCCACTAATAAACTCGAGAAATCTCTTTCGGGAATTTTCACAAACACTTGGCGAGCAGAAACCGTCAAGCAATAGGATCTTTGCTCAAACCAAGTATGGCCAACACAAACTCAAGCAATATATAGATGAAAGATAAATAGCAATAACAATCAAAATCAAAAACAAAGTAAGAAAGAACAAATCGTGTTTTGTGAAACCCTTTGGGTCTTCCACCAAGAGGGAACAACTTTATTGATAACCAAGAATTTACACCAATTCTCTCACAATAAACCTCACTCTAGATCAATGGAACAAACCTCTAAAGATCACCTCCCACCTTAGCTAAACCATAGCTAAACACAAGTCTTTCTCTTTTTCACTCTAACAAGACAACTCTCTTTCAAGTCTTACAAAAATAGAAATAAGCCTTTCTATTTATACCAAGTGAAAAATAAGACAATTTTCCTTTTACCCGCCCAGGTGCAATAACAACTTTGCAGTACACTGCTTTGGTGCAATAACAACTTTGCACCCAAATTCGAGTACACTGCTTTGGTGCAATAACAACTTTGCACCCAAATTCGAGTAGTGCAATAACAACTTTGCACCCAAGTCCGAGTATATTGATTTGTTGCAATAACAACTTTGCAGCCAAATTCGAGTAGTGCAATAACAACTTTGCACCCTCACTGCTTGCATGAATTACAAGCCAAGCACAACACTACTTTATGAACATTAGATAATATTTCCTATTTAAACACAAGAACAATCATACTAACACAAACATATCATATACACAACAATGGCATCTCATCTTAAAGGTGTGAAAAAATCAACAATGACAGACGAAAATCGTAGAGTATTATGCAAGCACAACAAGGATAATCCTATTATCACTCAAAAGCAATTGCAACAATAGCTTTTGGAAAACTCTGGCTTACAAGTGAGTCAAGGGACGATATCAAATACAATTAAGCAGTCTTCGGAGTATCTCTTACACTTGCTCTTGAAAAAGGTGATGTTAAGTGACACAAACCAGCAAAATTACCTAACCTAGAAAAGGCTCTTTATGAGTGGATTATTCAATATCAAGAACATGTGAATATCTCGGGAGAGCTAATCATCGAGAAGGCATAAAAGTTTTTGAAGGATTTGTATCCTCAAGATACTCCAGAGTTTTAATTTTTATATAGGTTGGCTTGGAAAGTTCAAATCAAGATATGGAATAAAAAATTATCGTCGTTTCAGGGAAAATGGATCAGTTGATATGGAGGGCATGGAGGATTAATAAAGTCCATAAGAGACAAAGTGGATCAATTTGTGATGAAAGACATTTTTAATATGGATGAAACATGTTTGTTTTTTTTGTTTTGATTTATTCATAATGTATTTTAGTGATGTAATCATTCACATATTTTCATCTTAAACAGGTTTGTTTTTTCAACTTCAACCAGATCATTCCCTTGCAACAAAGCAGCTTGAAGGGAAAAAACAAGACAAGGAAAGACTAGCCGTTGTTATTTGTTGTAGTGAGGACGGTTCAGAGAAAATTCCTTTATGGATTATCGGGAAATATACTAAACCAATGTGCTTCAAGAATGTAAACTTAGGCAGTTTGAATTGTGAGTATCGTGCTAACAAACGAGCCTAGATGGCTAGGGCGTTATTTGAAGAATATGTTCGGCAACTCGAAAAATAGTTGCAAGAAAAATTCTCTTGATTGTGGATAATTGTCCTGCTCATCCAAAAACTATTGAAGGATTGGAAAATGTTGAATTGTTCTTTTTACCACCAAACACAACATCAAAGATTCAACCTTGTGATGCGAGGATTATATGAGCTTTTAAGATGCATTATTGTTGTCGATTTTATAGAAGTCTTTTGGAGGGCTATGCATTAGAGGCATTGAATCCAGAGAACATAATTGTTTTAGATGCAATGAATCTTGCAATTTCAGCATGGACTATGGATGTTAGTGTAAATACAATTGTGAACTGTTGTTGTCATTGTAAACTTCAATCAACAAATAACATGGCTTCGGAGAATTCGGAGGAACAATTAGATGGTGAAGGCACTCAAGAACTGCAAAATTTAATCGAAAAGTTGGTCTATCGTAATTCAATGGATGCCGGACATGTCTTGAACTACCAAGAAGAAAATGCAATTGCAGAGATGTTGACTGATGAGAAAATAATTGAGAACATCATGGGAAATGATAAAGATGATGATGAAAGTTCCACAATAGAGCCCCCTTCGCGAAACGAAGTTCTTACAACGGCAATCACATTGAATAATTTCTTGTTGAGCTATGAGAAAACCACACCAGAAGTTCTTACGATGATAAGAAAAATCAGAGAGATGAGATTCAAGGTGACATCAATTTCAACAAAAAACAAAAGATAATTGAGTCATTTTTTATGAAGTCTTCATAAATCACTAATGTATTATGTAATGTATAAGAGTTATTAATTTATATAATGCATGGGTTCTCTATATGTATTATCTTATAAATTTAGCGAATTATTAATTTAGCACGTTGTCCCCAAGTCAGGACTGACCAAAAGTATTATTTAAGAGATTATTAATTAATCGAGTTTTAACTGTATATTTTTTTAAGACCATCAATATATTAACTTATAGAATATATTTGCCTTTATTGTTTTTTGTGTGTGTATAATTTGAATGCGTATTCATAAAATGTAATTTATTTCTCCTATCAAAAATGTAATTTATTTCATGATATACAAAAATTAATATAAAGAGACACATGAGATATTATAAGATTATTAATATACTGATAACGTAATTTTTAAAATTTGTATCTCGTTGCATCAAAGTTTTATATATTTTTGACATTTATATATTAGCGAAATCATTGTAATCCATATGTAAACTTGTAAAGATATATAATAAACCATATTCTTTGTGGTGAGAAAAAAAAATGTATAAAAAATAACATTAACTATATACCAAAAAAATAAAATAGGTAAACAGTAAAAATATACCGAATAATACTGAAACTTCCTAAAAAGCACATTATGCAATTTGGGTTTTGTCTAAAAAAAACCGAAACTAAAAATACCGAATATCATAGTTTTAGTTTTGTTATAGGCCAATTATGAGACCAAACCGATCAAATCCCACCCCTAGTCTAGAAGGATAGATGGATTGAGATTGTGTCAAATATGTTAATAGGTTGATGGAATTACGAACTTAATTTTTTTTTTAAAAGAATTCATTAGAGTTAAAAAAACAAATTTAAAAAATTTAAAAGGATAACTCCCAGCTTAATTAATCATATAAATGTTGTACACGGGATTACAGCTGGTTTTATTGCTTCTGTCTGGCTTAGGTAGAACTTGGGTTAGAGGGATGGGGTTAGAGAGGAAAAAAAAATAAAAAAGCAGCACCGAAACCAATGTACAGGCCCAATGGGCCAGAAAATATTCTACTAACGGATATAACGCTACATGTTATCACATGTACTTTTACCAAAGATACTTCGGTGTCTTGTCTTGTACATTCTGGCCTTAGTTTGAACTTTGCTTATGATGTTGGGATTTGGTTTGAAAATTACCATTTAACTTCCATAATTTTTAAGAAGCTTACAAGAATGAAGTTTGGATAAGCAATGGGTGTAAATGGGAGAAGAATCAAGAGGTTATTAGAATCGAGGGGTTCTAAATGTGATATATTGACCCTTCCAAGGAATCCATGCTTCATAGATTCCACCCAAGCCCTTATTCAGTAAATTAAGAAAGAAACCAATATAAGCAAATGGGTCTTCCGGATTCGATTAAATATGTACTCCTTCTATCTAAAATAGATATTTCCATTTTGACTTTGGCTCGTTTTAAGGAAACACTAATTTCAACTTTATTAATGACTGAGAATACAACTTATTTTCTATTGCAATATCTGTTGATTATGCAACCAAAGAAAATGAGAGTATCAATTCGAGATATCCCAAAAAGGAAAGTAGGACTATCAACGGGTGAGTAAGACGTATTTCTTATAAAAAACTCACCAGTTATAGGATTATCACATTTAGAAAATGAAACTTTTACATTATACTTGTGAAGTTCCCTGTGAAATTTGGATATTCGAAGTGATAATCAAATGCCATGTCAAACGCCTTCGTTTAGGTTACAGATTCAACATGGATATTAGCCTTAATAATTTGTTTTGAACTAACAGCTTCAGATTGACCAAAACCAACTTAAAGATGATTTAATCGATCAAGTGTGTAGATACACTCGATCGCGTATATACACGCATATATTTAAAAAACACATGCATCAGAGAAGATACGAATACGAAGGGATAGCTTTCACTGCTCAGAAAGAACTTCAAATACACAAGTACATGTTTTGTTTTTATAGTCAGAACTATTTATAAAGCAAAAGCATATTATATTCCATGAATTGGTTGTTCAAAGCATGATATTCGTTCTTGGCCCACTACCTAACAACTTAAGGTTTTGGGTCAAAGGGTGATTTAATAATGGTAACCGAATATCGAAATTTTACACAAGTTTGTTTTGTTTTATTAGCAAGTATTTAAGGAACACATTATAAAAAGCAATGAAGAATCAAAATGACATGCATAGCAAGGACATTATAGTACCTTCAAAGATGAAAATATTTATTGAGCAAGCCAAAGAAGATCACCTGAAGAAACTTCAAGTAACTAGTCAGCAACAAAAGCTCCTTGCAAAAGCATATAGCACTTAGTGGTGAATCTATAGGGGCCGCATAGTTTTATGCAATCTTCTTCATTTCAAAAAGTCATATATATATATATATATATACTAGTTTATATGCACGTGCGTTGCACGTGATTTTAGTGCTTGACGTATGTCATTAAGTATATTAATGAATACATATATAATATATAAGAATTGAATAATTAGTATGAAATAAAAATAATAACTTATAAAAGAAACATAGCATCAACTGTAAAATTAAATTAATAATTATAAGAAAAATCATATAATTGGTCAACTCTAGAAAAATGTTGTAGATACATGAAGAAATTTGTCGCCGTGAATTTTTTTAGTATGGAGGTGGCCTAGCAGACTCTTAATCAGATATATAAAAGAGTAGTATATTTTTACTAAGTTTTTAGAATTGGTAGATAGTAAATTCTATTAAAGGTATGTAGATTATTATGCGTGGTACAAAATAATAATATAACATTCATATAAACAATAGATTATATAACAGTAAAAAAATTAAAATGGTAAAAAAATTAATTTAACATAAATGTTTTACCAAGCCATAGTTACAATATATTCATATTTTTTATTTAAACATAATTAGAAATAAACAAATAATTTTTAAAATATATAAATATAAATTTGATTTATTATAATGTTAAAAACAATCCAGCAAAATAGAGTTTAATTCACACTAAAACTTTGTAATTTTAATACAATATATTAAAATTTTTTAGCCAAATAAGTAGAGTTTGCATTTAATTGGAATACTAATATAAAAATATATTGAGTTGTACTATTTTATTTAATGTAAATCTAGGATAAAATCTTTATTTAATTATTTTATCCAAATAGAGTGAGGTTTGAGTTTATTTGAAATACTAATACTAATATAAACATATATGAAATTATATTGTTTTATTTAATGTAAATATTAAAATTCTTTATTTAAAATCAAGGGGCATATTTGCCTTTACAAAAAAAAAAGAAAAACATTTTTAAATTGTTGGTACTTTTATATATAATATAGATATATTATATATATATATATATATATATTGACCAATTTTACGTGTGACATGGCTCACTTAGGTCGTGATGCGGGTAGGGCTGGAGAGTTTCTTGCTTTGGCTGGACACTTGTGGTTCAAATCTTGAATCTGCCACAACCTTACACACCCCAACGATGTTATTAGCGTACACAGAAGATGAAAGCATAACATACATATGGTAGTTCAAACGTTACTATCATCAAGAAGAGCAGTCTCAGTATTACAAAAACTAATGCATACCAAACAAAAAAAATATAGAATTCATGAACTGTGATGTAGAACAGATAGCGGACCTATATTTAACAATATTGGATCGTCGTAAACCCACCTGCCCCAAAAAGTGACGAAACTAAAATTGCTTAGGGGCTGGCTAATTTGACCCAAAACGGCCCAGGGAAATCAAGTCACTGCCCGTGGCGGTGATGCACGTCATCTTTTGGCCAAATTCCTTCATTTGGGCTTCTAAATCTGCATACTTACTATTTAAGGCATATTTTAATGACGCAATAAGTTGAGTTTGGAAAGTCAGATTTGACTTCCGTCAAATCCCGAGCGATCCTTGACATCAGCACTGCAGAATCCCATAATTTCTACAATTTCCTATTTTTGGCAGTTTGTTTTTAAATTATTTCGAAATTGTTTCCTTTCTTCCATTTTGTAATCTCTTATAAGAAATTCTCTTTCTAATCATTTAGGGAAATTATCTTTTAATAAAATTTGAGTATTTCTCCTATATTGTGAGTACAATCTTGCCTATTTTTGTTGAGTACTGCATGTCTGCATCATTTAATTCTGTAGAGAGTTGTTTTGTGTCAAATCTCAATATCTACCTGAGACTTATTCCTAATTTGTTACTCTTAGTTTTACACTCGTTTATGTCTCTTGGCTAATTGGCTCGATTGATTAATTTATTTTCATGCCTCGGTAAAGCACCCACAGTTGCACACACAAACGAGTGTAAAACTAAGGGCTCGTTTGGTTCGAGTTTTGGGAATGGAATGAGCATGGAATGGGAATACTTGATTCCTGGAAAGTTATTTTCCTGGCATCTATGATGCCATGCCAATGTTTGGTTCAACCGGGAATAGGAATGGAATAAAGTATCAATTACAAAAATACCCTTCTTTTTAAAAGATGAGAAAATATCACCTACTAATTTTTCAAAAGAGACAATTACTATAATAAATTACAAAAATTACACATGCCTAGCTAATAACTATCCTACAAAAATTACAATTATTTTTAATTAAAAAAAATTACAACAAGAAAAAAGAAAAAAAAAGTTCCAAATAATTTTTTTTTTTCATTTTTGTGCAGCAGCGTAATTAAAAAAAAAAGTTCCAAACAATATTTTCATACACTGATGGAAAAAAATTTATTTATTCATAAGGAAGAGTGTTATTTTAGTCCTAACATGAAAAAAATAAAAAAGATGCCCATTGGTAATGGTTTATTCCTTATGATTTAAATGGGAGAACTTTGGGAGAAAGGTTTGTTCTTGGAATCATTTATTCCAGACTTAAAACTTGAACCAAACGAACCATAAGAGTAACAAATTAGGCTAAAAAAACACCAGAAACGAGATTTAGAAAAAACATTATCCTAGCTTATAAATCAATGAATTAGAGAAATATCCACCGCACAACATGGCACAGTACAAAAAAAGATCAAAATTAGTAATAAGGAGCGAGGGGGGGGGGGGGGGGGGGGGGGGGGGGCGACTTTAATCTTATCTAAAAATCAAAGTAACACTTGTAAATAAAAATACGGAGAACATTTCAAAATAGTTCATCAACTCATCAGTCTTACAAGATTGAATTAAAAGGTACCGACTAGGAAAGTAAAGACTGCCATAAACAAGCCATTACCAAAACTGAAAATCCCAAACACTAAGTACATTTCAAAAGAGTTCATCTACTCATCAGTCTTACAAGATTGAATTAAAAGGTAGGGACAAGGAATCAAAAGTAAAGACTATCATAAACTAGGCATTAACCAAACCGGTGATAAATCCAGGGAAATAACTGACTAAGCATGTGAGCTAGGTACATCGCGGAAATATGACATACATTTCCCTCTGTAAAATAAGGAAAAATATGCACCATTTGTTTCTTATTCTTCATACAAAATATGAGTAGCCCCAAAACAGTATCAAAATAAATGCAAAGTGATGCAATCAACCCCATTGGCCGGAAACACATCAATTTATCACCCAAGAACAATGCGCGGTCTCCCCAATCATTCAATTCCCCCCCATCTCCTAGTCTCTATATCAAACTTGTAAACTTGAACAAAAGCTTCGTTTCTCTTGCTATACTTTCTCCTGACCAATGCCATCAGTAAATCTCCTACAGATTCTATTAAATAAACCCTTCCCACATGATTGAAATTAACCAACTATGGCGGACGAGCAACATTAGAAACCCTCACATCAGAGACATTATCAATTTAACACATCACGAGAGCCCCGTTGGCACGAACACTGAAAATATTGTCCTGTCACAAGCCACGTCAGCATAGCTGCCATTCTCGTGATCTTGTAGAGTAATCCACTCTCCGAAACCCGACCTAGCAAAAGCTAACTTAAGCCGGTCCTGGTGATCAGAAATCACCATGACGATGACAGTGAATACTAGGGCTCTGTATATAGATTTAGTGAGCAGAGGGGAGCGTAGTTTGAATTCCAGTTAGGGGATTGATGAGTGCTGTGGTGTTATCATTAGCAAGGGTGAAGACCCAACCGATTGAAGATCCCTAACAGTGCTTTGCATTGTTGATGAATGGTTCCTTCACTCTGTATTTGTTGTTTTTCTTGTTCATGGTAGGAATCCAGAAGCAGTCTGGTTGGTTAAGAAAAAGCCATGGAACACATCATTTTGAGCAGTTTTGTTGTTGTTCCCAAAAAAGAGCAGATCGCAAGAGGAACATACAGATGAAAATAAAACAATGTCCTCAAAATCAAGGAAACAATTTGTGATGGAAACGAGCAGATCGAGTGGTAGTTGAGACCAATCCTTTGTTTCCGCTTTCTCCATCAAATCCTGAACATTACATTAGAGGGAAGAGGAACAACAATCAAACCCTAAACATTATATTAAGAGGGAATTAAAGAGGACCAACAAACTAAATAAGGTTCTACTGCTACTCATCAATCTAGAGAGAAAATGAATTTCCCAACCCAGCAGTACATAACAAACCAGATTTGCAAAATCCCCTAGGAATAATAACACATTAACACATAATAATAATAATAATAATAATAATAATAATAATAATAATAATAATAATAATAATCATCCAACCACAATAAAATATTCAAAACAAATGCAAGTAAGCAACTAATAGAACAAGGGAAAGTAAATAATAAGAAGAAAATGCACACGTACATAAATACAGAGTGAGGGGGTGTTTGTGTAAACCCTGGAAGAATGAGAAAGCAGATGTAGAAGAGTAGAAGGTTGGGGAATTTGCAACTAGACAAGAATTGAACTCCACATATTAAACTAGATTTGCAAAATCCCTCAATAAAAAAAGTAGGAATAATAACAAAAAATAATCCACAAAACAAATGCAAGCATGCAACTAAATTAATAATAGAAGAAGAAGTAAAATGAGTGAAATAATTTAAAGAAGGAAATGCATACAATACATACAGAGAAAGAGATGTGTCTGTTTAAACCCAGAATGAGAAAACTGCAGAAGCGTTGGAGCAAGGGGAATTGGTCAAGAGTGAGAGTTGAACAGCTAGGTTTCTCTTTCACTTCATCTTCTCCCTTTTGAGCTAAAAACCGAGTGTATGGACTAGTTAGTGTGTGCATCTTTCTTGCCCAAGGTTTACTCCCGGTGGCTATCCATCCCAGGTTCGACCTCTAGGTCGATCGGGAGTTTTTCAGGTCGATTCTCAACAGCATCAAATCAGCTTGTAATCACTATAAATGGTATTACGCATGAGCGAGAATTAGTCGAAATGCACAAAAACTAGCTCGAACACCCCGTACGACGATGGCGCCCAAACAAAAAAAAAATGTTTGTTGCTAAATTTAAGGGGTGGTTGATGAATGTTAATTTTTTTTTTTTTGTTTTAGACAATCGATGAATGGTAATTTAGAAGGTTGTGGTGTATATATATATATACATTAATGTACGGGTACTGTTGGAATTTTAAGAAATTGATGTCATAACACTTAAGAATTTGGTTTCTATTATTATTATTACAAAGTTGCAAAGCAATAAAATTTTTAGAGTTTCAAATTTATTTTTATGAACCTCTAAGCATGTAGATCAGTTGGCATATAAGTATATAACTGTTCTAAATTAACTAAGATTTTGAGTTAGAGCATACGTTAAACCTTGAGAATGAAAATTTTGCTGTTCAACGTGATCCTACTCGACTCGAAGTAATTGCTCACTTGCCATCATTTTAATTAAAAAAAAAGAAAAAAAAATTATTGAGCAAATAAGACTGCAATCCTATACTAACAGCAAAAATAATAAGGCTCAAGACATGAATCCCGTATATTTAAAAATCTAGTTACCTATAAAATAACATGTGTTCAATCATATTATGACACTTCATATAAAATTTTATACTTATTAATACATGTTATAATTTAATTTTTTTTATTTATAAATGCTTAATATGTACCTCAAATTAATTTTACAGACGTAAGTCTTAATTAGAATTGATATTTCTGTCCTAATGTATATATATTTTACTTGTCTTACAACTAGAATTTGTGGGCTATTGGGAGGCCCGCACGAGAGAGTTCTGCAAAGTAAGCAGCGTCAACACTCGGCCAGCCTATAACCCCTCCATAAATTCTTGCGCTCATTTGTATGAGTGGCGCCGCGAGCGGTTCTCACCTCTCGCTTTGTTTTCCTTACTCATTAGTTTAAGGCAAATTTTTCAGTGGCACCTCCCTCAATATTTGTACTCATTCCCAAGTACTAAGTTATGGTTTTCTTTCGATGTGGGAGTGGGACGAAAAAAAAATTGTGAAACCATTACCCAACACTGAATCCATTTTCACTCACCATAATCTATCTACTTCTATTTCTATCTCCGCTAGTCTACATCCTTCAGAGTTTCACCTTCTTTCCGCGTCACAGCTATATGAGAATGTTAACATAATCTTTTTAAGTTCTCTATGTTTTTGTTTCTTAACAACTTCAGCTTGGCGTGGATGTGAGCTATTCTTTGTTGGTTCTGAAGAATGATGGTCTTTCCGACCATCATTGGTCTATGTTAGAATCTTGCTTTCTTTTTTTGAGTTACATCTTCGCTTATTTTTTAAAGCGTTTGCAAGGGTGATAACAAGAACCGATAGATTCTATGATCATTTGGAAGTGACCAAAACTTCGAGTGAGTAAATGAAAGTCTTTCATAAATATGATTTAAATTTAGACACCACTTACATAGTTATAAGAGAAGTTATTTCTTGTTAGGCCCACAGAGTTTGCTCCTTCATTAAGTTTAACAAAAAAGGTAATTGCTGAGTTGAGTATGGTATAATACTTTTTGGGTGATATGTAAAGTGCCACCCCTGCTTATTTATTTGTCATCTAAAAAAAATATTTATTAATTTGATTTAATTTTATATATTTATTCATTTACTAGAGGTTTGGGAGAGAGGGCACACATCCACGAGCTAGTGGGCATCCAACAATATTGGATATGCCACTTTCATTAAATTCGGTTAAAGAAATTTGTTATATTACAACGGTTCATAATGTTCTATGCATGTTAGGGAACCAACTCTAGGTTAAAATATATATATATATATTTGAAAGGAATGTCTAATATTTGTTCCTTTAAAATTAATATTACAAATCTTATTGGGAGGGCAATAAAAACTACAATCTCCAAACTCCGAAGTGAATGGCGAGACGCCCTGTTAACCTATTATGATTAATATGATAGTTGACTTTGTGATTTTGTGGTCCTAGGTGATTTTAATTTATTTATTCCTTTATTTTATCATTCTCCAAGCGTATATAAGAGTTGTCTATTATATTATTTATTCATCTATTGTATACACAGATTTTATCTTTTTATATAATATCAGATCGTTAAGATCATTTTTATTTTGAGTCACTACTTTGATAATAAATATTGTCGTTCACTGAATTTCAATTAAACCGCTTACACTACAATTGTACACAATCATATTGCACACACGAAATTTAAATTCATAAACTAGTCAGTTCCTAGTTAAAAAATGTTAACCTCAAAATTTTATTTTTCACAAATTAATCAGTTCCTACTTAAAAATGTTATGAAAATCTAAATTTTATTTTTACATAAACACGTATAATTTATAAATAAACAAAAAATCATATTATTGGCTATTGTAGTAATTTTTCCTATTTCTAACTTTCGGCTACCAACAAAACTTATCTGAACTTATCGCCATCAAGAACGATTTTGAGAGCTTAAAATGCCTCACGAATTCGGCTACAATGTCGCACCAATACATTGGAGAATTGTCATGTTTAGTATTATTAAATTTAATTCCTGAATTCGGCCACAATGTTCCACGAATACATTAAAAAATTGTCCTTATTTAGTATTATTAAATTTAATTTCCTTCAATATTCTAATCAATTGTTTTAAATTTAAAAAAAAATAAAATTAAACATAGACAATTTATGAGTATATATATTTTTTTAACCTTCTTTATTATGATAGACAATCTTACTATATTATATATTCTAATTGCTCATTTAAACCTTGTGCTATGTAACTCTGAAAGAGTATGATCCTAATTATCATGCGTATCACACATTGCTGATGCAATTAGACTTGGTGTTGGTAGATTAAAAAATGATACACCATGGTATAAAAATAGCGCATACAAATACAAGATCAATTTATAAAAATTTATAATGGGGAACTATATCCGTTTTATTATAAGAAGGCAATAGTTTTAAAAGACTCTTTTCACAATTATATCCATATCAATGACCCTTTTATTTTTTTATTTTAAAATAAGGGCAGTTCATTTTCTTGACCTAAAACACCTATTTATTAAAAAAAAAATCACCTATTCTTTATCGGAATTGTCATTGCTTTATAAACTATAGGATTCTTCATTGCATTTTCGTGTCTGAATACACTTCTAAATTCTTATAGGTTAATTTTGCAAAGTCTACCAAGAAGTGACATAAGATGTATAGAGAGGCGAAACGCGTGGATAAATTCATTATTACCTATTTGGTTTGGGTTGAATTTGCAAATTCAATAACTTGTCTTTTATGAATATGGTCTAAATCTAGGTATCACTTAATATAGTTATGAGAGAGGTTATTTCTTGTTGGGCCAATAGTATTTACCCTTTACGAAGTTCAACAAGAGAGATAAGGGCTATGTCGGGTAAAGTTATAATACTCTTTGGGTGGTCTATAAGATGCCACTGCTTATCTATTTTTATAATTAAGAAAAATATTTATTATTTTGATTTAATTTTATATATTTATTCATTTGCTAGAGTTTAGGGAGAAAGGGCATACATCCACGAGCTAGTAGGCATAAAACAATATTGGATATGCCACTTTTATTAAATTCTGTTGAAGAAATTAGTTATATTACACTGTTTCATAATGTTCTATGCAAAATTAGGAACAATCTCTAAGTTTTAAAAAAATAAATTGAAAAGAATGTCTAATAACTTTTTTCTTAGAAATAATATTACAAATTTTATTCGGAGGGCAATATAAATTACAATCTAATCTTATTGGGAGGGCAATAGAAATTACGTCTCCAAAGTGTAAATTGAGGCGACCTTGTTAGCATATCATAATTAAGATAATAGCTGACTTTGTGATATTGTAGATCCTAGGCTGATTTTGATTTATTTATTTATTTATTTTATAATGCTCCGAGCCTATATAAAAGATTATCTATTATATTATTTATTCATCTATTGTATATACAAATTATCTCTTTTTACATATTATCATAGTGTTAAAATTGTTTTATCTTAATGTTTTAATCACTATTTTTCACTGTTACTGGTGGACGATAAATATTAATATATTATTATCGCCGGATTTTGATTATTAGTTGCCAAACCATTATCTTTGCCTATCTGCCTCACCATTAGCTTGTGCTCTCTAGCAAACCTCCCTGAACCTATCCCACATATAAATCACCGCTATCCCATATTCACAATTCCATCGAATTAAATAACACTTCCCAGACCACGATTGCACACAATCATACAGTACACAGGGCCGGACTTAGAAGGACGTGACAGATTTCAGCACAAGAGGAAATTTTGAAAAATTTACTAACACTTATAAAAAAATAAAAAGATTAGTTTAAGCCTATTCTTTTGTTAAGTTTTAGCCGACTCCTTAGCCCAGTTCAAATATATATTAGCTAGAGTATATAATAGATAAATTCAAGTCACTAAAAACTCGTCGAGCTCAATTTTGTTAAATACTTTTCATTATATATGAATTCAAATATTTAAATTATACTATTAAATA
This sequence comes from Lonicera japonica, assembly GCA_021464415.1. Classification (NCBI taxonomy): domain Eukaryota; kingdom Viridiplantae; phylum Streptophyta; class Magnoliopsida; order Dipsacales; family Caprifoliaceae; genus Lonicera; species Lonicera japonica. Next base: position 29,255,329 of record CM038467.1, read on the forward strand.
TTTTTTTCACTATATAGTTATACTTTCGATATTTTTTTTAATGATTTTTTTTATATGTTACTATTAACCCACCTCTCGAAAAATTTATGGGTCCGCTTCTAATTGTACACACTAACTTCAATTTTTATTTTTCACAAACTAGTCAATTCCTACTCAAAAATGTTATAAAAATAGAAGTTTTGTTTTCACATAAACACACAAAAATAAATAAATAAAAATATTATTGACCGTTGAGTAATTTTTTTTTATTTCTCCATACTTCTCCTCATTAGCAACCTGAGAACTTATTGCCGGCATGGATCGCCTACATAGGAGAATTGTCCATGGTTCGTATTATTAAATTTAATTCCCTCCATTATTCTAATTAAGCAATCAAGAATTTATCGTCACCAAGAACAACCAAGAATTTATCGCCATCAAGAACAATTCTGATAACTTAAAATGCTACACGAATATATAGAAGAATTGTTCCTAGCTCGTATTATTAAATTTAATTCCTTCCAATATTCTAATTAATTATTTTAAATTTCAAAAAAATAAAATTAAACGGAGAGATTTTATAAGTAGACATTTTTTTAACCGTCTTTATTATTATGATGGACAATCTTACTATGTTATATATTCTAATTGCTCATTCAAACCTTGTGTTATACAACTTTAAAAGAGTATCATCTTAATTATCATGCATATCACACATATTGCGGATGCAGTTAGACTTGGTGTTTGTAGATTAAAAAATTATACAAATAATGAAATAAAAATAGTGCTCACAGCTGAATCAAAGAAACTGCATACAAATACAAGATCAATTTATAAATTTCTATAATCAGGAACTATATCCTTTTTATTATAAAAAGGCCATGCTTTAAAAGACTTTTTTTGTAATTATATCCAGATGAATGACATTTTTATTTTTCTATTTCAAAATAAGGGCGGTTTTTTTTCTTGACCTAAAACACCTTTTATTAATTTTCTTTTCACCCCTTCTTTATCGGAATCATCATCGCTTTATATGAGTAAACTATAAAATTCTTCATTGCCTTGGTCGTGTGGTATGGGCAACACTTGAATTGGCAATCTGTAATGTTGGAGGATCCTCCCCCTAAAGTATTAGTTTGTTAGAGTAATTTTTTTTTCATTTTTTTTTGGGGCGGCTTTTGCCCTCTCTAGCACTAAAAAAGGAAAAAAAAAAATCATAAAAATATGTTTTATATTTAAATGCTGATTAGGTGAATACATTTCTAAATTCTTATAGGTTAATTTTGCAAAGTCTGGCAAGAAAGTGCCATAAGATGGATGCATAGAGAGACGAAACGCATGGATAAATCCAATATTACCTATTTAGTTTGGGTTGAATTTGAAAATTCAATAATCTCTTTAGTGACACAAATCGGAACATATATATATATATATATGGAAATTTTCAGGCGCGAACCGGTCCGTACTGACTGGGCCTTTTTACGACCTTTTTTTGTTGTAAAAAACATTCCCCAATATTTTTATGATGAAAAACGTCGTAAAAAGGTATAATCCGTATGGACCGGTCCTTACCAGAGATGGACTATATATATATTTGTACATTATCAAAGACAGTTTACGAACACAATGATATGTTTACTAGTGTATTTTTCAGCAATAGAATTTTTGTTAAATCTACTCGTGATGGACCTAATTTAATATGTTAGCAAAGTATCATCACGTGCTATGAAAATGTCCATGAACGGATTCATGATTTCAGTCGACAGAAATGTAAAAGGTTTTAAAAAAATGACAAAAACTTGCTTGCAGTAGAATTTGAACCTTGGAGAAGACAAAAACTTACTACCTTACATAACCACCAAATCATCTTTATTTATTATTAACCTTTCCTCCCTCAAGTTTCTAGTATCATATATACGTAAAAAAAATCCCAATATTTGAAAGGCAATTCAATTGAGCTGAGCATTATTCTTTAACTAGTATAATTCAGACATGCCTGCCTTTTGGTGCTTGTGTTGGGTAATGTCCAATTTAAGTTAGTCCTTAGTTTGAAGTGTTCTTATTATTAATAGGAGAAGAATTGTGTGCTCATTTCATTGAAATTCCGTTGTTAATATTGACCAATCAGCAGTTGTTTATGTTTATTTTAGCCTTGTATATAATATCTCAAGTTATACGCGTAGCTTCACCGTGTAGGTGAATATATATAGAGCTACAAGAACATCCACAATGGTTTCTTTTCATAGTATAGGTATGATAAATTGTCCGTTTGTTTGGAACGTTGCCTAAAGTTCATCCACGCAATGAAAATTTCCTACGTCGCAAAATTGTCCGTTTGTTTGGAACGTTGCGCAAAGTTCATCCACACAATGAAAATTTCCTATGTCGCAAAGGAGGTGCGAGACATGGAGATGATCATCCGTAACTGCCTTCTTTTCTTCCCTCTTGCTAAGAAACAATACAAGCAATCCAACCTATGATATTTCGCTTTCAAGCTAACTCGATCACATATCCAATGGAGTTTTCCAGTCATGGCTTCATTCGAATAAACTTCACCTTTACTACTTCAACAGCAGGTAGTGAAAAATTCGTACTACTACATTAAATACGATTTGGAAGGCGAGTTGTTGCATTCAAAATATATGACATATATTTATACAAGTGCTTAATTATACACAGAAGCAGTAGACTCGGAAATTAACCTATATAATAAGTTGATATATGCATCTGATTAGTTACGGAAGACGGCTTTTCTATGCAAACTCTCTCCCTGTATATATATATAAACATAGACACCCACTCATATATATACATATATATACACAGATTAAACTCTAAAGCGGACCGTCTACTTGCAGACTTTGCCTTTAGCCATTGTTTAATCTCTGGTCGCCGATTTGCCTATCCATTGGCAACAGAAAACTGTCAATAAAATGGTGCTCTGCGAGCAGACAGTCTGTTTTAGAGACGAGCAGCTATATATATAGTAACTATATATATATGCATGACCATAGAGCTAGAGGTCGAAACTGTGGCTGTTGAAGTGGAAGATTGGGTGATTGCTTCTTCTATTGAAATTTTGTGTCCTGCATTCTTTAGCAATGCTTGACTGAAGAGCTGTAGGGCCACACACTATGACACCAACATCAACATTCCCCCACCTATCTGATACGGTTCCGAATATTTCTGCAGCAAAGAAAATGGGAACACAGATTCAGTAAAACTGGAATTGGGTTCCTCTAGCGCGAGAAGAAGAAATCTGGAATGTCAGTTTAAAATTAGATGGCTAAGATTTTGAAAAGTAATTTCTATCTAAATGAGTCCTTCCCGAGAAGAACATTATCTATCAAAATCTAAGCCATCCAATTTTCAACAACCAGTCCAGATTTACTACTCTACTCTAGAGCGATTGAATTCCCTCTACAGAAACCGGAGACAATAACTGGCCTTTCACTGTGAAAAATGATGAGAGTCGAGGCAGTTTCTTTGTAAAATAATGAAACGGCCAAGCCTGAAGCTTCATGTACTTATTGATAAATGTTAAGGACGATAAATTCATGCAACAATACAAATGAATTTGGGGCCAAAATGAAGTTGTGATCTGTTCATCACAGGGTTTCGTTTTAAGGGAAACAATTTATTTGAATAAATGGATTTGAGAAGCCCAAATCTGATGGCATACGACGTGATTTAGATAGAAATGTTTTTTTAACAACTACAAAAATGGAGCCGGCTTGCCAATCTCTCTTTTTGGTCTATGATTAACTGTACATCAAAGTAATACACAGCGTTTCTCATGTTGTAACCGCGAACCATCATGGTTCAAAGACAAGGCTAAACCCGATCTAAATCAACCGAGTTGACTTGGCTTCAATGCCATACATTTGAAACCGTTAATGTAGGTACACATAAACAAAATAAACTAGACAACCCATGGCCGGCTGAGTTTACAGCCAGAACAACAAAAATCCGTTCTTGCCAAGTCAATTTACAAGTCCCCTAGTCAACTAGCCAAAGTCCTATTGATTCATCTTTTTTTCCAAAATATATTGATCCTTTTAAATAATAGATTGTCCATCTCACCCAAATTCGACACCAAGTGAAAAGTTAGGCAGTCAAGTCTAGGGCCAAAACCATAACTTCAAGCTATGTTTCTTTTTATGTATAACTTCTCGATATGATTTAAGAAAAGAAATGGATGGACCTTGGCACAGTTAAATACTTGATCATCTATAAGCCAAAATGTTAAAGGAAGAAAAGGAGAAACTGATGGTCTGGGTCCGTTTGAGCGCAAAGTTGGACAAAATATTGGAAAAACAATTCATTTTTATGAGAAGTTAGAAAAAGAGATGAGTGATATGGTGAGATGTATACTCCAAATTTTTTCTCACACACCACCAAATAATTGGATTCCATGTAAAACCAAATTGCTCATCCTATTTTCCAACTTCTCATAAAAATCAATTGTTTTCTCAATCAATTTCAAACTTTGCCATCAAACGAACCCTGAAGTAATATATTTTCCCCTAGTGTTATCAGATTGTTCTTCATGAAGTCGATTTTATAGGCTTAACCTTATGGAAACTCGTTCTAACAAAAAACAATTAAGCAAATGGAAATGGAAATGGAAATGCTATGGGGATCGATGTACCTTTGAAGTATGGTCTTTGACCATACTGGATGGAACTCGCAAAACTTGCAAGGCCAGAATCCTTGGGCATCACAAGCTTGTTCTGCTGCACAACGTCAACATTCTCGCCATTTTCAGATTCATCAAAAGCTGAAGTTTTTCTTTCCCAAAGATGCCAGAAACTAATCACCAGACCTCCAAACAGAGAAACACTTGCAACCATGCATATCACAAATAGTAGCCCTTTGTACCACCAGGAAGATATTTCAAAAGGGTTTATATAAAACATATTTAACAAACCAACCAAAATCACCAAGCCGATTGTAGATATGATAACATAAATTCCAGACCATATGATATTTCCAGTACCAACCAAAATAGACATGCTACCTCTCTTGGAGGCGGGGAAGACAGAAGAGTTCACAGGCGCGTGAACATTACCCTCTTCCTGCATTCAAGAAATCATTTATAAGAAATTAAATGAGAAATATTTTGAAGATATAAATATTTGATGTTCAAAAGAATAAACTAAACCTACCAGTGAAGGTTGTGATTCTCGAGTGACGTAAGTTTGAATCTCGAGATTGATTATATTGGAAAATTGCGGACAGATGGACTCCATGTTAAGTGTATGAAGCAGTGGAAGCTCGATTGATTTTTTCACGGCCCAAACAATCAAAATATTTCTTGGCAAACATGGTTTACCATCCTTGATACGGTGGAGAATATCACTCAAGATAGCTATAAAAGGTGAAATTCCAATGCCCCCAGCAACTAAGATCAGGTTTTCATACCTATATGGGAAAAAAATGGTTAGTTTGTAGAATACTGTTGTAGGATGGTGTGTCGGTAGAACCTGTTTATAACTGTTAACAAGAATTTAATTACAACTCGAGAAGAAAGAAAATTTATATTCAATAAACCATGATTGAGAAAATGTCTTGGAAGCTACAACAAAAATTTTGCCTTGCAAAGTTTCTCCTTTGTTCTTTCTACATGACCACTTACTGACTTTTGTCTACCTGTTAAAGTTGGAGTTTCCAAATCAAAAACAATTTGCAGTGGCTGGAGATAGGGATGGCAACAAGGGTGTGTTGGGGGCGGCTTTGGCCAAACCTGAACACGATCCTGACTCACCTAAAAATATGGCCAACCCGAACCCAACCCAAAGTACGGCCTGGCCTGGCCTGCCTTTGTCCACCCCGACCCATCATAATTATATGCTATTACTAGCATAGTAAAAGAAAAAAATATTATTTTCCTGTCAGGCCAAACGAGTTACATTTACATGGGGTCAATCATATCATTCTCTAGAAGGGATGGCCGGGGAGATCAAAAAGAACTCATACCAATGTCTGAAATAGAGAATGTGGTGTGGTTATCGCCTTATGGTGAAGACAAGACCCGAACCGAAGCCGGGTTTGTAATTCAAAACACATACCCGCCCCGCTTCTCAAAATAACTTAACCCAAACCAGCCTCATTAGGGTAAGGTATAGTCGCGAACCCTGCGGGTTGGTCCTTTTGCCATCCCTAGCTGGAGCAGCCCGGGATTGTAGAGACTCACAACATGCCTCCTCATGTGGTATGATTGAGTCAAACACTGGCCAAAAAGAACCTAATATAGCCAGCTCTGATACCCTGTTAAAGTTGGAGAATACAACCAAAAGCCAATTGGCATTGAGTGGAGAGGCCCAAGGACCTTATACATGTGGTGCAAGCCTTAGGATGTGGGACTGAATGACTGATATTTACATTACCTCTATATTAACCGCAACCAAATAATTTAGAAACTGTAAATCTAGTAAGCACGTAGGTGCATAATCCAAAAGATTTAGAGTACATACGTCAAGTGGTACGCCGATTCATGCCCATAAGGTCCCTCAACAGAAACCTGCATCTTGGAATGAGGCCGCAAGAGTAGCTCGGTTTGAGGATTCTCCTTGGAGACATTCAAGATACTTCCTCTTAGTTTCTCTGTCCAGTCCCCGAGAACCTTTATGAGAACAGCAATCTGATATTTACCATCTAAAGGACTGGACGAAACGCTGAAAGGATGCCACTGCAGCCAAGAAAATTCTCGAACTTGAAGGAAAATCCAACTGAGGGCATTGTACTGCAGATCTACATTGCAAATGGAAATAGTTATATATATGGTAATGGATTACTCCCACCATCTCAAATTGTTAGTCCCGGCTTTCCTTTTCAAGATGTCTCAAATTGATAGTCTCTTTCCCTTTTTAGGACATAATCAGTGTACTAAGTCTCACAACAGAAAATAAGTTGTATTAGTAACCATTGATTAGATTGAAATTAGTGCTTCCTTAAAAAGTACCAAAGTCAAAGTGAACCTATCAATTTGAGATGGAGAGAGTACTTAAAAGGATTTTCCGCACTCTAGAAGAGATTTGAAGGAATCTAGACCGTTCATTTAATACTAGATGGTTCAGATTTTGACAGGCAGTTTCTGTCTAAATGAACCTAGCCAAGGCAAACACAATCTGTCAAAATCTAAGCCATCCAATTTTAACGAACGGTCAATAATCTAGAATCTAGAGGAGCCGGATCCCTTTCAAAGAGTCAAATAATGCATGAAGAAGTATCATTACTTCCAGGTTTTGAAAGAACCAGCTCCATTGTTCCACATGGAAGGCAAGTGGCTGAAAGTACTTCAACCGTCCTTCGTGATTGAAAGAATCTAAGGAAACGGTCAAGCATGAAAAGGAATATTCCGGCGGCAGCCATAGTAAAAATGAAATCACCAACATGCAAGGCCAAGAAGACAACAAAGACCACATATAGTTGATGGGTGTAGAAGAACAATTCAAAATTTATCCTTCTCACTGGAGGAAGTGATGTCACCCACATAAATAGACCGGCTACAAGGCTTATAACTCCCGGAAGATTAGCAATGCCAATATTTTTCCAGGCCAATAGCTGCATAGAACAAAGTAGTAAAATTTTACGCAATGGAGACAATTCACAGGGGAAACTAAGAAGTGACAGGATTGTGTTTTTCTGCATAATTTTTTTTATATACATTATTTTCTTTTCAGTAACTATAGGCACCCAACCACTAAATTTAGGAATTCATAAGAAGTCAACTGTATCTAACAGAATTCAACAAGCATGCTATTCCCATCGTAATAATGAGAAAGAAAAAGATTTTAGTAGGTAGTGGCTAAAGCATTAACGAAAAAAGTGCAAGCAGGCTCATATTGGGACAGAGGGAGTAAAGCCTAAATGGGGGCAATTCAACCCCCCGGGGCAGACCAAAGGGGGGACATGGGGACTTCAGGCCAAGGAAAATTTTTAAAAAATCCACTATAACTTGTTTAAAAAAAAAGAGGTTAGTATAAGCCCACTCTTTTGCCGAGTGTTACCCCACTCTTTTAGCCCAGCTCAAATATTATAAGCCCATTAATCTATAACTCTTTTAAATATATATTATAAGGGAAAAAAAAAGCTGTGCACTGTTCGATGCATCAGTAGGTACAAGTCAAATTTCCATTTCCCTCAACCACTCATGTCCGATCTTTGCTTTATATCTATCATTTGAATATTTATTTTTTATTTTTTAAAAAATATAATCAATGTATTATAATACAAACAAAGCAAACAAATTTTTTGTCTATTACTATTAGCCCTCCCATCAGAAGATTCCTGCATCAACCCCTCCCACCGCCCCAAACCACACTCAAATTTTGAGAATTTTGTACATTAGTGTTAAGTTACCTTTAAAAATATAAAACTAATATCAACTACTTAGTCCCCCTTAATTAGAAAAAGAAATTCAATACTCAAGTTGCCCCCCATTAATAAAATTCCTAATCTGAAGTGGCTACAAAATCTTCACCAGGCCAGTACATCAATTCAGGGAATACTCTTTTTCACTTAAATGCATATGATCCCTAGAAGGTGTATTCAGGTTGTTTAATATTGAGATTTGTACCCCTTATTTTGGTCATCTTAGTCCTAAAATACATGTTTCAAGGATAAAAGGGGCTGTGACCCAAAAAAAAAAAGGATAAAAGGACCACTAGTGAGCCTTTGACTTTTGACTCTTGTTACAGAAAATTCTGTATAGTTTTTCTAGTAATGAAAGACCGACGCCACATATTTTATATATATGTTAGTGGTAACATATGCTAAAGGCACTGCGTCTAATTTAACTTATATATCTTAAACTCAACTCTTAAAAAGGCATCTTTCATCTTAGCCTTTCAATCTTTTGTCCCTTTTCCATTTAAAAACCATTCTCATTTATTATAGATATAACATAAATAAATAGCTAGACTAAAAAGAAGAATTTCCTCACTTTAGCAAAAAGAAGGGATTCTCATTTGGAGGGATAAACAGATGAATTTTTTATAATTTTTTGTAGAGATGATCTATATAATAAATGGATCATTTCCACCAAACTTCATAAAAATATTCAACCTAGAAGTAGGTGAGATTATTATCAAAAATTTCAATGGCCGAAAATGCACGTATATATCAAATTTTCAACATGCTCACTTCTAGGTTGGATTTTTTTATGAAATAGATGATCTACTCACTATATAAATTATCTCTACAAATTTTCATAAAAAAATTCATGTATCTACTCACTTATTAAAGCGAAGGAGTCCCTCTTTATAACCTAACTCGTAAATATATATATATATATATATTTGTCTTTTCATGACTTGCATATTTCAGTATCGTGATTAAGAACCTAAATAATACATGGGGTTTCTATGTATCACGAAATAATAAAAACAATATTACTTTGGTTAATTCTATAACTCAACTAGATCACTAGAACTTCCATAATGGTAGGCAATATCTTTAAGCCAACAGCATGCAGATAAATAAAATCCAAACACTATATATGCATGAAAGGTATGTGTCTGTATGTGAATGCATGTGATCATATGCAGCTTTTGGACTCACTTCACGTAGGAGACGCCCCTCAATCGACCAAGCAATTACATAGAATAGACCGTGAAGAGTAAAGAGCAACATTGTGAGATGTCCCAACCACACATGGTATCGGGTTGCATGCTCAAAAGGGATATCTATAAGTCGGAGAAGAACTGATCCCCTTGCAATTGGCAGAAACAGAAATGCCAAGCACATTAATCCAATGAATCCAAAGCGAAGCCCAGTCAGTTCCAGCAGCAATAAACTGAAAAGTTCAAGTTACAATGGGAGATAGTCAAATGAAACAAATCTCATATTTAGATATGAAGAAAAAGACTGCTGATGACAAAGCCCGGTCAAATGGTAAAGTCTAGCAGGGAAGGTAATTATCCAAGTCCTGCATAGTATGTTATGAGTATATGGACCTCAAAGATCTCTTTTCGTCCTATGAACTTTAAGGTGTATGAAGTTTCATATTTTCTTTTTAAGTAGAGCGGAAGAGACTTCATTTAACTTAGTTTAATCTAGGCCCATGTGCCAAGTGGAAGTGCAGTTATTCAGAGGATAAAACTTACTCTTGTGCAGACTGCTAAATGTGCATGGGATTAGTCACTCTTACACTAAATTTCAAAACTAAAAAAATGGTCCGAAGATCATATATCTGGTCAGATTTTGATTGATCATGTAGCTTCTCAATCTTACCAGATGTCTTCCCTGTAGAATAAGGTTTAGAACTTGAACCCCAAAACAAATTCAGACATCATACAAAAAGTTTAATGAAAATGTGGACTGTATAGATTGATTCTGAAGGGTCAAATTGGACGATTCAAACATTGGAACCGGTAAGAGAGGTAGGAGCTTAAGTGAAACAGAAACCCTCTACAGAAGTATTCAAGAACTTTCCTAATACATGCGGAACAAAATTGGATTAATTGCTTTTAACAAAAAACTGTAAAGGACATGAACAGAATAAAGATATAAAGGTATCATTTTCAATAGCTTGAAAAGTCAGTTACTCATGCTGAGCACATAACATGATCCTCTGATTATTCATCAAAGATGTGTGGTGATCAGCATTCATATTTATGAAAGCTCATCAATGATTATAATTTGTCAGTTTGGTCAGAAAATGATATATATATATGCCTTCTGGGCTAACTAGCTTTTGTGTCTAAGTCAAAAGGCTTGTTAATAGCTAGAAGTAGAACATGAAGGAAAAGATATTCACAACAATGAAACAAAGCTTGGGGGGGGGGGGGGGGGGGGGGGGGGGGGGGACTGAAACAATTAACATTCACTTAAACCCAACAAAAAGGCGAAATAATCATAACGCCATAGAATTATATACCTTTTCTCTTTTGAAGTCACCTGAAACAAGTGTAAAAGGCCATGGTTCCGTATGGTATAAACAACAACAGCCCATACAATATACACAGAAAAGAGGACAATTCCAATCAACTCTGCAGCAGAAACAACCCCAAATGGTCCATCCGCAATAACAGGGAACGTCCACAAGCGGAAGCGTGCTTTTTTTGGAGCATTCTTCCTATAAGCAGATATACAAAATGAATCAAGAATTCAAACTTGTCAAACAAATGATGAGTATGCTAAGCATATAGTTGTATAAATTATGATAAAAGGATTCAAATAACAATTACGTACTCGTGAAGTTCCTCTTCCCCGGAAATGGTAAGATATATTGTACCGAGAAATGCAATTACAAGAATTGGGGCACTGAATAACAGAAATATACTTCCTACAGTTCAACAAAATCTTGATCACTATCCAGTAATTCAATTTAATATTAATGAAGAGAGAGGAAAAGAATGAAGTGAAAGCCGGTAACAGACCTGTGACACCAAACAGAGTTTTGCGGGTAACCCGAATCCATGCCCCGGACAAATTATTCACAAATTCCAATGGGTAGAGAAAAATCAAAGTAGCCCAGGCAATGAAAATCACCCACATTGCAACTTTGAGAACCAATTTGGTAGATGATACCAATAAGGGTGTCTTCTTGAAAGAACCAAAACCCTCTTCTTTAATCAGAAGAGGTTCACTAGCTGAGACTTCACCCATTAAAAGAGACGATTAAACAAACAGATTACAGGCAGTAGACAATTGCCTTAGTATATAACCTTTTTGTCTTGCTTCAATCTCTTCAAGAATGACCACAAGTCATTTTATACTACAAAAATTCAGAAAAAATCAAATCCATCAACATTCTATCTAGATGTATTCATAATCCAAACAGCAATTTTGAAAAAATAAAATTGGGAAAAAAATCTATGCATCAGAGAATTTGGACCACTAATGCTAACATCATCCTCAAGTGGGCTATTTATTACAATTGTAGTTAAACATAATGTTGATTGATTGATAGATTGATTTGTTGTTTACATAAACAGGTGGCAATTGGCAAGGTACCAGATTCCTCAATAATAATCAATAATATCAGGCTTCTTTCTTTATAGTACACATAAATAACTCGGGACTGTCACCACAAATAAAGGGTGGATAATTGATCTGTCTTGTTTCGAGGGCAATGATTTTAACAGTTGCGAATTTTGTTAAGAGATATGCAGAGTCATAAATAAGTAATAATGTAGCACTTACAAATACTCTGAAGTAAATCATAAACTACAGATAACTGATTCCGTAATCAAGAACCAAAGCAACATCAGAAAAAATACATAATAAACATGTATGTGTGTGTATATATATATATGTTATGTACCATTAAAGCAATAATTAGTATCCACAATTAGAAGATATGAGGAGGTCCAAGAAACAATATAAAGGAATAAAATGAGGAATTTAGACAGAGAATGGGAAAAAAAGAAAAAGGGCGCACCATAAAGAGTAAAGGTTTTGGGTGTGGGGGGTGCATTGAAAGGTAAGAGTGATCCCAAAAAAGAATCAAACAATGGACAAAAGTAGGAGAGATGGAAAAATATCTGGGATTTTTGAGTGTAGCTCACTCGTCCCAGAATTTGAGATCATAATCAAAATATGTGCGTGGACAAAAAAACAAGCAGAGAGAATAATAATTTGAGAGTTCGAACTGAATTCCACACTCCGACTGGCGTCTGGATTTCATGCAGGGGTTTGTCACCTGCAAACATCTGGAGAGTTTTTGGGTAAATACACTAAACCCTCTGAACTATCGCACTTTTCATTTTACCCCTTAGTTTATAAAAGTGTATAATAATCTCCCTAAACTATTACTTTTTAGTCTTTACTCCATATTTTTTCATATTATCAAATCGTTTTGTAATAGTTTCTTAATCTATTTTATCTAATAATTAATTTTCTACGCACACACCCATATATAATCATTAATCCATGTTGTTAATATTCATGGCAGAATTTGTGACGAAACACAAAATTTCATCACTAAAGGAGTATATTTTATGATAAAAATTTGTTTCGACACAAATGAAGAATATGCGTTTCAATTACTAACTAAACAGTTTGTTATACTAACCTCAATGAAAAAAGAGAGAGATGTATAGGTTTTCATAAATATTAAGTTAGTTTTTTTTAACTGTAATTTGAGTAATGCTATTAACACTCAAAATGAATACTTTAGTCGTTCTAAAACTATCTTTATAAATGTATTTTTATAGGTTTTCGTTTTTTAATACACTGATGGCACTTTTTGGAGTATTAATAGCCATAGTTTAATGAATACTTTAGTTTTAAAACTATCTTTATAAATTTTTTTTTTTAAAAATTACGATACACAATCCTTTATATAAGGCTTTTTTAAAATTATATATATAAAAGAAATTTGGAAAAGTTGATGGGGGCTTAAGCCCCCCCCCCCCCCCCCCCCCCCCCTCTACATTGGCTTCGTGCATGGATATATGAGCCCTTTAAAATATTGATCGTCTTTAAAGTTACCTAACTTAAGAATCATCTATTTTGAGGGAATAAATGAATGAACATTTTTATGAAATTTGGTGATATGATCTCTACAAGAAGATCATTTTCTCCAAATTTTATCAAAAAAACTCACCCAAGCTAGAGGTGGATTAATTAAAAAAAAATGATATATTTTATATATATATATGCACATTTCTAGACGTCAAAATTCTAGATGTTTACCTAATTCCTATTTGAGTTTTTGATGAAATTTAATAGAGATGATTTACTCATTATATAGATGATCTAGCTAGACTAAGTTTCGTGCGAAATGTTATCCGTTTATCTCTCAAAATATAGATGATCTAGACCAAGTTTCGTGCAAAAAGTTATCCGTTTATCTCTTCAAAATAGACGGTTTTTAAATTATTTACTTAAGGATAATTCCTTATGATTATCAATCTTCACAATATGAAACTTTTTTTTTCCGGAAAGCATAGGAGTGCGTCTATGTCATATATTTTGTAAATTTTGTCCTTGCCGTTCTACCATCCCATCTATCATTTAATCATTTTATTAAAAGAAATCTTCAAATTTTATACAAGCAGAATCCCAACAGAATCACTTATTTATCTTTTAAAAAGTTGTATGGATAAATTGAGAAAATATTTACTTAAGTCCCTGTTTCCAACAAAATTTTGGGAAAAGATACAGTTACCTTGAAAAGTCATCTTGCAATCTACTACTATAAATACATAATGTAATGCAATACACTTCAAAAAATTTAAGTGAATACCATTACTTCTCCCTCTAGCGAAACAACCATGCCACCTAAGGACATTACAAATATTTTGTATTATTGAAAAAAAATTACTATCCAGAGGCAAATTTTCTTAAAACGGAATTGTGAAAATCTATATCTTATTATAATGCAAAAGTTATTCTTATGTATAACTAGTCCAAATTGGGAACGCCAACTATTTCGTGTGACTAAATACAAGTTATAAGTTTATATAGTATCACCATGGGAAGTTTTGCCGTATAAACAATGCACGGTTAGATAGATCAATGTTCAAGTAGATCTGTCAACAAGTCGATTCGTGATAAGTCTTAATGAATGCGGATATTTTTTGTCTCCATCGTACACAACCAAATATATTATCTGGTGATTTTTTTTGAATTTTTATACGACTCCGTTTGTTATCGATTGATACGACACGACCCAATAGTACCCGATGAGAAAAACATTTTTAAATATAAATATACATATAATTCTATAATTCCTTTTTTATTAGACTAAAATTACGAAAAAAATAAGGTAACATCTATAGATCCAAAAGAGATACAAATTCTTTCTTGTTTTAATAAATATTAGTTTTATTATAAAAAGAAAGAAAGAAAGAAAGAAAGAAACAAGATTAACGGGTTTTAAGGGGGACTCAAATTTGTTAAAGATTAACCCGTAACCAGTTCATTATGATTACGTGTCAAATGGGTATACTAATCATTTCGAGTTCGTTAAGAGTTTATTCATTAACTTATAATTTTATATTGATTTCATATTATATTATCGTATAACGTGTGATTATTCCATGTTAGAAGATGATAGGAAAGTTTCAATTACGGTGAATTGAAGGGGAAAAATATGGCATTTTCCTATGATAAAATCAATGAACAAAAATGAAAAAAGCAAGTGGTTCTCCGTAAAGTATGAGTGTCACTTCACTTTTAATGGCAAATTGAAGGCAACACTTACTAATGGCTAAACCGAGGGCCTCTTATTTCTTACCCAAATCCCAAGCTACAACCAATATTAAACCTCCAACTAGTACCAAATATTTATGCCATTGGCCTTAGGCCATTTTCAATGGGTATGTTAAAAGTATAGTGTAAAAATTGATATTTAACCTATTAATTTAAAAAAAAATTCGCAGTGAAAAAAAAGTAAAAATCAACCCCACAACACATGAAATACCAGAGAGAAATTTTAATGTGTGCCACGACACATCATATGTTGGGTCAAGTCTCCATCCCCACAACGTGAGAAGCATTGCAATTTTCTATCCATCTCTCACGAAGCTAGCTATATTTCTATGATGCCTTTTCTAGTTTTTTGTCAAGAGCTTCCATTCAAATGACACATCATGTGTTGTGGGATAACTTTTTTTCACCCACATGACACATCATTTGTTGTGGTCGTGGAAGAGAGATAATTCTTCCCCGATATATATCATCTATCGGGTAGTGTATAATATTGTCAGGAGCTATTTTTAACTTTGATTTAGCTTTTAACTTGCCCTTTTAGCATTTATTTAGACATGGCGGGGTAGCAGAATTGTTATATTTAGCCTTTTGGCTTTTGGGCTGGGGATGGTCGATCTTATAGTCCATTTTTATTTTTTTTATTTCACGAGATCTTTAATTTATTTTCATATATATATATCGATTAATTTTTCGCTCATAAAATTGTGCTTGTAATATATATATATATATGTTTAGTATTCAATTTTATTTTTTTTTTTTATTGTAAAAAGATTAAAACGTATAATTTATAAGTTAATTTTTACATTATTATTAAACATGCTGTTTAATCTTTTTCTCAACTAAAACCCCATGTTACTATGTTTCGGGTCTTTTTCTACATGATGTAGTCTGTCAACCTCTTATATTCACTATATCTTAGTTTTAGTGGTGGTCCATTTTAGACCATAGGTTTTTTTGACAAATACCAAACGGTCTCTTTTATTTGTTTTCAGCAACCTAACAGTCCTTTTTATTTATTTATTTATTTATTTTCTTCAAAACTCTAACAAGGACTATACAAATAAGGGTAATTCTTCTCCAATTAAACGGATTTCAAATCATGCCAACTTCTATGAAGAGTAGACGATCATGAATCATAACATTTGGGGTTGAGGGAGGTGTGAGTGGACGGACTCAGTTTTTTTTTTTTTTCCTTAAAAATGGAAAAGTCTAAATATCTTCCCTTTATTAGAATATAATAATGAAAATCTCCTCCATTTCAGATGAGATTCGAATACAGGATATCTCCTAAATTTGGGTAAGTGTCTTAACTTAATCATACAATATACATAACATATATACAACACAACTTTAATCATATCAACAACCTTAATACTTAGCGATATATTTAATAAAATGAAACGGGAAAATAAATTAAGAAGTTAACATGGATGATGTTTGAAAATTAATTGCTCCATTTTCTAGTGCAGTTAATTTACATCAAAATATTCAACCCAATGTAAAAAGTAATTCAAAATTTTTCTTTTAACAATACCAATCAAACATTGTCTTATATTTTCCAATAGCTCAAACATTTTGCATTATTCACGCAATTAATCATATACATCAGATTTGATAAACCAACACTCAATACAAAAATACGACACGAATTGACATGAAGTTATAAGTTAATAGATGAAGCATTACTAGTTTTGGATTGTATTAGTGCTGACCCGATAAAACAAGATAAATTAATTGGTTGAATCAGTTAATATTCGTTAACAAAGATAATAACTTTTAGAACTCGTTAATAATACATAAAATTGTATAATATTATATATGTACATGTACATTTGTATATTTTTGGTTTAAATGTATATAATTTGTCTAAATATTTACACATGTACTTGTTAATTTAAAGTAAATTTATAATATATATATATAAAATATTATAAATACAAACATAATTTTTTATTTATATATATTTAACGAGTAACTCTATGTTAAATAATTTATTAAGACTTAAAATACGATAACATTTAATAAAAGTGTCACTCGTTTAGACCTAAAACGATGACACGAGGTATGATGAAAACGACACGAGCATAATGCGAACTGACCTGTTGCCAGGTCTTGTGATACATTATAATTTTTGTATTGTTTTTCAGCGTCGTTCCTCATTGGGGCTGAGTGTGAGCCCAATCAAATTTCTTCATGTTGGCGCATTGAAGGCCCATTTTCAACCCATGATGCGGATACAAACAGCTCACACTCAGTCCATTGTATGCTTGCCTTGCTTTTCCCTTTTTAGTACAAAATTTGAGTAAATTTGAGTAATTCAAAAAGAATATTGTAAGAGTTGGTCCAGTAATTTGTTTATCATTACGTTTTTATAGAAATTGATTCATTTAGAAAGATATGTTCTGTTCTATTTCCCGCTAGTATAAATTTCTTTGTTGTTAGTTTCGATGAGCGAAGATTAACTAACCTCACATTTAATGTGGTGTGAAAACACATTGTTCGTATCATATTTATTTTACCTTCCTTTTTTTTTTTCCTAATGTAAGTAACTCAAATTGTGAATGAAAAATTTGTGCACAAAATAACAGTTAATGGTCATTTTTATGTATGTGAATTTTTATAATGGAAAAGGAAAATGGAGAAAATGTATTCCAATATAGCTTTCTATAACTATTTCTATCTAAGGTGAAATGTTAGTCATATACAGAATTTCTATAACTATTTTTACACGTAGAAATCGTGATAAAAAAATTTTCTTGCCACTATGTCGTTTAATACTACTAGACCACTAATTCTCTCTTTCTAAATAAATGCCAAGTAGATAACTAAATGTATAAAAGAAATGGAGTACAATTGAAGACTAATTGGAGATCAATTTATATACACTTATCTATCAATATAAAAAAAATACTAACTAAATATAGAAGTATTTTAAAAGTACCTTGGCATACATATAACAAATAATCACATATACGTACGATATATATTACTCAGATATATTTAATTTAAATTAAAATATATAAAAAAATATTAAGTGATTTAATGTTTAAATAGCATATTACTTTCTAAAAATCCAAATTCCAAACCCTCTACAGAAAATCAACCCCAGAGATTGACATTTTTTTTAAAAAAAAATTTAAAACTCTCCTTTTAACATATTATAATATCAACAATTTTTGTCGCATTTGTTAAGCTGTATTAAAATTCTAGATGATATAAAAAAATATTTAACTATAACATAGGAAGGCCTATGAGTGTGACACGAATTAACTTTATTCAAATAAGGAAGAATTAAAATAAGAAAATTGAAAGGGATTTTTTTTTTTCAAAAAAAAAACAAATTCTTTGGAGCAAATTTTATATTATATGTAAGCGGCTAAAGGATGCTCGAGGAAAAGGAGTCAACTTTGCAGTAGTGTATTTCAATTTTCATCGGTTTGTTATTTCCGTCGAAAATGGTGAGTTCGTTTCTCTTTTCTCTCAAATCTCAATTGCATTAGGCAATCAGTTTTTGTAGAACAAAATTCTTACTAATTTTCCCACACAACAAGCAATGCAATTCCTGTATCTTATGTATCTTTGTATTGGACAATGATGAATTTCAGGCGACTAGTGTTGAGGAAACGAAGAAGCTGAAGCTTTATTCTTATTGGCGGAGTTCTTGCTCTTGCCGTGTTCGTATCGGCCTCAATTTGAAAGGTCTACCTACAATTCATTATCTATAATTCATTCTCTATAGATTCATCAATTCAATTGAATTTTTAATTAATTCTGCTTTGTGAATTATATGTATTGAAAACAGGGCTTGATTATGAGTATAAAGCTGTTAACCTGCTCAAAGGAGAACAATTTAGTCCTGGTGAGAAATTCTTCCCTTTTTTTTAGCTCCTTTTTTTTAGAAATATAAGAGGACGCTAGTTTTGGATTGGCAACTAGCCTTCAATTGATCTTTCAAGTTCATTCTGCTAGTTACTTTTTATGTAATTTGATTTGATTCGAGTTCATCCATATTTTTGCTATTTGTCATGTCTTTGTCTCGTCGAATTTCTTGTAACACTATGTTTGGGAGGTCAGGAAAGAAACTAGGAAAAAAGAGAGTTTTAATTGGAGAGAAGAGAAGAGAACGCATAATTATTTTCTATGTTAGGTTTGGGAGGGAATAATCTTCCTTCTTTGTGACTTTGTGTAGAAAAGGAGAGAAATGTTGTTATTTTGAAAATCTGCAATGTATTTTAAGTGGTAAAAGAGTCAATACGAAGGTTTTCGTTAAAGTTTTGAATGCGAAGCAATTATGAGCTAAAGCAAACTCAACATTTCTTAAGGTGGAATTAGAAAGGAGAAAGATTGTGAACTACTTCAGCTGATAGGCTGATATTCCTGGGGAATTTATTGAAAGAATCATCCGAAAGTTGGGTTAGAATATATGGTATTTGGGCCGTTATTACGTTAGGATTAATTTTGTATTTTACATTTTTATTCTTCAAAGTTGTTTGCCTTGTGTTGGCATATTCCTTCTGAGGTTGCCATTATCATTTAATTGTCATATCTGGTTTCTTTCACTCCTTTTAATTTATTTCTCTTATTGGTGTAGTGCTCAACTGAGTATTGTACCAACAAGAAGCCAATGAGTATAACATACTCCCTCCGTCAAAATTAAGTGTCCACTATTCCATTTTGCGATGTCCCAAATTAAAGAGTACACTTTCCCTTTCCGAACATATTCAACATACCAAAAAGTCATGACAGGAAATAATTTCCATTATAAACCATTGATTGTGATGAAATTAGTGTGTTCTTTAAAAATGAAAAAGTCAAACATGGACTCATTGGTATTGCTTTTGCCATGGTGTGGCTTCTTGATATTTCGTCCATTTTTTTAAACTGTAGAGTTTTTGAAGCTCAATCCTATTGGTTATGTGCCGGTGCTGGAAGATGATGGTATAAAAATTGCAGACTCTTTTGCCATCTTATTGGTGAGTCGTTGGATTATATTCTTCTTAGGCTTCTGTTTCATATATTATGTTCAAAAGTAGCTTTTCAACCTTTCTGGTTATGTTTCTCATGAGTGTTTTTGCAATTCATAGTATTTGGAAGAGAAGTATCCTCAGCATCCATTGTTACCTTGTGATCTTCAGAAAAAGGCAATTAATTACCAGGTACAGCGTATTTGGTTTTGTACTTTTGCTTCTTTACAATGTACAATGTGGCACCAAAATTTAAGATGAAAGAGTAAAACCTACTAGGCAAGAATTTTCATCTTCATATCAGGTTTCACTAATTTTATACCATGAATTGAACAAGTAGATGTATCAGTGTTCACCAAACAAGCTCTACAAAAAACATCTATATCCCTTTTTCTTTTTTAAAATTCTTTAAGCCTATAAATTCAACTATACATCTAAAAATATGTCAGGGTAATACTTGTTTTGATCTTATATGCTCTTATATTACGAAGAACAAGCCCAAGAGCCTTATTCAAATGGAGGTATAAATTGCTTTGAGGTAGTAATGACCTCGGGTAAGGAATTAGGAACCTCATGCTTTTAGGTGTTAGTACTGAGTACTCTAATTTTAGAGGGACTCAAGATTGTGGCGAAAAGATGACTTAAATGATTTGGCATCAGTGCATTGATTAGTAGGTGAAGTGATAAAAGTGTGGACCTCACCCACCAACCAATGCACTGATGCCACATCATCTAAGTCACCTATTTGAGTCCAAATATCGAGTCCCTCTATAACTACTCATATCGAGACACCAGATATAAGGTCTGCTGAGGTGCCGCATAACAAGTCCTGAGCCTTGGCACAGTTACCCAACTGAAAATGTCTAAGAGAACTTATATTGATGCTTGTAGCAAACATAACGGACTTATAGTCTGGCCATCTAATGTAGAACGATATTACTCTAAACTGATGGCAAATGCAATCTAAGAGTAATGCTAGAGACACAAATAATGCACAAAATGCATTTGATTGATCAAAGAACCGGGGCATATTAGAAAGTACTCCCTGCGTCCCAATTTAATTGTCACACTTTGAAAAACTAAAAATTAAGGAGACATAATAATTACTTCAAGAGAAAATACTTATTTCCAAAAATATCCTTTACTTTTCTTCTCATAAAAAAGGTGGTGGGACCCAAAATAAAAAAAGTGTGGGGAGCTTAAAGGGTAATATTGAAAATAAAAAAATTGTTATAATTAATGACATACTAAATGTAGAAAGTGGACAACTATTTTGGGACATCTATAAATGGAATAGTGGACAATTAAATTGGGATGGAGGGAGTAGTTGAATAATTTGACTGTTGACCAATCCAATATTTGGCACATCATTTTCTCTGCTAAATTTTTGTTTACTTTTTGCATGTATACTGCATAGCGTAATTGGTAAATCCAAAGTTCTTATCCTTTCCTCCCATTTTCTGATCCCATTTTAGTGTATGAAAATAAAACATGCTCTTTTATCCATCTTTCCTTTCTGTTCTGTTCAGTTTCCTTGTATTCATCTTGCTACTTGTCTGATATTTAATTTGTAGGCTGCAAATATTGTTTCCTCCAGCATACAGCCTCTCCAGAATTTAGCTATACTGGTGAGTTTAAAGCTACCCGTTAATCTATTGGATAATGCCATGTCACATTATTTGACAATGGTGTATTGATATTTCTTTTGCCCTAATCTTTTATTTGCAGAAGTATATTGGCGAAAAAGTTAGTCCTGATGAAAAGCTTCCTTGGGTTCAACATCATATCGGGAATGGCTTTGCAGGTAAGTTTTCACCTAACTGACCTTCCCAACTTTCACTAGAAAAACATCTATCCTACTATAAAATCACAGTATCAGTTTTACGTTTTAAGATAGTTGAAATCTTTATCTAGATTTTTGAACGAGTACAATCCTCTCTTTAAGAAAAAACTGTCCATTTGGAGGGATACTGAATGAAATTTTTCACAAAATTTGTTGGAGATGAAATCTTTTCTTTTGACGAGTAGATCATCTCCACAAAATTTTACTAAAAATTTAATTACAGTTCAGTCCAAAGCCTGTAGATTATGATATCCTTGTTGTACAAGTATTTGTATTGCTATTTAAAGGCAATGAAATACTAAATGACTTAATAACTAAACGTTTTTCTCGTTCCAACTAAACCCTTATCGTTTTCATTGAGAATTAGTAGTGTACCTTGTTAAATATAGAGACGATTTATAAATATTTCCTCAGATTTTTGCTTTCTAAAAAGCATAGGTCTTCTGTGTGTGAACCCACATGTTTTCTTCTTAAAGAGTCTTCTGCCCTAACCAATCATACAGAGGATCTATCCTTCTTGTTGATTTGTGCATGGTTGACTTTTCCCTGATACTATGTTTATTTGTGCAGCTCTTGAGAAGTTATTGAAGGACTATGCTGGCAAATATGCTACCGGAGATGAAGTTTTCTTGGTTAGTTTCTGAACTAAGAGTCCACCTTTCCTTTTTGAGACATCCTAAATTGAGAGTCACATTTCTCCAATGTACTACATCTCAAAATAGCTAAGTTTTGTTTTTCACTGTTGATTACGTTGAAATTAGCGTTTTCTTAAAAACTGCAAAAGTCAGATAGTGACTCTAAATCAGGGGGACTGCACATGGGAGGGGGTTGTGGAATATGTTTTACTTCCTCGTCTCAAATTGATAGTCCCAGTTTGACTTTGGTACATTTTGAGAAAACTCTAATTTCGACCTAAGCAATGGCTAAGAATACAACTTATTTTCTATTGTGAGATTTGGTACATTGATTTTGTCCCAAAAAGAACATGAGATTGTTATTTGAGACATCACAAAAAAGAAAGTGGGACTCAATTTGATACGGAGAGTGTAGCTGGTTTCAAACCATATGATTCATATTTGATAAAGTTGACTGAAAAGTGAAAATGAAGATATTTAACCTTGTTGACTATAACTTGTAGGCCGATTTGTTTATTGCACCCCAGATCCATGGAGCAATCAAACGGTTCAGCCTTGACATGGTAGCTCTTGTTCATTCACGACCCTTGCATCTATAGAGATCATATATTGATTTCAAATATTGCGGATAATGTCCTCATCAATTACCTGAATGTTATATACCATCTGCTCTATCAAGGTTTGGTAAATGAATTTCAAGTTATTGATGAGAACATTATGAGCAATTATTTGATACTCCACTTTCTTCAATCGCCACCCAGTATTTTCCTATTATGATCTCGTGTTTATTCAATCTTATATATCTACTAGTTCAAGTATCACAATGTTCGTTATACAAAGAATGGATGACTAGTTCTCTAGCTGATCATTTTTCCTTTTAATCCATCAAAGTTCTACTAAATAGAATTTTATCCTCTTTTTCGTAGACAAAGTACCCTCTTCTATCTAGGTTGAATGAGGCATACGAAGAGCTACCAGCCTTCAAAGATGCAATGCCAGAAAATCAGCCGGATACACCAGCTGAGGAAAGGGGTTGAGGTATTTTATGAATATGAAAAAGAATTTGTTAGACTGACTCACTTTTACGTAATTCCTTGAGATTCCCCACAAGCAGGGGGAACATCTAGTGATTGTGAAAACATGGGGTTTAAGTCTAATTTTGTTTATAAAATGGGGGCCAAAATCTAAAAGTCCCTTTTGAATACTAGGTAGCAACTCAACACAATGCCGTGTTACACAGAAACTAATCCCAAACCCCCCAAAGCCCCAGCACCCCCCAACCACCCAGAAGAACGAAAAACCCTTTGAAACTCCTCAACTGAAGTTAACTTTTTATGATACAGCAGTACACAAATACACCCGATGTTCGACCTTGGGAGTAGACGTTTGAACTATGGTGGGGTGGGCACTAGGCCAACCCCTTTCCCAGATTAACTGCACCTGGGATTTATTTATTTAGTCCATTATAATATTTGATTGGTTTGGAAATTGAAATGATGTTACTTCTTTCAGTTTCCAGGCATATATTATAATTATTTTCAAATAATTGATGTGCTCCCAGCATGCTCATATCCTAACAGTTTTTCAAGAATGTCCATCCTGGTGCCTCATACCCAGCAACTCACCAATTTGTAGTGTTCGAGAGTAGCGCCGCATTTGGGGCAAAATTGTTGTGGTGCTCTTAGCTGCGCACTTACTCTCCTTGTCAACTTTTAACCGGCCAGTCTGGGGACTATGATAGATGTTGAATAATTTATACTTGAATCTTCTTTATGGAACTTCAATAAATTCTACTGAATGTTTTCTTCTTTCTTTTTATTACTAAAATTGCAGGGCTGAGGCATATCAGATGGATCTGAGTTAAGGGGAAGGCTTGTTTTTCTTCGGGGACACAGCGAAAAGAGGTTTGATTGTTGTAACATCACGAAATTCTCTCTTGAAACAAGTGGGAGAACAATAAAATGAAGTGATGTTTTGGAATCTCTAAGCATTAAAGTTGGTTCTTGTTTCCTTTCTGTGCGGTTGTACTTGAACCACCATGAGATTTGTTCATGGGTCTGGTGGTGAAAAACGCATGTGTAAAATAATTATGTTAATATAACATAAAAATGGTTTTCGGAATGGGTTTATTAGGCCAAATCGTCTTGTAACACTGGTTGTGGTAGTGCTTACTGGCATTAGAGTATGGAACGGAAGGGATCAAGAGTTTAGTTCACGTGGTTGTAATTCAAAAGGAGAATGGGCGCACTAGGCTTGTTGGTTTGCATAATCTGGTCTTTTATTACTTTTTCATTACAGAAACACGGTAAAATTTTAAACCAGTTCCAATATATAATGAGACAATTACAAAAATAGCAACAAAAAATGGTGTAATTATAAATATATTAACAATTCTTTCAAAATTACACAATTTAACAGAGCAACCAAACTTATTACAAAGTAGCTAAATTTACTGTTCAAATCTATCATTTTTGTTGATTCTTCACTTTCCTAAATGTCCCCCCTTCCTCCTTATTTACCTTTTTCTTTTTAACTTAAAGTTAACCAAAATTAACTTTGACTAATTAAATACCTTAGTTAAGTTTAAAATATATTGGTGGTGTTCTTTTCTCCCTTTCCTTCCGCATCTGCCGGCATTCACTATAAACTCGCTAGCAGCTAACTGAAAATCACCAAATGCCCCCAAAAACGTTGCTCGTTATTTTCTGTACAAAATTGTAAAAGTCGTAATGAAAAATACATTTTCTTTATTAAAAGATGTAACTTTTTTTATAAATTACTGAAATGTCATATAGATCAAAACTTGTGTTTAATTTATTAAAAAAGTATTTTCTTAAAATGAAAAAAAAAATGATTAAAAGAGCCTTTAAAAAATTAACATATAATGTGCAATTATACTTCAACATTGTACTCTTTTGTTACAGGAATGTTTTATACATTTGAAGACGACAATATATTCATGTTGTTTCGCACAGTCGCGGTATATGTGTAAATAATTTAAGTCAAAAATAATATGTAGATCATTTATACAGTTCACTTATATATTATTTATGATGGTGTACTCTTTCTTGAATTCATATCAACCATGTCTGGATACCATGTACAATGTCTCAGACCAGCAGAGGTCCTCAGGACACTAAAAAATTCTTGCTAAATTTATGTTTTTGAGCTTTTGCACCTTGTAGATTGTGAGTGGAGGAGTACACCCGGTGGCGGATCCAGAAAATTTTCTTCCAATGGTCAATGTGTAAAGGTGAAAAAAATAAATTATACAAAATATACTCATAAAAATGAAACGATAATATTGTAATTCATAATTCATAGAAAAAAACCACATTACAATTGTTCACGACGAGTTTTCTTATTCTGAAAACGTAGCATTATAGTTTCATTATCAATACAAGCAGACACATCTTTCTCAATATAAACAAGTAAGCTATCACTCAACCATTGATCTCCCATTCGGTTGCGAAGTGGACCTTTCACAATATTCATAGCAGAAAATACTCTCTCCACATAAGCAGTTGCAACCGGTAAAGTTAAGGCTAATATGAGAAGCAAATAAGCATAATTATATGTTCTATGTAACCCTTTCTCCAGCATTTTTCTAGCAAGGCTACCAATCCCTTTCAATTGAGAAAAATTGGTCATTGTACGTATATGAGTAATATAAATCTCAAGTTGATCTTCAAATGCCAAGAGATCTCGGGAATTAAAATCTTGAGGATAAAATTCAGCAAAACGAAGTAACTTTTGTTTGTCAAAAGCTATGAATGAATCATCCGGACTCAAACACGCCAAATAAAGAAGTAACTCAGTATTTACCTCACTGAAGCGATGATTTAATTCCGCAAATTGCCACTCAATGATTTGAATAAAGATGTATAGCTCTAACTAACCAAAACTAAACCTAATTTATTTGTAGCCCTAATTTATTCAAACTAAAATAAAAGTATAGTTCTAATTTATTCAAATTAACTAACCAAAATCAAAATCCCTAATTTATTCTAACTAAAATAAAAATATAGCTCTAATTTATTCAAACTAATTAACTAACCAAAACCAAAACCCCTAATTTATTCAAACTAAAATAAAATTATAGCTCTAGATTATTTAAAGTAACAAATTAAAATAAAATATCAACAACAAACAACAAATTTAAGGGCATCTTTCAATAAAAACACTTGATGCTTAAAGAAATAGGATAACATATAAGAATATTTACTAATTAATTAAAGCACAAAAAAATAGGATAACATTTACATACCTTTTAATTTTCTGCTGCCCGAGCTCGCCGGTCGATGGCACCTGCTGCCTGACGGATTTGTGAGGGGGGAGGGAAAGCCACTATTGAAACAATGAATTGGAGATTTGGAGGTTGGTTGTTTTAGTTAGGGACTTGGAGTTGGAGTTTAGGCCTTTAGAGTTGAGAGCTTTAAAAAGTTGCAAACTAATTTGAGGAAGGGAAGGTCGACAGAAACAATTAAACAAAGCTGCTTTATTTTTTTTAAATTGTGCCAAAATGACGTCGTTTTGATGTCGAGCGAATAAAAAAAAAAAAAAAGACTCGCGCGCCGGCACAGCGCGTTGCGAGCTACCCTCTCCAGTCTCCAGCACAAAGGTTGCCCCATTTAGGTATTTCGTCAAGCACCTTGTGAGGGTCAACTTGGGTGGCTCTAATAGAGGATTTCTGACTTCTGAAGTTGCAAGGGTCCATTGACCTCCCTTGCTCCTCTATGGATCCGCCCTTGAGTATACCACAATCATCTAACATTTATGATTGCCAACCCAACTAAAAAAATTTAGAAACTGTTACGTCATAATTTAATATCTACACTTATGACTTTATTGAGAACGATATTTTAGATACATCTTTTTAATCTCATTGGCATTGGAGATGGTATAACATCATATACTATAATAGTATTATGAAGGAAGTCTTCTTCTCTCTCTTAATTAATGTTATTCAATTAATTATGCATTCATCTTTCTACTTCTTCATCTCAATTTTTCATCTCCTCAGTATCATAATATGTATATACATTCATCCATTTATGCACCTTTGTATAACCCTTCATATCACTTGATTCATTTTGTACAATAATTCATTCATACACCTATAAATCCGTGAGCATGCTGCAGAAAGATTTGTTGCTTCATTCTAATTTCAAGATTCAAAGAAAGATTTTTTTTATACTTTATATATTAATTACTAACTAAATATTAGTTAACTGAGATGCATAAGATTTCTCAAATTTAGTAGGCACTATATAAAATAGTTTATTGTGCAAAGTGATATATTAGTAAAAAATTTGTAAAACAAAATTATATAAAAAAATTTATGTTAAAACGCCCACGCATCACGTGGGTGTTAAGCTAGTTTTAAACTATTATGTAGAAGAAATAGTACACCACCATAAATGTTTTGCAAGTAAACTGTATAAATGATCTGCACATCACCGTTGACTTAAATTCGTTACAACGTATACTACAATTGTGCAAACAACATAAACATATTATCGTCTTCAAATGTACAAAACCTACACATTCATGTAACAAAAGTATACAATGTTGAAGTATAATTGCACGTTATACGTTAATTTTTTAAAGGCCCTTTTAATCATTTTTTTCTTATTTTTAATCTTAGGAAAATACCTTTTTAACAAATTAAACACAAATTTTGATCTATATGACATTTTAGTACTTTTTATAATAAAAAATATATGTTTTAATATATATATATATATACATATTATTTTATTTTTGTATTTTTCACTATCCTTTCACAATTTTGTACAAAGAATAATAAGCAATGTTTTTCGGGCATTTGGGGATTTTCAGTTGGCCGCTAATTTTGAAAGAGTTATTGATATATTTAAAATTACGCTATCTTTTATTTCTATTTATTTATTTATCTCATATATAATTTGCAATTTTCTTGATGTGATATAGAGCAACCCAAGGATAGCAGTCGATGCATTCTACACTTCGAGCAATCTTCATTGCGTAATTGCAATTTATATTTTCTTCTCGTCAAAACTTATAACATGGTATTTTTTCTTTACAATTTTCATCGGTTATGTCTATTAACACTCTTAGCAAATATTCTTAACAATTTGACAATATTTAGTAGCACTTTATATATATATTTTTTAACACACATACACATAGATATATACACATATATTAGATTTTAATATATACGATACGTGTGTTATTTGAATAAAATTATTTATTATATTTTTATAAAAAGTAATAATTAGTACAATACTTAAGAACTTTATTACGATCACTTTTTTCATTTGCATCTATATATTATAGATTAATTAAATTATACTACTATTGTTTATAAATCTTATCTGAAATTAATACAATTTATTTTTTTGCAGCCTAAAAATAATTCGACAATCAAGATTTACCCTTCTTCCGAGTTAAAAGCGTTGGTTGTAAGAGAAAAAGAGAAAAAAGAAAAGAAAAACTGAAAAAGACAGTGTAGCTTATTTTTTCGTTACCTTAAATAAAGAAAACAGTCCATGTTCAAGTCAAGTCTCACCTGATCTTCCATTTCCAACATTATGGTACGTCTCCTTGTCTCTCTACATTTGTATGTATATATTTTTTGGTTAAATCTTATTCGAATTTGAGTGAAATTATTGCGCACCTCGACTAATTTTATTTTTTTTGGGCAGCTTAGATCATAATCTTCTTATTATCAGTAATATAATTATTATAGAACACTAGCAACCTGATTTACAAACTAACGACATGTTGCTCCTTCTTTTTGATAATCTAAAACATGATTTTTACAATAAATTAGGAGAGTAGTGGTGGTGGGAATAAGGAGGATCCAATTCCAATTCAAATTCCAAATCAAAATTCAAAGAAGCTGAAACTCTATTCTTACTGGCGGAGCTCCTGTTCTTGGCGTGTTGCCATCGCTCTCAACTTCAAAGGTCCTCTCTTTTTTCATATTTAAGTGATTAATTTCATCGATACTTTTCGTTTTCTAAAGTTAATTAATTGATATCCTGACTGACCTAAATTATTGGAATTTGGGGCTGTGTTTGAATTTATGATAATAGGGCTTGAATATGAGTACATTTCTGTTGATCTGCCCAAAGGAGAGCAGTTCACTCCTGGTGAGAATCCAATCTTAACATTTGTTTGAAAGGAACCAAATTAACTCACTGTGGATCTATTTATAGGATTGTTTTATTTAGGGCAAATTGGAAGAAACACCTGAAGTATTGCAATCTGTAGCAAATCAGTATAGGAGAACAACAATAGAGGGAATATTCAAGCCACCAAAATTGTATCAAATAATAAATTTATTGAATCAAAATTTTTAAAAAATAACTTACGAATAGAATTCTTAAAATCATACCGACTCTACTTAATAGAAAGAGGCTTGCAAAAGCAATGTCCTTTGATAGAAAAACACCCTGTGCTTGTGGTTCTGGTGATGCCTCCCTACCAGGATACAACTTTCTATTCCAAAGTGCCTAGCACAACGATTTTGGAGTTTGGAGAATTGATTGTGTATTACTCTCCAGATATTCCTTACGTTCCTACCCAAAATGACGCCTCCAGGCGGGTTACAACTGCCAATAACCACCTGGCGTTTACAGATGACAGCTGCTAAATAACTGCCTAGCGGTTTATAACGGTTACGTGACCACCTAATTTCCGAAAATTAATTTTTTGGCATTTAGCAAACACCCCTTTACTTGCTAAAGAAGTCCTTGAACATTTCTTTCTTTGCAATTTCCCTCGAAACTGCGAAGAATTACATAAAGGGGGTAGTGTGTACTTTTCGTTAATCTAGGGATTATTCGAAACATTGGAGCTATTTTCAGCCAATTTACTCCCTCCGTCTCAAATCAAAGGTCCACTTTGAGTTTTGCACTTTTTAAGGAACACATTAATCTCAACATAATCGATGGCGAATAATAAAATACTATGATGAGATGTACGTGATTATCCCGAAAAGGAAATGGGCCCCTTCAATTGATCATGCCATCATTTTTCGGGTACTGGCACTAACTGGAAGTTTTGAAATATTATTTTGGCATGATGTGGCTTCTTGACACGTATCCATTTTTTTTTTTGAAGTATAGAATTTTTAAAGCTCAATCCTATGGGTTGTGTGCCGGTGCTGGTGGATGAAGATATAGTAGTTTCTGAATCTCTTGCCATCTTAATGGCGAGTCTTTCTATTTCCCCTCTCAACTTTGTTTGTGTAATGTGCAATTGATTGTACCATTTCAATCTTTTCCATACATTTTCTGATTGCTTTATAATATACAGTACTTGGAAGAGAAGTACCATCAACGTCCATTGTTACCTAACGATATTGAGAGGAGGACGGTCAATTACCAGGTGATTTGCTATTTGGTATTTTAATGTTCTAGCTCCTTTATTCTTCTTTAACTACATGGGATGCCAACAATTTGCAAAAGCCAAGCACTCAAGGTAGAGCTATAGAATTCAGAAGGTCCTTTTTTTTTCCTTGGAAGATGGAGATAGATGTAAGAGAAGCTCGAAGATGAGAAAGATTTCGCAATTGACACAATATTTTGATGAGCAATGCCAGTCATCACAAAATATTTTTCGAAAGTTAAATCTGAAGAGCAAATTCAGCGCACGTTAAGTACACGCCAATTCAAGAGCTCACATTTTCACTAGGGAGGTTGTGGTTTTGATTGCCGCTCGACTCAATTGATATTCACTCACTCCGTTCCAAACTAAGACTCCATGTTTGATTTTCTAACTCATTAAGGTTGTTACACTAGTTTGAGCATAATCAGTGGTTAAGAACAAATCTTGATTGCTATTGTATTTTGGTACGTTGATTGTGTTTCCAAATGGAGCCTATAGACTCTTAATTGGGACATTCCAAAAAGGTTTAGGATGGTGGGAGTAACAAAAACAAAATTGGTGACTTTCTCGTGGGCTTCCTCTCTCTCTCTCTATATATATATACACACACACATTTCTATATATATATTTATATGTACGCAGTGCAATTCTATCATTGTAACATTGAAACATGATTTTCCTTTTATATGTTGACAATGTATTTTGAGACATGTGCTTTAGTTAGAAATTAGATAAGGTTTTAGAGAAATATTGAATAATTTCTAAGATGATGGATAGTTAATGTAATGATATTTTTAGTTTTCCCGTCTTATTAAGCAATGCCATTTTTTCTAACTTATTCATCTTTCCTCTGATCCATATTGATTTGTTACATTCGTCTATGTGTTTGTTATTCATTTTTTAGGCTGCAAGTATTGTTTCATCAAGCATACAGCCTCTTCAGAATCTAAATCTACTAGTGAGTACAAAATTACATTTGACTTCTGATTCATATGATGTCTTAATGACATCGTT
Source organism: Lonicera japonica (assembly GCA_021464415.1). Classification (NCBI taxonomy): domain Eukaryota; kingdom Viridiplantae; phylum Streptophyta; class Magnoliopsida; order Dipsacales; family Caprifoliaceae; genus Lonicera; species Lonicera japonica. The sequence continues at coordinate 29,287,308 of CM038467.1, forward strand.
TAAGAATGGGGTGATTTAAATTCATTTTTTCGTCATTTTCAACTTGCAGAAGTATATTGAGGAAAAAATAAGTCCTGATGAGAAGCTTCCTTGGGCCCAACATCAAATTGGGAAAGGCTTTACTGGTAAGGCCCAAGCTAAGCTCTCTTCATTTACCTTACTAGAGACATAGAAGTCAGTATGATAAGAGGTGATAGAAAGCTAATCAACCTGAGACAGAAATTTCACTTTGTATAGAATATATTCCCTTTCAATGATAAAAAGGTATTGATTTGCGAAAGTGAATGACTCAATAACATCCACCTACTTAGCTTGCGCTGTTATCTGAGTGTTGTCCTCTTTCCTTATTTCCTTGTGAAGTGTAATACTGCAAGATACTAAGGTCCTTATAGATTGATGTAATAAAAGAGCTTATTGACTAAGATTTTAGTTGACTCTGAGGGTGAGTTTGATAAAAGGTTGGAAAATGATTGAAAACATTACTATTGCTTATGAGAATTTGGGAAAGAGATGATTGATTTGGTGAGATGTTTTGTTACTTTTTCCGGTTTTTCCATGGAATCTATTTCTTAGCGTGATGGGTAAGAAAAAAATTTCATGAAAAAAGGAGAAAAGAATGGAGAACATCTCAACGAACTAGTCATCTCTTCTTCTAACTTCGCATAGAACTTAATTTATCAATCTTTTTCCAACTTTTTTATCAAAGGAACCATGAAAGTAGTTCTGAGTATAAAAACAAAGCATGTACTTGTGTATTCAAAACTCTTCGTGATGAATGAAAGCCTTTCATTTATGATGGTAATCCTCTGAAAAAAAATCCCATTGCAAACATTTGATTTGCTATATATGAATTGTTTGTTGCTAATTCAGCTGTCAAGCATATTAGATATATCTGATTGTGTCAGCATTGCTGCAGCTCTTGAGAAGCTATTGAGAAACTATGCTGGAAAATATGCCACAGGAGAAGAAATTTTCCTGGTTCGTATCTTGTCTAATAATTGATTTTGACCTATGCTCATATATAATCTAGGCACTTGGTTGACCCTTCTATGAACTAGTTTGACTCGGTGTGAAACTGTTGAATCTGAATTTGAACCAATTATTAAGGCTAATATCCTTAATGAATTTGAAACCTAAGTCAATGTGTTCAAGATTGTGATTTTGACTTCAGATATCAAAATTCTACTGGGAACCTCGTAAAAGTTTCACTTTCTACTGTAGTTGATGAGGAATAGAATTTAAAAAGAATTATGTACAATATTTTGTCCAATCTCAAAGACCAAAGCTGCTCTTCATGGCTATGACTTTCAGGCTGATGTGTTTTTGGCCCCCCAGATCCGTAATGCAATCAAAAGGTTCAGTGTTGACATGGTAGTCCCTGGAACTTTGCATAATTGCACTTGTAGAAATATTTTTTTTTTGTTTTAGATGATTGATTTTTACCTTCTTCTTAATAAATTCAATTAACAAGTTACATTTCTTTCTCCATTGTTTGTGCAGACCGAGTTCCCTCTTTTATCTAGGCTGAATGAGGCTTACAAAGAGCTTCCGGCTTTCCAAGAAGCTATGCTGGACTTGTAGCCTCATTCACTACTTGGGGGAATAATTGAGGTATTTCATGATTTTAAAAGACCTAACTGATGTTCACGTTTGATCTTTTTTTACTTTATCATGTTACCTTTTGGGCATCTTACGACCATCGATTTACCTTATGGGTGTTTTAACCATAAGTGCTCGTTTTGTTCAAGATTTTGTGCTCTTCTAGGACCCTAATTTGGTAAATTCACGTATGAATACTCTCATAATTCTTGTCAAGAGTTTGAATTCCAGGATACCAAATCCTTTGCTAGAGCTCAAACTTTATATCTAGTATTTACCAATTTCCCATTCCAAGAAATAGAAAAAATCAAAGAAACGAGTAAAAGTGCTGCAGAAACAGACTAAACTAAGGAAAAGCTTACAGATTCCCTAAAATAGGTTGTTAGTTTTGATTTCATTACATAGCGACACGAATAGCACCATCTTAGTATAAATGAAAAGTATGATCGTGAGTAGCCTTCACGAGGGGATTAGGCGGGCACTTGTTACTATTTCTTTATATTCTCCACAATGCATCGCATGCTCAGAGATGTCCTTGAATTGAAGTATTCATGTACTCCCCCCATCACAAATTAAGAGCCCTACTTGGTAATACTGGAATTTCATGGTCTTAAATTGTACAAGTGCTTGGGTATATGATATACGCCTCTATTAGGCTTTTAGATTCAATGGATATATGATTATATGAACCAGAGCAAAACAATGCATTGCAGTGTGGGGTCTTATTGAGTAATCTCTACTATATAAAGTTAGTACGGATTCCAACTTATAGTTGCAATTTTCGTTCTCAAAAACAATTATGGGAGTACTATAAGAACAGACATTCAAACCCTCGTTGCTGCTTATGTTTTCAGATTTTACTTTAAATTACCTATATTCCCGAACGTAGGCCCATTTAATAGCTTTGTATAATGATAAACGGGCACTCACTCTTTTTTACAGCATTGTTTTTCTGTTTCCCAAACTAATATAGCAGTCACCGAACAAAAACATTTGACTAAAGCACAGGAAACTACGGCATTGAAATGCGCATAAAAATCAATTTAATTTCGGAGATTGTGCTGATTTGATTTGCAATTATTGCTTGTGAATGTATCAACTTTTATCCACTTGGTTTTTCGCTGTCCTGGCAATGCAGGGACTTCTGCTTTGGTGAAATTTGTGCCTGGTAGGTCAACCAATACTTCCGAATCAGCCGAGTGAGACGGCGGCTGGCATTTATATCAATTCGTGTTTGTAAGCCTTTCCTATGTTTTACCACTTCTGTAGCAATAGGATCATAATTAAAGCAATTTAAAATGAGCCGGAGTGCTCACAAATTGAGTAAATTTTAGTCCGCATCAGAAAATATAAAACCAGTTTACAACATAATGAATTGATTTATGTGGTTCAGTGGGGATGCTTAAGCTGATGAATCCGTCGTTAACTTTCTTTTATTGATCAAAAGTGGCCAGGTGGGCCCCGATACCCATGGTTATCAAAAAAAAAAAAAAAAAGTGGCCAGGTCAAGCTGTACTCGACCCATAAACAGTCATTGATTCTTGCATGATTTGCAAGAATCTTTATAACCATCATTCTCCTCGACCAATCCGAATTTAGTTAAAATGAATATATTGAAACCAAATTCCAACATCTAGGATGAAACTATGAGTAGAAATATACTTGTCTGCATAAAGTTCGATAAAAAAAGAGTGACGAACAAATTTTATAACTACAGTAACCAGAAAAGAGATAATTGTATAACTAAATTATCTTGATTTCAGTGTATAGAAACTTTGTAGATTAATAAATGTAACTTCATACGTGCTTCTGTGATTCTATATAAATAAACTGGAGTATTTATTGTAATATTTATCCGAAAATTAATGTAATCTTTGCGTCCATAAGAATTAACTTAATGTATAACAGGCTATGTTGGAAAGATATAACCTACTTATTTGGTGCAAGAAATAATAGTGTTACGAAACGGACATCTAGATGTCTGGATTTTTTGTTGGACTGTAATTTGATTTTTGACTGACTAGAACCGGACATCTCATTCCCCAAACTTTATCGAACTCATCTTTATCGTCCAACAATCCTATGGAATTATCCTGCCAAATTCAACTGTTTGTGATAAATTGATCCTACTTATTGAGTGCTGTGGATGCTCTTACTGGAATAATGTGTTTACAAAATTAGGGAACAGAAAAGTACTCCCATGCCCTGATTGCACTTTCTACCAATAAAAATGAACATCAAATTTATTACTAGTTTTTGTAGGAAAAACCTATACTATCACATACTCACAAGGACTTGCAACAGTCCTTTACCAACGGGACAACCACTCGCTCAAAGGAGCATCAAATTTTGCGAAGTAAAACAGTACCCTTTGGTATTTACCTGACAATAAATTCATGTACTCATCAGTCTTGCATAGTAAAGACTCAAAAACTAGGCGGTACCCAAACTTGCTGAGAAAAGGAGACGCATTCTAATTTTGGTTTCGGAAAGGGAAGAATTCAAATGGGAAGTTAGGTGCTTGATCAATGAAGAATCACATAATCTGCTCTCATCACGACTGAAACTAACGCCATAGGCATCTGATATTTTCTGCTTCACATGGAAGGTGATTAAGTAGTTTGGATGGTAAAGTAAATGCAATTTCCTTTGTCGTCCCCCTTGGTTGGTGACACAGAGATCGAATAATTATTGCCCAAGAACAACACGCAGTCACCCAAATCATCCGATTCCATTCGTCTCCCTCTCCAGATCCAACTTGTATACCTTGAAAACATCATTTCCTTGGCTAGAATGTTTTCTTAGCGCCGCCATCAATAAATCTCCGTATGATTCTATCAAATACGTGGGGGCATTATAGAAATCTGCACGGTCATGGTCCGGTGGAGGAGCGAAATTTTTAGCCGTTGGAGGGAACCTATAGTGAGTTACTTTATTTTCAAAATTGGAGGCAATTTGGAAAGCAAGTTGGATTTTTTTTTACGAGATAATTGCAAAGCTGGACACCTTACATGAGGAATCATGTCAAGACAATTATAGATATATAACTTTTGTAATAATTAACTGTTGACATATATTATTTTATTTTTTTAAATTGTTTTCCGGAGACAACAGAGATCAAATTAAATATAATGTCTTCCAATCTGATAATCCATATTTTGTTTTGTACTACTTCTATTAAAATTTTAGTGAAAAAAATTACAAAACATGTATACAAAATGCCCACGCATACCGTGGGTTGGAAACTAATACAATTTGAAAGATAGGAAACCGGCTTGAAGTTGACAACTTTTGAAATAAAAGAAAAAGGAAAGGAATGAGGAAGAACACAAGAAAGAACGAAAAGAAGAGACGAAAGAAATCAAAGTTATGGTTATGCTGTATTCTAAAAGATAGATTGAAATTAGTCTAACACCAACTTCTGTGAATATATCTTATGCAATTGAATTGATTCCACGTAAAAAAATTCACAAAATCGATTGCCAATACATACTTCAATTAGATTGAAACGGCGAGGGCCTTGAGCCTTGCGCTTATTAGGCTAACTGCATACATCCTGCGTTTTGACGACTATGTTCAGGCATATTCAATCTTTTAAATAATTTTAGTCATGGATTTTTGTACAATTCCGTAGAATTGGCCATGAAATTCTCCTCAACATTCAAATTTATTTAGGATGAAACATGAATGGTAATTGTCAACCAAATCTACCCTCGTGAAAGTACGAGTAGCATTATTTGAATTTATTGAAAGATTGAGAGAAGAAAGTGTGATAGAACGAGTTATCAATGAAACAGAAAATATATATTCATATAGCTAATTTGTCTTGCTTTCAATGTATAGAAATTAATCTAGAGATTAATAAATGTATATAATTTCTATAAATTATTACAATAGCTACAATTAATAGAAACACCATAAGCAATATGGTTTAGTTAAATACATTCTTACATTAAAATCGTCATAATTACTTATTTGTACAACGATATAGCAAGGTCGGCCTTGGGCATAGGCGGCTCAGGCCGCTGCCTAGGGACCCCAACGTACTAGGGCCCCAAAATTTTTGGACCGATTATATATATATATGTATAACATTCAAATAATTTGACATTGAAGATAAACAATGACGATGACCAATGGCCCAGTGGGATTATGTCAATATGGTAGTAATGAATTTGATCTATGCGTCATTTGTTCAAGCCAGCCCCGGCAGTGGATAGTATTTTTTTTTTAACTCTTTTTTTCCTTTTAAATGCTTTAGTTTTGTTTTGACTACCTTTTTTTTTTTTTCTTTTAAATGGCATTTGAAGATATTTGTTCTACTTTTTTTTTCTTTCCTTTTAAATGGTTATTCTATCTAAGTTTGTTTTTTTTTTGAACAAAAGTTATGGCTTTCAGTTTTTGTTTTGACTAATCTTTTTTCCTTTTAAGTGCTTAGTAAGCCTAAGTTTGTTTTTTGTTTTTCTTGAACAAAAGATACATTTTTTAGCTTTTATTTTGACTGAAGATTTAAGATGTTCTTGTTCACACTCATAAAAATATTCAACTCATCCCACTCTTTAAGCTAAACCATCTTAAAAACAATTTATCTGGAATTTATTTTTTTCCAAAACTCTCTTTGAACACCTCATCTTTCTTTCTACCTCTTCAAGTTAAATTAATTTTAAAAAATCATGACAAAATAAAATTATGGATCCACTTTAACATTATATATATATATTCCTCCTCTTGATTTGAATTGATCTTAACACTTTTTCAGTAGGAAAAATCCATCCAACACAGGAGGAATTTTTCTAGTTAATTGTTTGAGATTACTTCCCAAAAATTTTATATATTACATGAATATACAAAAATACAAAAGAGCCCCAAAATAAAATTATTTATTACCTTTCTTAAACGAGGTCTTCAGTTAATTTCTTTTTTTTAATAAAGTCTTCTTATTCTTTAACTCGTCATTATGTATTCACAATACACAACACACAACACTTTTTCATATTCATTTGGTTTGCAGTGATTTCTCTCTATAATTAGTTGATTTGAAGTTGGTTATATATATATATATATAATTGTATCTTTTAGTTGTTGTTTTGACTAAATTTTATATGATTGAAAAAATTTAATTATTCCTTTTATAATGTTTCAAATGTCATTGTATTATGCTATATAGATATATATATATATATATATCTTGCTGTGAGTTTATTGGTATATTTATACTATATATATAAATATACAAAAATATAAAGGGCCCCGAAACAAAATTCGCCTAAGATCCCTTAAAACTCAAGGCCGGCACTGTGTTATAGACATAAATATTTAACTTACATATATATCATATGGGAAAATTTCAAGTAAGGTCCAGACCTTACGGATTGGGACTTTTTACGACACTTTTGTGTTGTAAAAACACTTCCCAAATGTTTTTACGACACAAAAGTGTCGTAAAAAGCCTCAATCCGTAAGATCTGGACCTTACCATAAATGCTCTATATATCATATAACAAACACAAATTTTTGTAATAATTAAACTTAGGTTATGTCATTGTAAAGTATAGTTTAATGTAAGAACTGTCATCTATATAAACAAAAACTAACTACGTCCTATACTTATATGTTCGATTAAAAAAAAAATTCTACGTAAAAGTATTTGTTTTCATTTAATTAAGCCAATCACATGCATCCTCAATTAAATTTTTGTGAGACCTATAAAATGAAAATAATTTATGAGAATGAATGATGAATTATATGTTTCAGAAGTGAGGGTGGGGGGGTGTAAGTGAAGGGAATAAATATTTGCATGTATCCAAACTTGGAGTATATACGTGCATGAATCAAAAACTGGAGGATATATATACGTAATTATGAGAAAGTGAGCGCCACTGGGCCCGCCCCGAATGCGCCTCCGTAACTGCAACCAAAACCAAACTGGAAAAAAATAATTTTGGTTACATATACATAAACACCCAACACAAAAAACCGAAAATACTAATTTTTTTTTAAATTTGATTATTTAATATTTTAAAAACTGAAATGTCAAACTAAAAAAATAAATTTAAACTAAAATACTGAAAATAAGAATAGATTTTCTCACTATATTTATCAAGACAATGTATACAAATATAGAGTTAGGATATAAAGAGGGATTTCTTTATTTTAACAAAAAGAAGAGATGATCATTTAGAGGGGTAAATTGATGAATTTTTTTATGAAAATTTTTAGGGATGATCTATATTATGAGTAGATCACTTCCACCAAATTTCAAAAAAAAATTCAACCTATAAATAAGTGAAATGATCATCAAAAATTTTAACGGTCAAAAATATACATATATCAATTTTTCAAAACACCCACTTTTAGGTTGAATTTTTCTATGAATTTTTGTGGAGATAATCTACTCATTATATAGATTATTTCTACAAATTTTCATAGAAAAATTCATTGATTTACCTCTCTAAATAATCATCCCTTTTTTTTATTAAAGTAAAAGAATTCCTCTTTGTAGCTTAATTATACAAATATATTTTCCTTCAAATACCGCAAATACTTCTTGATTCCTACCTTGAACAAGAAAAAGAACCAATACAATGTTATGGAGAAGGAACAACCACTCATAACCACCGCATTGCATTGTTGGGGATCTTCAATAACCTGGATCTTCACCATATCTCACTATAATACTACCCCAATCATTAAATCCCATAACCGGAGTTTTTTTTTTGGTTCCCCACGGGGTGTCCGGGCCAGCTTTCGCGCACCTCGACTAATCCCCGCTCGCGGTTCGTGGCTGCCGCTGGCCCAGCATTATTTTGACAACGCTGGGGTTCGACCTTGGGAGCTCCAAGTCGACCCAAGGTTGTCCCAGTGGCAGCCTTATACCACTGGGCCAAGAGGCTTGGTTCCATAACCGGAGTTCAAATCACTCTTTCCCCACTTACTAAATCTATACAAAGAGCCCTAGTTCATTAATGGCACTGATAAGTGATAACAACGATGATAATGTATTTGTGAGGGTAATTTTTTAGTTCTATGACCGCAACAGGTTAGCTTTTGCCAGGCCAGGTTTCGGAGAGTGGATTACTCTACAAGATCACGAAATTGGTGGCTTTGATGACAGGGCTTGGTACAAGAATAAGATTCTCTTGGGCGTTGCTGATTTGGCTTGCTATGAGGGTATGATTCTTGGGGTTCATGCCAATGGGGCTCTAGTCATGTGTGAGACTGATAATATCTGGAATCATTAGGAGATTTACTCACGGCATTGGCAAGGGACAAATTTCGCAAGAAAAAATACGCTTTTCAGGTTTACAAGTTTGATATCGAGACTAGAAGATGGGTGGAATTGGATGATTTGGGAGACCGGGAATTGTTCTTGGGCGATAATTATTCAATTTCTGTGTCGCAGGCCAATGGGTGGATTGCATTTATTCCATTACAAGGTTGGGGTTAGTCATATTTTATATGAAGGATAGGCAACCAACAGTCTATAGTTTTCCTTATTTTTCAGAGAAATACAGACTTGAGTTTTCAAACCGGGGGCGAGGGGGTGGTGGTTGAACTAGCTAGCCTTCTTAATCAGTTCAATTGGGGACCAGTTTTACTAATGCCTAGTTTATCAAAGTCTGTTCTTTTGATTTGCACTCCGTGCCTTTGAGTTCAATTAAGACTGATGAGTAGGTGAAATGTTTTTGAAATGCTCCTAATATTCTTATTTACAAGTGTTACTTTGATTCTTAGATAAGATTAAAGGGTGTTTTTGCCTTGTTGCTGATTTTAATCTTTGTTTGTGCTATGCCATGTTGCCTGTTTGAATTTCTCTAATTCATTGATTTATAAACTATGATGATGTGTTTTTATTATTTTTTTTTTTTTTTTTTTTTTTTTTTTCTGAATCTCGTTTCTGGCGTATTTGTTTGCCAATGCTCCTAATTTCTACATGCTTGTCGCAGTTACTTTGGTTTTTGTTGGAAATTAAGTTGTAGTCAATCATCGTTGGAAAGAATCCCAACTATTTTTAAGATAAAGCTTCATTCTGTTGTTGGGCATTTAATTTTTGTACGTAATTTGACTGTGTATGGAAGATGTGAGGGTGATGCTTTGGCCAGCGTACAATGCCCACATTTCTTTTTGCATCAAGTGATGATCCTAATCTACACCTAGGTGGTAGGGCAAGAGCCGCTAATCAACTAAGTGGGTTGCATAACAACTCATTCTTTTATATACCATCACAAAAAATCCAAACTCGTCTTGGTGAGAATGCAACCCATGGGGCGTGACCTCTCGCTAGTTGAGCAACACGGTGGCCAACTTGGCTAGCGCAAGTTGGTTAATTCCGACATGTTTTGTCTATTGTTTCTCTACTCTGCTTTTAGTTGTTGCCCCTTTTACTTGTGCTGCTTTCTGCATTTTCGCTCTAGTGACAAAGTACTCTTACTTTATTCTCATGCCTCGGCAGAACACCCACACTTACACACACTCATACAAACACACAAACAAGTGTAACACTAGGAGTAGCAAATTAGGAATAAGTCTCAGGTAGATATTGAAATTTGATGCAAAAAACTTCCTACAGAAATAAATGACGCCGTACCATAGAAAAATAGGCAAGATTACTGTTCATGAATTGTAGACCTTTTCAGTTGGTTTGCATTACTTTATATAATAATGGACAGCCCTTATAGATGATAATAACGTTTGAAATACCATATGTACGCTATATTTTCATCTTCAATGAACACCAGTCACAACCTTGGGACATTTAAGTTTGTGGCAGATTCAAGATTTGGACAATGACGGTTCGAACAAAGCAAGAAACCCTTTTGACGGTCTAACCTTACTGCATCAAGACCTAAGTGACCCACTTTCCAGGTAATAGGTCAATATATATGACTTTTTGAGATTCTAACATCTATCAAGAAGATTTGCTTAAAACTATGCGCCCGTTATTGATTTCTTCGAAATTAGCTTATCCATAAATAACTGGGAAATTCAGACATGGACTCTTGAGTTTGAGAGGACAGAGTACTTTTGTGTCAAGAGAACTATGGTCCTTTTTACAATTAGACGAAGTGTTTCTAACAAGCATGAACAGGAAACTGCATTTGTCATGAAGATAATCACTAAATGCTATTCAAAATGATGTTGGATATCGAGGTTCTCTTCAAAAATCTGATATACTGTATGAATCGGAATTGGAAGAACAAAGCGCCAACACCATTAAGCAAATATTGCCTTAAACATTTGATACAAATTTTTTGCACGCTTCTTTTTAGCTTTGCCTATTAAGGCCCCTGCTTTCCCTGTATGCTCGTTTTCCCCTTATGAACGTTAGTAGTATCTGGTAGTCCCTGTTCCTTTATTGCTTCAAATGATTGATCTTTAATACAGTTTTTGTTTCCTTAGTTGTATTAACAAGTCCATTCTTATACTTCCACGGGATTGTGCAGACTGAGTTCCTCTTATTCTATCCAAAGCTGAATAAGACATACAGAGAGCTATCTGCTGAACAAGTAAGCCTCATTCACTAGTAAAGGTATTTTTCATCATCATCATAAATAAGAGTAATAGTTTCGTCGTATACATTAAATAATTCCCAATAATATTTTGGCATGCAGATTATGGTAGTGTTTGGCTCAGGTTAAGACAGTTTTAGCAGCCCATTTTTATTCTTCATAGTGAGTACGATATAACTAACACATCCTTAAATCCTTAATCGTCATCTTACTAGCATTGTACTACATACTAAACATCTCTTACTCCACTAAAGGTTCTAATCGATGAAGAAGCTATATATATCACAAACAGACTAGTATTGAGTTACTACTATTGAAATTATAACTCCAAAAATCTGTGTTACTATTATTTTTTTTCTCATATTGAATAATTGAAATTAAAGTTAAATAAACAAAAAGATAACAATAAACTTCCAATACGTACTCAGCAATGAATTGAGAAATCCAGAAGGACCCTCCTAAGTAGTAAGTAGCCAACATTTACAAATTTCGTAGAACTGTAACTACATAATCCTCAGCAAACCACTTGCTCTTCTACTGTAAATGTTTATAATTTGATTCTCATCTTAAATAATCAGAAAGGTAAAATCAAATAAAACATGTATTCTATAAGTGTGATTCCACATGATGAGTTCTCTCTCTCAGCAATTAACCGAAAACAAGGAGAGACTCGAAACCCATCCAAACCCAAGGGGACTTTCATAAACCAACAAATTTCTGCCCTCATCAATGGTGGTGAAGTCTCCGATAGTAATGAACGGATGGCTTAAAAGCATCTCGGCCGTCCACCTTTTGGTCGGATTCCTTTCCAAACACCTCCGTAGAAAATCTTTCCCCTGTTCTGACATCTGCGCTGGCATGTCCGGCACTTCCACCGAAGTAATTTGTTGCTTGAGATCTTCTATATTTACACCAGTACTCCACATAGGCTTCCCTGTCACCATCTCGATTATAGTGCACCCCAAAGCCCAAATATCCATGGGCGCCTCGTATTTCCCAAGCACAGACTCTGGCGAACTATAAAGCGGAGTCCCTCGAAAACAAGAATCAGTAACCACCTTTGGTTTATCATCTCCACGTTTCTTTGCTAATCCAAAATCAGCAATCTTCAAGTAGTTTACGCCGCTTCTTGGAGATGGAAAGACAAGAATGTTACTGGGCTTGATATCACAGTGAACGTAGCCCTCCTCATGAATATGAAAAAGCCCCTTTAGGAGCTTATATGCGTACCAGCGGACCTCCCACTCTGGTAATCTGCCGCCTCGGGTTTCAATAAGGTTGGTGAGGGTACCTTTGTGGGTGAACTCAAGGAGCAGATTGTAGAATTCAGTTCCGTTCTCAACGCTGAAATCATCACCAAAGCATGTAATAATCTCAGGGCAGCCTTGAAGTTCGGAAAGAATGTGACCTTCGAGTTTGAGAGAGAGGCAGCACATGTCGTTCTCGCGATAGGGCACCGATTTCACAGCTACCGCCTGAGAAGCAGTGGATGTAGTGGAGTAATTAGTATGAGATGGTTGTGGTGCGGCCATATAGACGGTGCCGTAAGAGCCCTTCCCCAACAATCTGCACTTGACCAATTTCTTGTCGTTGGCCATTGATGAATGAATGAATGAATGAAGGAAAGAAATCGATATGATGAACGAGGAATGAGAAACGGAGGCAATTAAGTAGTAGTGGAGTATGTACGTAGGGTTATAGGCTTTGTAGTAATGTAAATGTATATATATACATATGGAGAGAAGTAGTACTTGGTTACTTGGCGTTTAAGTAGTGTAATAGTTTTTGTAGTAATTTAACTAGAATTCGGAGTTTAGGTTTGTAGTGAATCCAATTACTAATAGGATTTTGTTTGTTAACAGTTAGACTACTTCATATATCCTTTTTTTTTTTTAAGGAAAGAACACTTCTGGTTTATTTTTCCTTGTCGTCGTATGTTCCTTATTAATTAGGATTGTCATTTGTTTTTCTAGAAATAGGTAAAAACTCCCTCTATGAAAATGTTTTTTTGAGAAAAATCTGGGGAATGACATTTTTCTGAAACAAGGGTCAATTTTTTAATTTTATTAGTGTAGGCTCTTTGTTTATCAATTATGTTTGAAAAAAGATTCTAATTCTTAAGAATTGAACGGGGTTCCCTTGTTTGTTTGTCTGATTTAAGGGGGAAATTCATGGCTTTAATCAAAATTATGTTTTGTGTGAACTAAATTTTGCACAAAATTGTGTTTTGCCACTCAACTTTGCAATCAAAAAATATAGTGCAAAGTTGTTTTGACTAATATATTTTTATTTTTTAACAAGTATATTTTTATGTGTCACGTGTGTAATTACAAAGTAATGTCAATTAAATTCCAATACATAATAATCTATTAAAAAATAAGGACTGCGAACCTAACTTTACATAATCCCAAAAGATTATCATTTCTTTTTATATCAATAAATATGTTTAAATTTATAGTATGTTGAAATAACTCAAGAGTAATATCTATTAAACACTTAAAAATAGTAATATATATGTTAATAAAACATTTAGTGCAAACTTAATTTTGCATACTATAAAAATTACAATCCAAAAATCTGTTGCAAATTTAATGTTGTACTCCTTTTGGAATATGATTAAATATATGCCCTTAATTAATTTAAAAAAATAATATTCCCCGATTCTTTTACTAGAAAATTTTATCAAACAATCCCCATTTTTAACTATCCCCTTCTTCTTCTTCTTCTTCTTCTTTTTTATGGTTTTTGAGTAAAAAGAAATAGTTAATTGTTTACTTTTTCATTCTTGCTATGCAACAGAGGATTTGGGGGGGGGGGGGGGGGGGGGGGGGGGGGACGGAGCTAGATTACATGCCAAATTATAAAATATTAATTACTTTATTACTTTAGGGCCAGGGTTGTTTGTTTTACCCACTTAAATTTGAAAACTTTAAATTTTTAGATTTAAGTGGTGTGAAAGTTGTTTGTTTGGCAAAAAAATTAAGTGATTTGCCACTTAAATATGAAAATTTAAAACTCCTCCTAACAAAATACTTATTTTACCTTCATTAAAGCCATAATCATGTGATTTAAATATACTACTAAGGGCAAAATTGTCATATTAAAAAAATTAATTTTCAGATGTGTTATATTAAAACAAATAATATTTTTTCAAATACAGATTTCAGAAATAAATAAACAATTTTTTCAGTTTCAATTTTTAATTCAATTTTCAAATATCTTATCAAACGCCACTTAAATCAAAATTACATAATTAGCTTGTACGTGATTCGAGTTCAAATTCCCCATACAATGCCTGATTTTGTTTTCACCCTATCTCCTTCCCTAACCCTCTATCCCCTTCTCTTTTACTATTAACAAAACAACAATGATAATAACCTTTTTAATAAAGTGGGCATAGTATTGTTGGAAAAAAAAAAATCTTTGTTTGGTTGGGTTTTTAAAAAATATTTTGGGTGTTTTTTTTTTTAAAAAAATTGTGTTTGTTTCGCACTTTTTAAAAACTCCATTCAAATAAAAATATTTTTTTTTGTTTATTTTTTACTTTGTATTTTAGAAATTTTTAAAGAACTGAATAAAAAAACAAATATTATATTTTTTGTAAAATTTTAAAAAATCTCCAACCAAGGAGTAAGTAATAGTTCTGTTCTAAGAAAAAAAATTTGTGATGAAAATTTTGTTATTTTTTAATACTTGGGACAATAAAATTCTCATTAGTCCATAAGTTCAAATCCCCTCGCCTAAATCTTCACGTCACTTTTACATCATCTCACCCCTTGTGACAAATTTATATTTCTATATCCGCCCTTGACGTGGCGTTACGTTATATTTTGATGTGGTGTGTTGTGTGTATATATTTTTTATTTATTTTTTTGCAAAGAATTTTTTCCTGCATTTTCATAGAAAATAGAGAATATATAAAACATAATTTTGTTATTATAAGTAGGTGCTAATGCACTATTTAGCTAAAAAAAAAAAATTACTCTATTGTTAACCACCCTTTGATTTTGGTTTCATAATTTATACTAAAATCTGAGCACCAAATAAAGTAATACTCTACGGAGAGCAAATTCCTACTGCGCGCTTTTTTAAGATAATCACATAGTTTGAATTGTACCTAAATAAGGATTACAATTTTAAGTTAACAAAGATTACAAATTTAACGAGTTCAAATGAAAATTATTCCGTACGTATTTTACTCTCTCAGTCCGATTCGCTCACCAACACTCTCTCTAATTTAAACCCAAGAATGAATAAATTTTTTTACCCCTTTATCCAGATCATTCTTTCCATTGCACAAAATTGAAGCATGCAGAGTACTATTGAATAGCCTCAAGATGAAGTACAAGTAATAAATAAGCACAATGGTACGTATTCTTGTTAACTACATGCTTCTTGAATTAATCCTATGTTAATTTGTTCTGTTTTTGTTCATTGTTTATACAAATAAGGTACTATTCATGGTGCTGGTGGTAATATTAGTTTGTGTTTCTACATATCTAACATTTTGTTTCCTTTTAGAGCAAGAAAAGTAATGAATTAAAGTATTTTTATTCTATTTACGCAGTCAATAGATCCAACTGGTAGTTTGAGGAAAGGAATAGGACAGGCTTTTGCATTAACGGTTTGTGTAAATACTTGCACGTTCAATCACTTGAACATAATACATGATCTAATTAAATTATATAATCTTACTTATCATTTCTTCTCACTTCTAAACCTTTGATTTGAATCCATTTAGACGTTTGAGACACAAATATATGCCCATCTTTTGAAGCGATTAAAAGGCCAACTCTTTCTGCTTCTAACTGGTTGAAAGGTAAATCTGTCTTTGGATCAAGTTTGCAAGTGATATATTAGCAATTCATGAGTGCTTTTATTTGCACACAAAACAAATCTTTAAATAAACCCACCATTTCAAAGAATATATTAAACTACTTATTTTGCCCCTTTTTATTTTTCTTCCGAAGAAAATCAAATTCTTTAATTTTATTCTAACCCATTGAAATTCGAATCTTGGGAACTCTTAAGTAATTGTCCCATTCCCTCTTTAGCAGGAATCACTAATTTCGATATAATCAATTGATTAAGGTGTAGTGTTTGGCACAAACCTACAAGATAGTTTTAGCAGTCCCCTTTAATTTTATTCCTCATTCAATATAACAAACACATCCTTAATTATCATCTGAGTAGCACATGCAATACAACGTATTAAACATCTATTATATTATTTCATTCAAAAGTTCAAATCAATGAAGAAGCCATATATATATATATATCAAAAAACAAGTTAGTACAATTGAAATTAGAACTTCACAAATACGTGTTACTATATTTTTTTTTTCTCATCTTGAATAATTGAAATTAAAATTTAATAAGAAAAAAAATAACAATAAACTTTCAATATGTACTCTGCAATTAATCAAGAAACTCCATCAGTACCCTCCTAAGTAGCCACCATTTAGAAATTTCAAGGAACTGTAAGTATCTACTAGATTCTCTAACGAAATCACTCTTCTAATTTATGTTAAAATCAAATAAAACACGTCTTCTATAACTGTGTTTCCACATGATCGATGAGTTCTATCTCTCTAGCAGCTGATCGAAAACAAGGAGAGACTAGAAACCCATCCAAACCCTAGGGGACTTTCATAAACCAATAAATTTCTGCCCTCATCAATAGTGGCGAAGTCACCGATAGTGACGAATGGATGCCTCAAAAGCATCTCTGCCGTCCACCTTTTGGCCGGATTCCTATCCAAACACCTCCTTAAAAAATCTTTCCCCTCTTCCGACATCTGTGCTGGCATGTCCGGCACTTCTTCGGACGTAATTTGATGCCTCAGATCTTCTATATTTGTAGCACTCCACATGGGCTTCCCTGTCACCATCTCGATTATAGTGCACCCCAAAGCCCATATATCCATTGGCGCCTCGTATTTTCCAGATAGCACAGACTCTGGCGAACTATAAAGCGGAGTCCTTCTTGTTAGAACTATAAAGCGGAGTCCCTCTAAAACAAGAACCGGTAACCACCTTTGGATTATCGTCCCCGCATTCCTTTGCTAATCCAAAATCAGCAATCTTCAAGTAGTTTATACCGCTTCTTGGAGATGGAAAGACGAGAATGTTACTGGGCTTGAGATCACAGTGGACGAAGCCCTCCTCATGAATAAGATAAAGCCCCTTTAGGAGCTTATATGTGTACCAGCGGACCTCCCACTCCGGTAATCTGCCACCTCGGGCTTCAATAAGGTTGGTGAGGGTACCTTCGGGGGCGAACTCAAGGAGCAGATTGTAGAACTCTGTTCCGTTCTCAACACTGAAATCATCACCAAAGCATGTAACAATCTCAGGGCAGCCTTGAAGTTCGGAAAGAATGTGACCTTCGAGTTTGAGAGAGAGGCAGCGCATGTCGTTCCCGAGATAGGGCACCGATTTCACAGCTACCAACTGAGAAGCAGTGGATGTGGTGTAGTAATTAGTATGAGATGGTTCTGGTGCGGCCATATAGACGGTGCCGTAAGAGCCCTTCCCTAACAATCTGCACTTGACCAATTTCTTGTCGTTGGCCATTGATGAATGAATGGATGAAGGAAAGAAAGATGATACGAAGGAATGCGGAATGAAAAACGGAGGCAATTAAGTAGTAGTAGTAGTGGAGTATGTACGTAAGGTTATAAGCTAGCTTTGTAGTAATGTAAATGTATATATATATATATATATATATAAACTATAAAGAGAGAAGTAGTATTTGGTTACTTGGCATTTAATTTAAATAGCTAGTGTTGGGATTTTGTAATGAATTTGGAGTTTAGGTTTGTAATGAATCCAATTACTATTAGGATTTTGTTTGTTAACAGTTATACTGCTTCATACATTTTTTTTAAGGAAAGATTACAACTATAGAGGTAGTACTTGGTTACTTGGCATGTAATTCATTTAAGTAGTATAATAGTTGCAGTAATTTAACTAGAATTTGGAGTTTAGGTTTGTAATGAGTCCAATTACTATTAGGATTTTGTTTGTTAACCGTTGACAGTATACTACTTCATTTGTCTTTGTCTTTTCTTTTTTGTCCTTTTTTGAGGAAAGATTACTACTAGTAGACTTTTGGCTTATTTTTCCGTTTCATCGTACGTTTTAATTAATTAGGATAGTCATTTTTTTTTTGAAAATGGGTAAAAACTTCTATAAAAAAAATCTAACGAATAATATTTTTTTGAAATAAAGATCTATTTTTTAATCTTATAATTGAAAATTTTTGATGCCACTATCATTATATATAGACGGCACTAACAAAGATATGTATGCTCCCTGTTTAATAATTGTGCTTTAAGGCTCCGTTTGATAGGAACATAGAAAATAAAAAGAAAAATAACTAATTTAAGTTAGAAGATGGAAAATAAGTTGAGGGATGTGGTGAGATTAACTCTTACTTTTTACTTTTTTTCATGACAAAATTTTCTTTAGGTGATGTTGGAGAAATTTTTTTTCACAAAATATTAAAGGATGATGGTGAGCATATACTCACAAAAATGAGTATGAGATGGAGATGATCTCACCATATGCTTCAACTTATTTTCCATCTTCTCACTTAAATTAGTTGTTTTTATTTTTATTTTCCATGTTGCTATCAAACGGAGTTTAAAATGAGAGATTTGACTCAAATTGTGTTTTGGGCAAACTAAACTTTGCACAAAATTGTTTTTTGTGCAATTTTACAACTTTGTTTTGCATGATGGGTTACTATTTTTTAACAAGCATATTTTTATGTGTCACAGGTATAATTGTAAAGTAATGTCAAATAAATCCTAATACATAGAGCAAGTGGGTTAGCTAGTTGGAGATGCGCCCACTCAGACCCGGGAGAGATCTCGAATTAAAGAGAGAGACTTAGATCTCCATTTTTAACAAAAATAAAAAAAATCCCAATACATTATAACTTTGGTGAAAAAAATTAAAAAAAATTCCCCAAAACATAATAAGTTTGCATAACATCAAAAAATTATCATGTGTGTTTTTATCATTAAATAAGTTTAATTTTGTAATTGAGTTAAATGCACTTTACCCACCTGAACTATACACTCAATTGTATTGTGCCATACCAATTATCTTTTTTTTTTCAATTTTTATGCTGAACTATGAAATTTATTACACTTTACCCTAAATTGATAACGGAGTTAATAAAATTGACGAAATAAAAGGCAAAACCAGTAAACAACCTATCCTTTCAAGTTCTCCCTCCAAAAACTTTTTTCCTTCTCTTATGTATATCAATATAGCTATATATATACATGTGTGAATGAATATTTGAGAGAGAAAGAAAGAAAAAACTCAAAAGTGTAGAGAAAAGAAAGGAAAGAAGAGCAAGGCAACCACTATGGAAGGAATATGTATCTGCAGATAGTAGTCATTCATCACGGCATTGTCGCACCTCATCGCCCCCTGTTCAATGGTATTCCGGTAACTCCAATCTTTGGCCGAAGATTCCTATTTTCCAAAATTCGCACGCAATTTCGAACCGAATAACATAGTCCCCCCTTCACAATTCTTCTTTGTTGGACAAAGCTTTGCTTCATGGCCCAATCTTTCACAGCCATAGCAAAAAATAGAGTTTCTCTCAAATTTAAAAGAAACCCATAGAGGAGGCAAGTTTTCATTCTCCTTACTGAGTTTAAAGCTTTTCTTAAGAGGGTTGGCCTAGTGGTAGGCAAACTTCACCTTTATCTTGAGGTCAAGGGTTCGACTAATGGTGATGTGTGGGTTTTTTTCTTTGTTTGTAAGATTAAGGGAGAGACTTAGACCTCCCTTAATTAAAAAAGAAAAGAAAAGAGGGTTATTAACATTAATTGCAATTCTCACTCACAAATTTTCTAAAAGCACCTCCATTAAGCCTCACTCATCAATGTCAATCATCTCTCCTAACATACCAGCAATCTCGGAGATATTACTGATGCTTCTTTTATGAATAGGTTGATTATGCAATTGAACCCAGAATGGGGCCATAGAGAAATCAAGCTCTTCAACAACCACCCTGTATACCATTTTTGCAGAACTAACAAAGACCCCATAAAAAAAATTGAGGGGATACGTTGTTTACCGATTTTGCCATTTATTCGGTCAATATTATTAACCCCGTTACCCATTTAGAGTAAAGTGCAACAAATTTCATAGTTCAGCATAAAAATTGATAATTTGTATGGCACAGTGCAATCAAGTGTATAGTTCAGGTGGGTAAAGTGCAATTAACTCTTTGTCATTTGTTGGAATAATTCAAAAGTACAATTAATTAAACACTTAAAAGTAGTAGTATGTGAAAAAAACATGCAATGCAAACTAAATTTTGCACAATATTATAAAAATTTACAACCCAAAAATATACTGTAAAGTTAATGTTGTACTTTGTTTAGAATATGATTGAATATAGGCTCTTAATTTACAAAAATATTATCCTGCATTTTTTTTTGCAAAAACATTTATCAAACAAGCCTCATTTTCTAATATTTCATTTTTTTTTTCTTTTTTTACATTTTTTGAATAAAAAGAACTAATTGATTGGTTTACTTTTTCATTCTTGTTATGCAAGAGCGGATTTACTGGGGACTGAGCTAGGTTACACGCCAAAGTATAAAATATTACTTCATTAGTTATGGGAAAATTACATAATTAGCTTATAATTCGAGTTCGAATTCCCCATTCAACCCCTGATTTTGTTTCCACTCTATCTCATTTCTCTTTATTTTCTTTTCCTAATCTGCCGCCTCGGGCTTCAATAATGTTGGTGAGGGTACCTTCAGGGGCGAACTCAAGGCGCAGATTGTAGAATTCAGTTCCGTTCTCAATGCTGAAATCATCACCAAAGCATGTAATAATCTCAGGACAGCCTTGAAGTTCGGAAAGAAAGTGACCTTCGAGTTTGAGAGAGAGGCAGCGGATGTCGTTCTCGAGATAGGGCACCGATTTCACAGCCACCAACTGAGAAGCAGTGGATGTGGTGGAGTAATTAGTATGAGATGGTTGTACGTGGTGCGGCCATATAGACGGTGTCGTAAGAGCCCTTCCCTAACAATCTACACTTAACCAATTTCTTGTCGTTGTTGATACGAAGGAATCAAGAATGAAAAACGGAAAAGGGTGAAGGCAAAGGGGTAGTGGAGTATGTATGTAGGGTTAGCTTTGTAGTAATGTAAATGGAATATATATATATATATAGAGGTAGTACTTAGTTACTTGACATTTAAGTAATATATGAAGCTAAATAGTTTCTCTACTGATTTAACTAGAATTTGGATTTTAGGTTCATTATGAATCCAACTACTATTATGATTTTGTTGGCAGTTAGTACATGCATAATTCATATTTCCTTTTCGGAAAAATTCACTATCAATTGTATGTTTTTTTATCAATAGAAAACTAGGATTGAACCCTTAGAATTTAAATTATTTAGTGCTAAGGAATACATGAGATGTGAAATTAGGATCACCTCCCTGGTTTGACATTTTGACCGAAATCAGCATTTAATTCTTTCATGTTGAGCTGGATTAAATAATGCAAAAGACGATTGTACCCCTGTTTTCGTTTTTAGTAAGTAATGGAGATTGCTTGATTGAAGGGTTTTGAATTTTGACGGTAAATAAGGAAACTTAATTTTAAGTGGTGTTTTATTTTATTAATTACATTTTTAATAGAAAGTTGTATTGGACGTGAATTTATCAGTTTCTCGAGATCATTATTTGCACATATTTTTAATTTTTTTTATAAAATGTTTAATGTTATTACACATTCATATCACAAAAAATATATACAATTTTAAATTGAAATGTATAAACGTATTACCAATAAAAATACTTAAACAAGCAACGTATATCTGTACACATAGCGTATATATGTATGTTTGTATAGTACATGGGTTCCATATTTGTATGCAAAATTAGCACATGGGGGTCCCTATTTGTATGCACATATATATACAAAACAACTAACGTAGATTATATCTATTACAATCTAGAGGGTGCTATATCTGTTTGTTATATATATAAAGACATTCATATTTGGATTATATCTGTTGCAATTGGCACAGTGCTATATCTGTACACACACACACATATATGTATACTATACATATACTACATAAATCCACATTGGTCTATATCTTTTAATATGCTCTATATATGTTTCACATACTACACACAATTTTATTTTAGCACACGCATACAATATAAAAAAATCATATAAAAAAATTCAGAACCAAAAAGAAAAAAATGGAAACATTTTAATTACATAATTCAACATAGATACTTTAAATCAAAAAACAATATTTTTCAAAATACTACTTATGCAAATTTAGAAGCAATCAAAGAGTAATTATCATGTTTCCATATTTACAAATTAAAAAAATTATGTCCATAATTTAAAACTAAATAGTCTTGATGCATGTGAAACTTAACATATTTGTTTATGGCCAAAAAAAATAATTAAAATTTTGATTATGAAATCACATCTAACCCTAAATGGTTAAACCCTTAGTCTAGCTTTTGCAAATAAGTTCTCAAACGAGGAGTTGTGGCTGCATCTTTGTCGTCAGAACCGTCCATCTCACTTTCATCTCCGGATGATGGGGGAGTCACTGCTTATCTCTTGCTCCTCCATTTCTAGTTCCATCATTTCTTCCAATCATGGACTATCTGTGTGATCTGCACCATCATCGTTGTCGTTGTTGCCATCATCATCTATGTTTTCATTCTCAGCTTCTTCATCCTCGTCTTTCACTTCATCTCTGGATGATGGGGCGTCACTGTTTTAGGAATATATATCAAAGGTTGTGATAGTTCATATTCTATATCAAAACATAGTTGTTCACTATATCTGTTTCGAAGCATCACAAACAGGTAGGCAAGGAAATATACAATTAATTATTCATATTAAATTATCTATATACATATAGATTAATATGATTTTTCGATTACGTCTATATCTGTTGTATTAATATATATATATATATATATATATATAACAGGCGACATTAACTTATGTTGTGCCATCGTCAAAGCACATTAAAATTCATTCAAAATCAACTCGTTCTATTTTTTATTTTTGAAAAATTATACTCTTTTATTGGAAGAAAAGCTAATCGATTTACTTTGTTTGATAACAAAATTAAAAATTGTAACAAAAATAATATAGCTTTTTAAGAAGTTAGAAAATAAGTTGGGGAACATGGTGGGATATGTTCTCTTCCTTTTTCTGTGGAATTCTTTTTTGGGTGGCAGTGAAAATATATTTTTCAAAAAATAAATGGAGGATGGAAGACATCTATGTATAAATATGAATATGGGAGGAAGAGCATATCATCACATCTCTTAACTTATTTTCCATCTTCCCATACAAATTAATTGATTTTACTATCATTTTCTATATTGTTATCAAATGAACCTTATAGTAAACTTTTAAGACAATTTATTATATGGTTCCTCTTACAGATTTTCATAATTAAACTTATATTTCGTAAAAGTTTAGTTGATTCAGGACCTGTGTTAATTACTTTGCTTTTTATTGTACATAGGACTTGGTTCATCTCAATTACTCATTCGGTCCAATTTCATTCAAGGGAGTCAAGCTAGTTTGAGAGATAAATGGGTGGTTTTTTTTTGTGAAACTTGGTATAGATGATCTATATAATGATTAGATTGTATCCACAAAATTTCATCAAGAAATTCAAATTGGAAGTTGGCTTAACAAAAATTTGATGCATTTGTTCATTTTTGACCATTCACCACCACAAGAACAACATAAATAACATGATAATATCATATATGATTAGAAGTTAATTATAAAAAAATACTAGACACAAGTTAGCATTCTTCCGTGCATTATTATTAAAGATATGAGTTTGACCAATGTACTAGATCTCATACTAAAAAAATGAGTTGTATAATTGTCCTAAGTTGAAGTTAATGTTTCTCTTTTTTTTTTATTAGAAAGAACTAAAAGTTCAAGTGTTGAGATGGATTGAAAGAATACTTAAAAGATATAAAAACAAAATTACAAACATTATATAAATATATCATCACTAAATTTAAAAATAATATAAATATTAATACACCAAATAATGTATTTTTGGAAATTCATAAATTTGAATACAATTTCCAATTTTCTGCGGAAAGTCGGAAAATGAAAAATTCTAAAATGCTACATCACATACCAAATTTGGAAAAAATTGGACCGAATTTTTGAAATTTAGAAAGTTCGAAAAAATTGAACACCCCTAGTTTAATTTTAAAAGATGTGGTTGTTTGTCTGGTTGAAGAATTGCAATATGAATGAAACCCTGGGGTGTGTTTGGCAATTAATTAGCGGACTAGATTATAGGATTCAATAGGATTATATTTTCACATCCTATGTTTGGTGCAATACCGAATTAGATTTGTCGTGAGTAAGCTTTTTGATTAAGATATTAATTTTATTGCATGACACATGCATGTACACCATATGGTACTATTATGTTATCCCGTAGGTAGACCTATTAATGTATCAAATTTTGATTCAAATCCGCTGTATTTTATCACATATGGATATAGAATTTCATTCAATAATTTGATTACAATCTGAATTTACCAATTCAATAATTTAATGAAGCAACTATAAATTTAGGTATATTCGATCCATTAACAATTCGATTGGATTGGATGTTATATATATATATATATATTCCATTTCTAATACACAGGACCGACCTTGAAAATGTGAGTGTTGGGCAACTACACTAGACCCAATACTACAATAGAATCCATATGTATTATATTTAGGGGCCTTAAATTCAGAATTTGTAGAGTCCTTTAATAATAAAAGAGCCCAAAATATATAATTGGGGCCTAGATGGGTTAAAAAAAAAGTCATTTTTTTATTATATATCAACCCAAGTTCAAGTTCTCTCCACTTGGGCTATTTTTTCCATTTTATATTTAAAAATTCCTTCTCTCTCTTGTTTTTTTTTTTTAACAAAAGTTATCTTTAATAAATAATTATTTTTCTCTTCCCTTTTGCCATTTTACGTCTTCAACTTCTCAATTTCTTTCTTTCTTTTTATCTTGAAGAAAGGTAACTTTTTTCTATCCCTTGCTTAATTGAAATCTCCTTTCCCTATGAATTCTAAAACCGTTTTAATTAAAAAAATCTCATTGTAATATCTTTTTAATAAAAAGAGGATATTAAGAAATGGAGTTTGGATGAGAAAATTTTATTCAAATGAACCATGAAATAATATTTTTGTAAATTAAAGACTTATATTTGACCAGATTCTAAAAGAAATGCAATATTAGCTTTGCAATATATTTTTAGAAATTTTTACGATCATCTTGCTCACTTTTATGTTGAGTTTTTTTATGAAATTTAGTGGAGGTGTTCTACTCATCTTATAGATCATCTTTGGAAATTTTCATAAAAAAAAATAATAATTTATTTAACCCTTCAAATGAGTATCCCCTCTTTTTTATTAAAAAAAAGGAATCCCTCTTTAGAGCCTAACTCTATATTAATAAAACTAAATATTGTTCCTTATTTCAGAAAAATATTATTCCCTGTATTTTACTCAAAAAAATTATCAAGTACATTTTTTTTTCCCATTTCCAGATATCAAAAAAAAAAATAAAAAAAATCTTCTCTCTACAAAGTGATTTTGCTCTATTTCTCCTACATTGTCTAACCTATCTCTACATATATTGCCCTCTAAAATTTTATATAAAACTAAAACAAGTAAGCATAATAACACACAAAAAAAAAGTTTCAATCAGTACTATGTTTTTTATGTTGTAAAGTAATATAAAATTTATGATCTATTTATATACAAAAATATATAAAAGGGTCTTGCTATTTTATTTTTTCGCACATGGTCCCTCAAATCATAGGACTGACCCTGCTCATACGGACCAGTATAATCAATATGAAATTTTTTATGTATATATTCATATGCTTTATTTTTATTATATATATCGAATATCTATTTTACATATAGAGAAACTTCCAACCTTTATTTGTATATTTCAACCTTCAAGTACGGATCTTTCATTCTAAATTGGAATTTTATACTAATTTTATTGTAATCATAATTATATATAGAAAAAGAACTGGAACTCTTTTGCTACACATTTAATTGTATATTTCATAACTAAACACCTCATTCTCCTCGTAAAACGTTTGGATCGGTTTGTTGGATTAGAGATCCATTAAGTTCACAAAATCAGAAATGGATTTGTCTACAACAATCGGTTGGATTATTGGATCAGATGGGATTGAATATTTTTTTTTAACGGATTAGATAGGATATAGGACAATCTAGTCCAAGTCCGATCTATTGGCAGGTCTTCCCGTAAGTGTGGGATAACGCAAAAAAAATCATAAGTACTATTTTCCCCTCATTATATCTTATTTTACTAAAATAAAAATTGTTTTACCCTCATAATATTAGAATTCATGTTTAACATTCTTGTAAATATATATTTTAAGAAAATACTGTTTTCACTAACATTATTTTACTTATATGCAAGAAGAATACTTTGCAAAATTTCTAAAATATTATAAAAATTGATATTTTATTATAAATTACTTAAATTTTCATGTGTAAATGAAATGACTAAAATATTCTGAAAAACAATAAGTGGTTATAAGTTGATCGATTACGTATCCATATGTAAATAAAAATGATAGATTAAAATGAAATTTTTAGACAACTAATTCAGGACAACTGAACAAAACTTTTTTTTTTTTTCTTTCTGTGCATCTAAGTCAAGATGACTTCAAACGTAGGATATGATTATAAATATCCGGCTCATTGGTATCATGTCATAGTCGGTACTTATCTTATTCTATTAGACCTTCTTATTCAACAAGTCAAGTTGACCTGGGTACGCTTGATGCTTTGAATTAAAAGACCGAACATGATTGTTTAATCTCCCATCCGGCAAAAAACAATATTAAGATATCAATCAATACGTCAACAAGCTCAAAGCGATGATGAACCAGCACTAGCTAGGTTGCATTGATAAATGCCGAGTTAATAGAACTTTTAGAAATAACAGCTGAAATTTTCAACCCTTGTATTGAGACCAAATTAACTTCAGGTACTTACCCTGTGTATGTTTTCATTCTGAAAAAAAAGTACATTAAAAGAGAGTATAAATTAAGCAAAGTAAACTTATAGCATATATTGTGCAAAAATATTGTTTAATCTTTGAACAACTCACATGTTTGGGTTAGTAAATCCCTTCATTAACATGTATAATATAGTTCCTTAATTAGTTTCAAATTAAGTGTACATATTTTTCTTTTAAAGACATAATCAACATACAAGATTTAATGATTTCAAACGAGATATTTTTTTTGAAACCATCAATTATATATTGAAATAGCGTATTCTTAAAACTACGAAAGTCATCCAAAAACTCTTAACTTGAAACAGAAAGAGCACATACTGTTGAAAATGGAGACCAAAGCAGCCACCCACTTCTTTTGACAGCAGCCATCACCAAAAGCAGCCACCCATGGATACTTTCTCAACAACAGCCGCCCACCAGGATGATGTCATGGATGACATCATCCAAAGGCTAATCTCTCCTATAAATAGAGAAAGGAGAGAAGAGAAAATTATAACATCAACATAGCAGCACAACAACATCTCTCGGCAGTAGAGATAGAGAGAGAGAGAGAATTAATTTGCAGAGTGCAAATTAATTAAGAGCAAATATAATTTTGCAGAGAGCAAAATTAGAGAGAAAAAAGGGTCAAAAGAAAATAGAAGTAAAAGTGTCTAAGTGAGAACTTTTGCAGTGTCTATTTTTCTGAGTGTTGAGAGATACACAGTGTGCGTGTATAGGTCTGCTGACCAGTCTTGTAAACCTTTTTTTTTATATAGTGAATATTTGGGGTGCTCTGTGGACTAGTGGCAAATTTGCCGAAACCACGTAATTCTTTGTGTTGTGCTATTGGTGTGTTTTATTGTGCCAAATAATATTTTCAATTGTGCAAGTCAAATATATTTTTCTGTCATTTCATTCCAAGATCCGTATTTAAATACTAGCAGCGTCTAGTATTTCCCAACACATACAAGTAGGGTAACTAGTTATTGCCCGAACTGACAATAATAATGTTTCTCCAAAACATTGGAAAAATCATAGACCTCCACCTCCTTCCTCTATATATCATTCAATCTGAAAGAAGTGTACTAAATTGCCAATAACAATATTCTTTCAACAAATGCATGTAAATTAACTGAGAGGAGAGAAAAATAAAATCACACTTGCAGTTGACAATATCATTGGTTTGAAATACGAATATTAATTTAAAGTTTTGATTACTCGCAAAAAAAAATTGTCATCCAATTTGTCACATTTATCTCTTTCTCTTTTATATTTTCCCATCAATTACCCCCTCGCTGATTCTAACAATTTTTCACAAAGAAACCCAATTCTACTAAAATTTAAAGAAATTACAGACTATGAGAACCAGAAAAGTGACATATACTACTGCATTGGAAAAAATATGTGTTATTGCTGAAGATATTAATCGTCTCTAACTTCTTGCCTATCTTATGATATGATTAATTACTCCTTCAGTCCCAAACTAAGAATTTAGTTTGACTTTTACGCTTACTTAAGGATGTACTACTTTTAACATGCATAATCAACAGTTGAAAACAAACCTGGATCGCTGTCGTGATTTTTGGTTCATTGAACGATAGTCAGCTATGATAAGGGTTTCTGAACAATGATTAAGATATACATTCCTTGATCCGAGGAAAGTAGATAGTGTGTAAAGACAGATCGAGTAGATGATGAGGGGACCGGAAAACACATATATATGAGTATATGACAGATAAATCTATGTTATGTTATGTTCCCAAAAGCCTCACATTCGTCTATGTTCTACGTACACATTCGATTCTAATTTGCAGTTTGGTGTAATGAAGCTATAATACCTGAACAGTTTATGTGATGAACCTGTAATACTCCACAACATGAGATATTTTAGGGACAAACTGCAATAAATATAAACAAATGCTTATGAGATTAGTAGTGATTTGCTGGCTAAGGAACCCATAGCAACATAATCGACTAATGTTTGAAAAAGTAAACACAAAAATCTTGTCCTTCTGCCAACAGTTTAAACAAAAAAAACCAATATAACAAAACCTAAATAACTTAAACTAGGCATTACCTAAAGTCAGGGCGGCTTGAGGGAAAATGAGGCCCCAAGCGAAAGTTAATATCTACGAAAATTGGGGCAGATACCAAAAAAGTGTATCTCTAGAGACCACATCCTTTAAAAAAAGTTGAGGGATTTCACCCAAAAAAATTTGGAACTCAAGGACCGGATCCTAAACCCCCCATGTATATACATTTGCATTTTTTAACTGAGATTATAAATTATATCATCAGACATAAAAGTTGATGTGAATTCCTTGGGTAACTGCCTATGAGTGGGGAGTTGTATATACAAAGTTTAGAATACTGAATACTCTAGAACCAATAAGAGAAATTATCAATCTATTACCTTTACTCTGAAGTAATTCTTGTTGTCCTCCGGGTTTAGCCAGGTTATAGCGGAACCCATAAGGGAGGTCGGTAAATTAAGAAGAGTTGCCCTATTTGATTCTACA
Source organism: Lonicera japonica (assembly GCA_021464415.1). Taxonomy (NCBI): domain Eukaryota; kingdom Viridiplantae; phylum Streptophyta; class Magnoliopsida; order Dipsacales; family Caprifoliaceae; genus Lonicera; species Lonicera japonica. The sequence goes on from CM038467.1 coordinate 29,317,068, forward strand.
AAAAACAGTTGCATCCAGTAACTAAGAGTTCCATAGAGGTGTGATGAGTTAAAAACGATTTCATCTGGGTTTCACCTCCAGAAAAGAAATTTTTTGTATTATTAGGATAGCGTTAATAGAGAGAAATCTTCAAAATGACATGAGAAATGATTTTGAGTAAAAGAAAGAAAAATACCGCCTGTCATTGACATTCATAAATAGAGGTGCGCGCGTAGCATGCCATTTCAACGACATAGCTACGTTGGAAGAGCAAGTGCGAGTTTAATAATCAAAACTCCAATCTATGTGTATATATATACAAAGGGTGGCTCTAAAAAGGGCACCATTCTTTAAGAAGGTAACAACTTCGCCTTTTGAGGGTGTAAATATTTGAACTTTTTTATGAAACTTGGTGGTGATGTTCTCTAAGGCGAGTAGATCATCTCCACCAAATTTCATTAGAAAATTAATTAAGCCATTTAGCTGGCAAGATGGTCATAAAAATTATCAACATCTGAAAATGAAAATATATATAAATCTTTTATTACACCCAATTCTAGAGGTCAAGATGATCTACTCACCCTAGAGATCATCTACGCTAAATTTCATAAAAAAATTCAAACATATACATTCACCCTCAAAAGGGGAAGTCTGTTAACTGCTTAAAAGGAGCTAAGACATCCCACAAGGGAAAAAGAAATAAGAGAGATATATTGAATCCAATAATGCTCCACAATTTGCTAAATATTCCATGTAAATGTTGATTGCACGAGCACCAGTTTCTAACATAATGTAACGGATGAGGGCTAAATAATCAAGAATACACCTAATACACCTAATAATGTACAACTAATCAAGAACAAAACTAACATTTAACAACTAAAGTCTAAATAGCTAAATCTAATAATATAAAATTAAGGCTAAATAATCATAAATCAAGATTCAAGAAATATCATAAATCATAAATTCTAAATGTTGAAAAAAAAGAGACTTTAGTTGGAGATGGAGTCACGGAGAGGAGGAAATGGAAAAAAAAGAGAGGGAGAACGGAAAAAAAAAGAGAGAGGGAAGAAGAGCTGAAAAGAAAAGAAGAGAGAAATACCTTTCGAGATCTCTCTCCTCATTTTAGTTTATTTCAATTTTGAAAATGCCTCCTCAACTTTTATTCCTTACAATTAGATACCTACAATAATTTTACTTTTATTTTTGGTGCCCTCTTTTCCAATGGGGCCCTAGGCATTTGCCTAGGTTGCATGCCCATGTAGCCGGCTGGTCCCAAATCAAGCCCAAAACTAGGCATCACCCAAACGGAGCCCCGAAAATCAGATTTCTGGGAAAGATTAGTTACAGAATAGTGTTCAGTTGTCTTGTTCTTCATATCAAAGACGTGTAGATAACAATCAACCCTTAACCAGCAATGAAGAGTGGTGTAATAGATGCAATTAGCTCTGCAGCCTACTTGGTCGGATGGAGGTATAGAAACTGAATAACTATGACTCAAGAACAATGTGCAACCTCCCAAGTCCTTCATTTTTGTCCATCGTCCTCCTTCTCCTCCTTCTCCGTTGAATTTGAAAACCTTAAAAGTTCTGTCTCTACGATTTTCATATTGCATTACAGCCAACAAATCCCCTTTTGATTCTACGAGATAGCAAGAATATGCAAGTCTTCTATACTTGAGAGGAACAAAGGAAATGTCTACAGCCTTTGGAGAGGGGCAATCGATCTCACAAAGCACGAGCATCCCATTCGAACGAACTGCAAAAACCCTACCCTTATAGCACACTACATCTCCGAGAAATATATTTCTCTTATTGTATTGATATATGTCTCCGTCGTCATAAAAGTCATCTTGTAGCGTAATCCATTGTGTAAAACCCGGCCTAGCGAACAGCAATGCAGTACTCTCAGGGTGTGTTTGGATGCATAGTTTTAGAATTCTATTAGAATTGTAATTCTATAGTATTACAATTCCAAGAATTGCAATACTATTGAATTGCAATACCATTGTTTGGATTGTATATAGTTTTCATTTGAAATTCTAATAGAATTCAAAATTTATTTATTTGGCTAAATTGTAAAATTCATTTGAAATTTCAAATAAACAATAAGGCGGTGATAGCTGAGATTCATTTAATATATATACTTTGTATACATATATGTATATATATATATTATATTTATTGTGTATGTACATTTATGTAATATATATACTTGTATATGTAAAAGTCTTTTATAAAGAGAAAGATTAAATAGGTGAGGTGGGGGGTTGCAAGTGTACATATGTAATTTATATATATATATATATATGTATGTATGTGTTGTGTGTGTAGCTACTTTTTTTTTTCTTCGTGAAACAAAGGGCATTGTGAGCCTGTGAAGGCTTGCTTTTGTGTGTGTGTGGGGGGGGGGGGGGGGGGGGGCGGGGGTAGGTTTGCTGCTGCTGGAGTGGGGTGAGGTGGGGGTGTATGGGGGTGGGGGTGATATGAGTGGTGATGGTGAATTATTATTATTTATTAATATTATTTTTTACAATTCAATAAAAATTGGAATTAGAAAACTCTACTATTTTTATGGAATTCAATCCTTTATAATTTGTGGTTTTAGAATTCTAGTAGAATTCTAAAACTATACCTTTTAACATGTCCAAACAATAGAATTTTAAAACCATCCCCCAATTCCAATTCTATAGTGTGGAATTGGGGTTGCCAAACACAACCTCAAAGTAAATTGCAACGACAAAAACGTCGTTGTTGATTCTGAGGTTTGGGATGTTATCAGATTCAGATGGCCTTTTGGAAACAAGAACTTTTGCTACGCAATCTGGACGATAAATTCGCGGGAGATGAATTTGAAATCCGGTCAGGGGATCAATCAAACGGGACGTATAGCGTTCAGTTTTAAAGATCCAACCATTCATATATTTTAGCAAGGGATCTTTTACACGGTATAGCTTCTTACTCTCCATGTTATATAAACATCTGGATTTTCTTTCCTTGTCTTCCTTGTCCTTGTAATCGTAGAGCAGTAACCATGGAAGTCTAGGAACACAAGGGATCCATTGTTCTTTCGGAACAGCGGTTCGCCAGGAAGAACAAACAGAAGAAAAGGAAACGAAATCCTCAATTGCGCTTAACCTGTTTGCTGTAATTCTTAAAAGATCTTGCGGGAGTTGGGACCAATCGGCCATGGCTTTCTGCGTCGATTAGAAACCATTTACTATGTGCACGCTTAGTTAAAATTGATATAATATTTGAGTAACATAACTAGTATCCATATATTTGATTTTTCAAAAGTAATAATAATTTTAAAGATGTAATTTCTAAAAATTTAAGGGGACAATTGTCACACTTTACTTGTTTGTGACTCCTCCCAACATTTAGCACTCAAAAAGTGAAGATTGAGCTCAAGGAACTTGCTTAAAGTGAAGGCTTAAAACCTCACTTCTAATTACTCTTCATGATTGTAGTCACCTAAGATTTAATGACTCTCTATTAGGAATTGTCCAATCTAGTCTTTGTAATGGACCTGTATACTTTGATGTCCATCCTAACCTCTTTGTTTCATTTACAGATAAAAATAGCCTTGATGCTTTTAACTATAAATCTTCAACTCCATGGTTATCAGATGAAAACTGGGTCTGAACCTTTAAATCTCACTTATCGTGTGTATTAGGGTTATGAACATTTTAAGTCCTCGTGTTCATCTATACGATTGCAAAGATAAAACTATTCTTTTAGAAACCAACCTTTTAAAATCAGATATAGCTGTTCATAAAACAATTATGTGGAAGGATATCATTCATCCTTTATCTTGTCTTCTTGAAGCCGCCTCTCCTTCCCAACCAGTACAAAATAGGAAGGTAGAAAAAATTGTTCAGTATAATGACGGTGATGTTATAATTAGATTTGATAATAATAGAACAAGTAGGCTATTTGCTAGTCCTAGATCTTCTTTTAAAACTAGTTCTGAAAGATTCTATACTCCAGCTAATACCATGGCTAATACTATAGCTCAGTTTTCTAAACAAAGCGAATTTTATACTCTTGATTCATTAGTTATAAATTCTACTTCTAAAGCTAATAATTTTGTTTTCAAGGGAATTATAAATTCTAAACAAGATATCCCTCATGGTGTTTATCATCCTGCTAGTAACATCGATGATCATGCTAATACAAATGAGCCTGATACTATATCTGAACTTTGAGGTATAAATATGGCAGGATTGAGTATAAATACTAGATCCATAAACGTGGTTACTATTTTTGAACCTTATATATATATAATAAAAATGAAATAAATAAGGAATTTTTCTAAGAAAAACATAAAGATTTTAGAAAATGGTTTTTAATTATTATACTGATGAACAACAATATGCTTTTAAAGATCTATTTTATAACTATATAGATAAATATGAGCAAGTTATTCCTTTCGCTCTCTGGTTTTATGTGTAGATTATTAAAACTGTAGTTGATTTCCCACAAATAAATGTTTTGGAAGAGTTTTATAAAACGTGGAAGGTTGATTCAAGGGTGGTATAGGCTATGCATCCCCATCTTTAGCCACAAAAAATTGAGGTTAATAAAGATCAATATATTGAGGCTACTGCTTTTGCTACTCCTGTAGATACTTCTGTTATAAGTTGTGATCGTATTATAAAACAAAACAATTACACAAGTTTATATTTGCAAACTATTGGTTCTCAACTCTCGCATTGAGGAACTGTTAATAATATTTCTAATGATTTTAGAGAAAAACAAAAAGATAAAGTTTCTGAGAAAATGGAAGTCTCCATTTCCCTTTTAAAATTGTCTATTGAACTTTCTCAAGGTTTTAATTTAGGAAAGTCTAAACAAAGTCAGGAAATTATTGATGCACTGACTAAGAAACTTGACAAAATGAATTTAAACTTTGGAAAGCAAATTTTGCCTATAACTCAGGAAGACAATTATACAGATGTTGGTTCTGAATATTCTGATGTTTCTACGTTTCAAAATGATCTTTTAAACCTACAAGAAGTAAATTTTAAACAAGGAACGTTTAAGATGTACCTTTACCTCATAGTAAATATTACTATCCTAGGCTTACAACCTAGGATATTCTATTTGAAGAAGATATAAATGTTCCTAGTACTAGTTTTAGTGCTAAAACCATATATGAATGGAATATTGATGGTGTTTCTAAATATGTTATTTTAACTCAATTGCATCGTATGACTATATATTCTACTGTTTGTAAAGTCGCAAGCAATACTGATAAACAAATTGATGAGTTCACAATTGCGGGTTTCTCTGGCCAACTTAATGGTTGATGGGAAAATGTTTTAAATGAAACTCAAATGAATTAAATTTTAAATTCTGTTAAAATTGTTCAAATTATGGTTACTTCTAAACTTCCTAATGGTTAAGATCATATAAAAAAGAACCATCTCCTCAACAAAATGTTGTTTATTCTCTTTTAACGATTATTATTATAGTTTTTCTTGGTGCTCATCCAGAAGTTTTGGATAGAAGCAAAGATCTACTTTTAAATTTTAAATGTCCTACATTTCCATTGGTATAAAGGTACTTTTCTTTCTAAATTTATGATGCGTATTGATGCTAAGGTAGATTTTTGGAAGAAAAAAAAATTAGAGCAGAACTTCCGGTTTTATTTGCTCAAAAGGTTAAAGACTGAATTTATCGCAAACATGGCAGCACTTCTATTCCTTACTCCCAGTATACTTATGGGTCTTTAAATAGCGAATGTATTGTAGAAGGTTTAGCCTTTTGCAATGACATTAAACTAAAAGCTCAATTAAAATCCCAAAACCTTAAGGGAAGGAAAGAAATTGGCGAATTTTGCAACCAATATGGCTTTGATATAAAAATCCCTGAAAGACCTACTTATGTTTTTAAACCTAGAAAAAAGTATTCTAAAAGAAAAACTAGAAGAAAAACTTCTTCTACTTCTAAAACTTATTTTAAACCTTCTAGTTCTAAACCTAGCAAACGCCTTCCTAAGCGTGCTTCTAATCCCAGTAATATTGTTTGTTAAAAATATGGTCAGATTGATCATTATGCTAATAAATGTTTGACTAAAAAGAAAATTAATGAGATTTCTAATGAAGGTTTGAGAAAACAACTTATAAATGTCTTTTTTTTTGGTGAATTTGAAAACTATTATTAGACCAGGAGAGAAAACAAATTACAACAAAGAAAAACCAGGAAAAAACTATAAACTAAAACCAACATACATGAGAAAGAAACTAACATCCTATCAGACTCTATACAAGTGTAGACCCAAAGATGAGGACTCGCCGCATTATTCACCGGTCCAGAGCTAGGATAATGTGTTCGTATAATCCCCAATTTTTGTAATTTCGAGTTGTAATTTCGACGCGCTCTCCAGTACCAAGTTGCTTCCTTGATGCAATTATTGATTCTTGTTATCACAAACTCCCAATTATGAGTTGTGTTTGTGAATATCCGATTGTTTCTTTCTTTCCATATGTAATAAATGCTAGCAGCCAACGGCAAGTTCTTAATCCTAGTTTCAAAATTGCCACTAGCATTCTCTTTCACGGAAATTTGTATTTCCTTATCCCAAGTGCTCCCAGCTCTTCAGCTTCCATTTATATATCGGACAAGCAACCACACACTTTTAGAGAAATCACATTGGAAGAACAGGTGGTCCAAATTTTCGGTACCGATACCACACAAAACACTATGATCATCATTTATACATCCCCACTATTTCAGTCTATCTTTAGTAATGAGCATTTTCTTGCATCCTAGCCACGTGATAAAAGCTAGTTTGGGGACATAACCTTTGAACCACACAATTCTCCACCAGTTAACTACCTCTCGATGCTCTTTTAGTATATCATAAGCTAATGCACTGGTATAAGTACCAGATTTGTGGGCAGTCCATCTAATTTTATCCTCTTTCTCACCATGGATAGCATGTAATTGATTACATATCACTTGCAGTTCAGAGGAGATGGCAGGAGGGAAACACCAATAACCATCTCGAATGAATTTATCAAGCTTAGTATGCAACCCACTAGCAGCATCATAGGTAATTTGAACACCAAATCTCTTTACCAAAGGCCCAAGTTTGTGCCAGTTATCAAGCCATGCAAAAATAGGCTTACCATTACCCACAGTACATTTGATATGGGGATGTACTAATTCTCTCATCTTTAGTAGTTTTCTCCATGTCCACGAGGCATTTTGGATGCATGTACACGTCCATAAGCATCAGTCTTTTATAATGTAAGTGTGACACCACTTAACCCACATGTGAGGAACCACATTTTACTATTAATTCAATAAATGTGAGGAACCGCATTTTTTATTTTGAAGTGATTGGATTAAATATTTTATCTTTTTGCTACGAGAGATCTTTGAAAAGTACTGCATTATTTATCTGATAGTGCTTGAGGCACAGGCATACCCTAGCCAATTTATATACAAAAATAAATAAAAAATAATAATACGTATACCAACTTAAATGATGAAATCAGTAACTTATCAAAAAGTATGCCAAACAAACGTCACATAATAATGGGGAATTTTAATTACACGAAAATTCTTTAAAACCACCGCATACTTAAAATTACCACAAAAGTCTACAAAAATTCTTAAAACACCACACACTACATATTGAAAATAACATTAAAAACTACACAAAAATTCTTAAAACGCCACTGTGGACAATTAAAATTCTCTCTCTACAATTTTTTTTCTCTTCTTAAACACATCCAAACTTTTTCTCACCACAAATAAACCTTAATTACATCTAAGAAGGGCATGATATAATTTATAAGATTGGTCAAAATTAAGACTTGAGCCATGAATTTCAAAATCAAAGAGTGAGGGATGTAAGAAAATAGGAGATGTAAAAAGAAAATAGAGAAACAAAAAATAAAAAAATCTCACAATCATTAATCTCTCTCCCTTATGCTTTCTACCTTGTGCGCACAACATATATATATTAGTATAAATTCCAAGCTCCAAAATTTTAAATTCTACAACGTCTTCCGAACATATTTTAATTTATGTACTCTATTTAACATATAAAAAGTTGTTTTGTTTGGTACAAATTTTTTGCACAACATTGCCAATTACCTAGCATTTATTCAGCACTGTCCTGCCGACCATAGTTTGATTCTATATACTACATTCGGTATTCAATAAATTTTCGTGTTTGATACAAACTTTCAGCACATCACTGCCAAGTATGTGGCATTTATTTGACGATATTCTACCGATCTAACATGTTTTAGCAATGATCGGCATAAGATTACCGAATTTGTAGTCCAATGTTTAGCCAACATAGACTTAGTATAAACATATCAACTTTGAGCGAAACATGATCAACTTCAATTGATATTTGAGTTTTAGTACCAGTTTCGTGATTATCATATAATGAATTTAACACAAAAGATGAGTCTTACATTACATATTATAACATTTAAGAAAATATAAACCTAAGGAAAAATTCGGGAACACATGTCCGAGAACTGAGGTACAATTAGACAATATTGGACCGAATATAATTGAATGTCTCGACAATTGGTTGCAATATATGTTATATCTCTTCAACAAAATATTGATGAAAATGTCTTATTTTTTCGACTCTGTGCGTCTGACAATGATATGATTTATTTTTTTAAAAATTTTACTACAAATTAAATATTATATTTTTTACTTGACACACCACTTAAATTTCTTAATTTTACTACAAAAAACGTGTGGTGTGTGTAAATTTTAAAGTTAATTGCATTTTGCCCTTCTTAACTATTAGGGTAGTAGCACTTTGGAATATAAACTATTAAAGTTACCAATTAATGCCACCAACTATTCAATTTGTTACAATTAACCTATTTTGGTTGACTGCGTTAAATTTTAAATTTTTAAATTTTTACAATTAACCTATTTGTTACAATATATATAATTTTTAGTCAACTGTCACCATGTTCAGTTACCATCTCTGATCATCATCGTTAAAAACTACCATCTCCACCACAACGATATCCACCCCTCTCTCTATATATCTCCATGTTTTCTTGGCTCCCTATTTCTCTTAAACCAAAAAACACCCTTCTCCAAAACAAAGCAACACACAATTACAATATTTATATATCTTTCCCTCTCTACAATCACAATTTATGATATATATATATATATATACAATTACATAATTCTTGTAGCAGCTTTGCTCTATACATCTTTTTCTTATTTTCCCGGCTATCCATTTCTCGTACTCTTTCTAAATCCAAAAAGCATCATTCTCCAAAAATAGAGCAACCCACAAAAATTAACCCAAATGAATCCATCTAATTCAGTTATTTCTCTAATAACTCCATTGTTATTTGCAGCAAAAAGCATTAGCAGTATCACAAGATTTCAAATTCCAACCACACCCATTAAAGATTTCAAACATTTCCAAAGCCAAATTATAAACGTTTTCAAATCGTAATCACATTCAAACCCAAATTGTAATCCCATTAGAGCCCTAGATTTTAAAATATATATAAGATATTAGACTTAAAGAGAGAGAAAGATAGAGTAAATGAGCACTGAGTGTTGAGTAGATTCCTATGGTTTGATTATTAATGGAGGATTTAATTCCTCCGATTTTCGAGTGAGAGAGAGAACGCAACATAGAGAGAATGATGAAGGTGTGTAGAATGATGATGATAGTGGTGATGATGCAATAAATGGGGAGACGGTGTGAAAGAGAGAAGAGAGAAGGGGTTTTTGATGTTGGTGGATGAGAGAGAAATGGGTGGAGATAGTGGTAGTCGGAGACGGTGACGGAAATGGTGAAAACATATTAAAAATCACATTTATTGCCTTCATTTATTTAAAATTACATTTAGGCCCAAAACTATTTAAAACTTTAACTCTGTCGGCCAAGTTGGTGAAGAACAAATGTATGTATTTCTACTAAGTTGTGTGTTTTCCCTGATTGTATATGTGCTTCTATCTAATTGCTATTTTTCCTAACAGGCATGACTTCTTTCCGGGTGCGGATATTGTTAATATTCGCTTTCCTCAAAATACTACTGGATTTTGCATTGTCAATTTCGTAACCAAAGAAGGTGTTCAACATGTATATATATTAGGTTCGTTTTTGCCATGTTCATTTGTAACGAAAGATTATAGTTTTGTGGCCTTTGCATATTTTGCCTAGGGGTGGGCAATGGGCCTTTGTAAACGTCCCAACTCTTCTTTTTTGGATATATGTTAACTTTACAACTCTCGTAGCCTAGAGCTTCCTTAAAAAACAACTTGTGATATGCCAAAACACAAGGAAGGCTCAAAGAGTTAGTGTACTCGTCTATAAATGCCAAAATGTATAACTATAAATGAATCACTTCTGGTGTTACCTAAAAGTTCAATAAACCAAAATAAAACTCCAGAAAACAATTTCACCTTATAAATGAAATAAGAGTGCATGCCTTCCTACTGTTTAAAAGGCAGCCAGGTGGGTTTGAGGCTTTTTTGTCCTGCAAGGTGACACAAATGGTAAAATTATACTCCGTATAAAATATTATTTGAGTACTCAAAATATTGAAACAGCAACTAGATTTTGATAGGGAGTGTTACGTGAAGGTAGATTAGTAGGTGCCATAAGAGTTTGTGAGAATGTTTTTAAATGAAGTTATCTTACATAGACATCATTATGAATATGATTTACTTTTTGTTATTTAGTTATGTTTTTGTATGTCGTTGTAGTGATTAATGGATACTTTATCCACTTTTTTCTATAAATTTTCTTAAAATAAAAATGAAAATGAATTCAATAAAATCATCTTGTGTGCAGGCTTTTAGGCAGAAAAATAACGAAATGCTACTGGATCGAAAAGTTTGGTGCAATGTAATAGAACCTGAGCATGAGAGAGAAAATTTTGAAGCACATGTTATTCGGGAAGATGGTGTGCTTGTTAAGAATACTAACAAAATTCGTAAGGTAAATTATGTTAATTTTGTTTAGAATCTAATTTCAATAGTTTATTCATTACTATTTTATATCACATGACATTCAATTTTCAAGTTCAAAAGAAGCTAAAGAAAAAGTACAAAGAATATGGAAAAATTATTAATATATTCATTCCGAAACATAGCATTCGTGACGGGAAGGGGTCAGTAAAACTTCCTTCAATCTTTTTAACAATACAATGGACAAGTAATATTTTTTTCATTTCATTTTTACTATGGTGATGTGTCCGTTGGCCCCCTTTTTTTACACACAAACTATGCTTGGCACCCAGAATTATCGATATTGTAGGGTTAACCCCGTTATGGACGAATTTGTCCATTTTCTAACTTCACTGTTAAAAAAACTTCAAATGTCTAGATAACCCTTCATTTCAAATCAAATATATATTCCGTTTATTTTTTATTTTATTTTATTCTATTTTTTCTTCAATTCTCTCTCTAAAGTCACTGTTGGATCCATTTTGTGTATTTGTTTATTTCCAAGACTACATGACATTGGTCCCGAAAACACAAACCTAGTGTCCAAAACCTAAGGCTACCCATTTCTTTCTCCGAGAGGATTATAAATAGGTAATACATACAAAATCTCGCGATTCATGTAAAATATTTGAATCACCAGCTGTCAATTCCTTTGCTAGTTTCTGTTTGAGGCGGTGTGATTAGGAATTATTCGTAATAGCATAAATTGTTTTCTTTAAATCGTGAAGGAGAAATGATTGCAATTGAGGTGGAATACGGTTGATACCTATAAGCTACTTGGGTTAAAATTTTGCACTAGCATATGCAGCACCTTTGTTTTCCCTCTCGACATTCCTCTGCCATAAAGATTCAAATTATAAAAGTGCTCCTTATCAGGTGCATTTGTTAACTTATTATCCTCTGCTTTCAATTATAATTACTAAAGATCTAAAGGAAATCACTGAAATTGGAATTTGTTAACTTATTATCCTTTACTTTCAATTCTAATTACTAAAGATTTAAAGGAAACCACTGAAATTGAAAAAAGGGCATGCACTGAGCAAATGTGAACCTAAGCAAGAGGGAAATTCTCTTTCAGTCCTCTGAGCAACTAAAACCAAAAAAAGGAAAACTAAAAATGGAAGTAAAAGAAGGCAAACAAAAATGCATTTTTTATGTTGTATCATTAAACTCTGCATACCATTAGATTAAACCAAAACGTCAGTTTCACACGGTAACGTCCCACGACAAGTATAAACGTTTTTCAGAGCAAATTTATTTTTATATATTCACAACAGAACTCTGAGTAGTTAAAACATTACACCATTACAGTGTTTATAATGTGTATAGTGATTATCCTTATTCCTGGAAGTCGACTTCCATTTGTCCTTATTTATTTATTTTTGATGGCGGAACCTGGTATTTACTCCATGGGATTGTTACCAAAACTTAAAGAGACATCTCGTTTTGTTGACATTAATTAATTTCATATATATACTGCCCTGCCATAGCAAGAATTTATTTTTTTACTTAAAACACTTTTTCTATTGCAAGATTTAGTGTATTGTTTATTTGCGTGAAAATAAAAAAGGTTAATTTGGGACGCAAGGAATATGTACATTTGTTGGGTTATGAATCGAATGAGATGAATTTTCTTTTATTTCAATTTTGTAGGTATGCTATAGTAAAAAGGAGGGATGGAGAAGCTATAGTAAAAAGGAGTAAAAAAAAGGTCCCTTAATTGTTTAAACAGTCAGTTTACAGCCATACACGGGTTTGTTCTGCTTTTATTGTCCCAAATACTAACAAGGATTTCCAATTTTGGGTCAGTCGAAATGGAAATGAATGTGATCTTCTTTATAAATCGGTTGTTTTGGCTTGGATTGATTGATAACAGCTGCATGAAAGTATGGCCTTCGTTATGTTTTGGTGTGAGATTAGTTGTTTATATGAACGTCCTTTGTGTTGGAATGTGCTAGTGATGAATACTAGAGGTCTCATCTCAGTTTAAAGTCTATTTGCCTTTTTTCTAACATAATTAAAATAAAATTTTCTTACACATTTTGGTACGTTGATTATTTATCTTAATAGAGTAACTAGGACTACTAAATGACCCAAGTGACATGGTTTGATCACCACCACCATCCTCTTCGAATTTGGGCATTTTGGTACGTTGATTATTTATCTTGATAAAGTAATTCAATGGCACTTATACTACTAATATACAACTATGAAAATATATTGATAACCCATAATCAAAGTGGTGTTTTTAGGCAAAGTTACTTGTTCCGTATTAAATTAATTTCCACTTTTAATTTTGAGATATCTTAAATTAATAATGGTATTGATTATTTTTTTATTTTTTTCATGGGATGTAATCACTGTTAAAAAGTTTAACAATAAATATTTAAAATTTTATTCTTGACTACTAAGATTAAAAGAGTATTTATTTTTTACAACAGGGGTAATTTATATAAAGCTAGTTATTTATCTTGGATTATAAATAGAACATGTGTCATACTAGAGTATACTGGCGATCTGCTGAACTATTATTGCAGGACATCTCAAATCCTTATTTGCTTAAGAATGAAAAGTTGGGTACCCGGAAGACTAAGTACTTTGGTGAGAGGAGTGACAGACAGGGCGAGAAGAATCTAAGAGACCGCAGAGTTGCCATTGGAGAGAGAGATCGACAGAGAATGATCTTGATTTGGGTATGGAGGGACAAGGAGAAGTGGTGGGTGGTGTGTATTAATGACAACCAATCTACGTGGCATCCCACGCGGGAATGTTTTGGGCTTTCAAATGTGATCAATGAGCCCGCGAAGTTATGTGGTCCGTTTAATCGCGCAAGGCCCATGAAAATATATAATGCTAACACGTTTTTGATAACAACATAATAATAATAATAATAATAATAATAATAATAATAATAATAATAATAATAATAATAATACAAGTAAAAATGTGCAAAATAAGTTGAGACGTACTGCGATGTTATTTATCTTAAACTTATTTTTATAAATAGATGTCATCCATCATTTATTATTTTTTGTGATCAATGAGTCAGCGAAGTTATGTGGGCCGTTTAATTGCACAAGGCCCGTGAAAATATATAGTCCTAATACTCTTTTTGATAATAACAACAACAACAACAACAACAACAACAATAACATAATAATAATAATAATAACAACAACAACAACAGCAGCAAGAATAACAATAACAATAACACGAGTAAAAATGTGAAAAATAAATTGAGACATGTGTTGTGATGTTATTCATCTCAAACTTATTTTTATGAGTATATATCATTCATTCTTTATTATTTTTTGTAAAAAAAATAAAAAAATTCCTCCTCAACCACCGAAGAAATTTTTTTCATGAAAAAGCCAAGAAATAAAAAAAACATCTCACCACATGTCTCAACTTTTTTCCAACTTCTCACAAAAATCAACTATTATTATTTTTCTTTTTCATATTGCTATCAAACGGATCCTAACTAATTATTATTAATATTATTAGGGGTGGCCATGATTTAGTAGCCGCAGTCACCATTAATCTCAATTGCAATCTGGCACCACCGCCTAGAATCGGTAATAATTATCGAAGTTTTTGTAACTACTACCATGAACAATTTGGTATATAAATATGATATAAATTAAATAACTTCAAATTGTTAAAATCAGACTTTCTTGTATTTTGATAAGATGATAAAAGATCCAAACTGGCCTCAAAGAACTTAGGACTTAAGGTAAATTTTTTAAAACAAGATCCCTTTATACATCTATCCTATTAATTATGCCCGATGAGGGCTTTTTTTTGGTAGGTCAATGAAAAGACGAAATTATCCTTCTTGCCCCCATAAATTATAATAAAAGAATTCCATCATATCTCTTCAATTTTAAAAATTACTAAATATTATATTGCACGCGCTCATAAAGCATGACTTGAGACTGATAAATATATTAAACCTCGTATAACAAAAGCAAAATTGATATATATAGTTGTGAATATCTCATTTTGCGACCCCCACAAGAATCCCGATCTCTAAGGAAATGAACACGTATACATGCACGAATATTCATACATGCATACATACTATATACATGTGATATAGGTCAATGAAGGAAGTTAGAAGGACACCCGGGCGAGAAGTTACGAGAATTAGCGAAGGCTGCTGGAACCGAAAACTATTAAATATTGTGAGAACTTGTACAATGATACTTTCCTATTTCTAATCATCTTCAAATTTTGAGGGATATTGTATAGTTCCATAAAGAGTAACATACTCAAAAATCAGCTCGATCCGATAGTCAGATCTCCAAAAATTCAAAAATTTGAGAGTTCACTTCGGGTAATCAAATGGAAGCCTTCCCGAACTCCGATCTACCTTAAATTCGGACATAAGCCAGAAAACATATGAAGGGAAAACATATTCAAAAATAAGAAAAATCCAACGGCTACAACTTCACTTACTGTACAACAAGTTAGTTTGTTGTACACGAATACATTTCCTATGTGGAAAAAACTCTTCGTACCAATCCAAGAAAACAGAATCCTTCCCGAACTCCAACCGGCTTCAAATTTTGATAGGGGATAGAAGATTTCTATCAAAAATATATACCCAAAAAGAAGCATAATCCAACAGATAGAACTTCACTTATCATACAACAAGTGAGCTTGTTGTACACAAGTAAATTTCCTACTCCAGAAAAACTCTTTGTACCAATCTGAGGAAACGGAGTCCTTTCCAAACTCCGATCGGCTTAAAATTTTGATAGGGTGTAGAAAATTTATATTTTCAATATATATCCAAAAATCAGCATCATCCAACGTCTAGAACATCAGTTGTCCTATAATAAGTGAGCTTGTTGTACACAAGTAAGTTTCCTACACAGGAAAAACTCTTCGTACCAATCCGAGGAAACGGATTCCTTCCTGAATTCTGATCGGCTTCAAATTATGATAAGGTGTAGAAGACTTCTATTGCCAATACATATCCAAAAATTAGCATCACCCAACGGTGGGAAATCTCGCAATAAGCTCTTAGAGTTTTGGTTGCAATATATTTTCTTGCTCTCCAAGTAATCTACAGCTATATATATAGACCTCCCTCCATTCATATTTTTCATCAACAATCAATGGGATTTCGTGGTACACACTAAGAGATCCATATTCTCTCCCTCCAAGAGAGCTCAGTTATAATTTTCTCTCTCCTATTTTATTTATTCATCAATCTTATAATTCAAATTCTTATCTGCATAATAACTATCACTTGATAGTTTTTCAAAACTCTTTTTCAAATTATTTTTCAAAACTAAAGGCATTTAACAAACCCTTATTAATTTCAAAATAGCAGTATTACTTTCTTACTTTTCCAAAATCACGGAATAGCGGTATTATTATACGAATGAATCGATAATCACTATATATCCAATCTAACTAATAGATTTTGGTTTATATGTGATAAATACTAGATTATGAGAGCGCTAGTGCCACCTATACCGGTTTAATCAATAGATTATAGTTCACGATCAGTCAACTCGCCTCATATCATTACGAATATAAGATTCCACATCGAATCAGTTTTTGAAAAGACCAAAGATTTACAAAATCACTTGTTTCATTGCATATACTATTATCAAACTCTCTTTTTTAAATCATACACACACACACACTTATTTCCAAAATCATGGGCGAACAAGGAAACACATCGTTTTCATCCTATCCCCAAAAATTTTGGTTTCTAAAGCAAGCACATAAAGTTATAAAGTAATAGCAATAGCAAATAAGAGCTGAATTATAACACGCGCATATCCTACTCAAGAGACTAAAAGGGAAAATTTGGTGCCTAACACCTTCCCAATTCGTAACTTAATCCCCGAACCTTCAAATCAACTAGTTTCGTGTACATTGTGTATAAGAGGATATTTAGTCCATAAATACGTCTTTTTTACACAAATATTTTATTTGTTTAATAAAACAAACTAGTGACTCTCATTCTTTTCAAAACCGATTTTTAAAGCAACACAGAATATCCGCCCAAAAAGACTTAGGCGTCGATAACGCGGGTTATCACAATGGCGACTCTGCTGGAAAATTTTTAAGAGGATTAGACTATAAACAAGAGTTGAATATAAGTGGATAATTGTTTTTTTTTGCATTTTTTTTTCGGCCTTAGTTTTATGTATCATAGATGTGATTTAGGTGGATACCCTGTTCCCTTTTTTGTTTGTAATTATTATTTGAGAAAAATCTTTTCATAAATAAAAAATTCAAAGTACTCAAACAAACCATAATGCACTTATCATAATATACCTCCATAATTGTTATTTTGCACGAACCCACTATCATTATGCATTATCGCGAGTGTGAATTTACCCTATCAATCTCGAGACCAGAGTCGTGACTAGGTCATGGACTTACGGGTCTACACTATCCAAAAGCACATGGGACCACTCTCCTTAGCCTAGTACCAAACTGAGTTATATCGAGTGACGAGAACACTCACGTACCCAGAATGTATATCAAAAAGTATTTGCACGTACTCGCCTTTGGGGTATATAGCAAGACCTATCAAATAAGAGGGAGCCTACAGCTTACCCATTAAACTACGCTTGGATATAGGATGCGTCAACATAGTACACATAAATTTCTGCATGTTTTTTTGACCGTCAGTTGTGAGATTAGTGAACGAAAGGCCTTGTCATACATACTAACTCTTGGTTTGGCAAGTACGATGGGTGGCTATCCAACCCCGCCCGTAAAAATTTCTTACTAAAACTCGTTAATGAGAATTTCTTTATCACTATTTTCATGAAAAAGTAACTATAAGAAGAGGGAACTTCCCGATTTTTAAAGATATTTTTCTAAATACAAATTTTTCGAAAATGAGTCATTCTCCAAAATAAGTTTTTCAAATATAATTTTTTAAACCGGAAGGTTAAAAGGGCACCCCAGGAATTTATATTCATACTCTAAACCTGTCCACGGGGCTTTCAAATTGTTGATGTCGGTCTGTTTTTGCCTAATCACAAAAAATTGATTTTCGATTTTATTTTCATGTCGAGTAATAGTTTTTCGAGAATTATGCAACTCATGACAAAATATTCATTTCCCGATTAATCCCCGATTTGTTTCTCCCCATTATTCACCACATTCCGATTATCTACTGCTAGCACTGGTTGGCTAGGCTCTTAGAGATTAAACCACACAATTTGCGAGATCAGACATCACCACCGATCATGCCTCCTCATTGTAACACCAAGCAACCACTTGATAAAATCGGGGTTAACAATACTGAGGGTAATCATGGTGAAACTTTTCATGTAGTGGATCCGCCATTTGGTCCTGTTCTCCGGCAAACTAAGGGTGGTACTTTAACCTTAGAACATTTCTACCATCTAATTCAGGATCTGACCTAATCCTTAGCCATCATGAAAAATCACCAAATGGCCACCCAAGCCCGTCTTAACTCCCTAATTACTGCCAGAACATCTGTTGAACCATACTAACCCAATCTAAATTCAAACCCAGTCGAAGGCAACAAAAGCCGAGACCCAATAACTCCACATAACATTCCCCAACACATTCTCCCAGTTTACGCCAACATCAACCCCCACCTTCTGTGGCCCCTGCTAACATCGATGTACCACCAGTGCAAGATCCCGAAGCCGTCTTGCTGAATTTCGAACATAACCAACCCCTTCAATACCATAATCCCTAAGCCATCTCAGATGGAGATCCAAACAAAGGTCAATACCTTAAGACTGCAATCAATCATACCAAAGAGAATCAGGCCATTACCATGCTTAAAGACCATATGAAAGTCCTAAACCATAGGGTGGCCAAAAAAGTCGACGACATAGCTGATATCCAAAACCTGTCTCGATACTTAGATGCTCATTTGCCGATTGGTTTTAAACTTCTCTATATCGAGAAGTTCTCTGGAAGCATTCCACCTCATATGCACCTCAGAGCTTATATCAGAACTATGCAACTGTACAGATTGAAAAATGATCATTTATCCCAAGGTTTCCACCAGACTCTCACCGGACCAGCCCGCGATTGGTTTTAGAGTTTAAAGAAGCATCGAGTAGCTGGCTAGTGAAGGAGTTCATGCAATATTATAAGTCCAACGAAGAGCTCAAAGTCACTCGTAAGAATTTTGAGATGACAAAATAGAGAAAAGACGAGAATGTTAATGACTTTATTACTCGCTGGAGGGAATTAGCATCTCAATTGGTCGACAGAATCCCCGAGGAAAAGTAGTTGGAAATAATTGTTAAGAACTTCAAGCCCGAGATTCAAAGCGGCATGGGTCACCAATACTTCGATCGATATGTGGCCCTGATACACGTGGCTAATGAAACCAAGTAAAAACTTGCCCAAGTTGCCGACGCTAAGAAAGCCCCTTCTCAATATGAGAAGATCAACCCTGCCATCAACCAAGTTTGATCTTACCAAAGCACGAGTCCTCATCAATAAACTAGCTTCTACTATCCATAAAAACAAAGGCCAAAAATGCATAACAGTAGAAAGAAAGACTGTCCCTTTTCATGCCTATCGACTTCACTGAGTCAGACTTTAGCCACGCTACAAGCCGAGGGTATTTTGCAGCCGCTAACTCCTCGTGCACCCCAACCCAACTCCCCCTGGTTGGAATGCTAATGAACGCTACACTTACCACCAAGAATTTGGATATGACACTTATAATTGCTCTACTTTAAAACATGCTATCCAATACTTGATTGATTCTGGGAAGATTACTCCCTGCTAATGCACCAAATATTATATAAGAGAAGCCCTAAGCAGAGGGTACGAGCAACGAGTCTAAATTGACGAGCGTGGACCTGCCATAGATATATTGAGGGTGCAAAGGGCATACATTGACGGTGTTGAGGGTATATGCATTGTGGGTTTCAATAAAAAGACCAGAACAACTCCTCTAAGACTAGCCTCACCATCATCGTTCGCACACATTGAGGGTGCCAAGGGTAAATCCACTGAGGGTATCGACAAGAAGACCCGAACAACTCTAAAAAAACTAGCCTCTTCATTCATCATTCGCACTAAGGGTGCTTAACCCACACCATCACAACCCCGTGGTCGTCCTATCAACATAACCAGACTATCTCTAAAGGTAGAATTAAGTCAACAAAATTAATTGGTTCAGCAACTGAAGGCGCTCGCATCTCTCAAGAATTAAATTAGTCCACACCCATTCATGAAAATGCAGAATATTGGTAATCCTCCTAAGACTTATGGTATAAGCAAAATGCAACAACGCATACGGATTCTGATAAGCCCAAGAAGTAGAAAAAAATGTGTCAAGATAGAAGTATGACGCAAGATCAGTAGCGTCCCAAGACGAAAGCACGTCATTTCTCTTATGGGAGTATATTAGTTTAACAAACAACAAATCGTTAAAGGAACCGTCCCTGCCTGTGGGAGTACATCATCTCAACATCAAATCAGAATTATTAACGAAATTGTTCCTGCCAGTGGGAGTACATCAGTTTAACAAACAGTAAATCATTAACAAAACTATTCTGCCTATGGGAGTACATTAGCTCAACACCGAATCAGAATTGTTAACGAAACCGTCCTTGCCTGTGGAAATACATCAGTTTAACAAAATAGCCAATCGTTGACAAAACCGTCCCTGCCTGTGAAAGTACATCAGCTCAACAAAGATTCGGAATTATTAACGAAACCGTCCTTGCCTGTGGAAGTACATCAGTTTAATAAATATGAAATTATTGACAGAACCGTCCCAGCTGTGGGATTAATTAGCTCAACATCGAATCAGTATTGTTAACGAAACCGTCCCTACTTGTGAGAGTACATCAATTTAACAAAAATCGTTGACAGAACCCTCCCTGCCTATAGGAGTACATCAGCTCAACACCAAATCAAAATGGTTAACGGAATCGTCCCTGCCTATAGGAGTACATCAGTTTAACAAAATAGCCAATCGTTGACAAAACTATCATTTCCTATGGGAGTACATCAGCTCAACATCGAATCAAAATTGTTAACGGAACCGTCCCTGCCTGTGGGAGTACATCAGTTTAATAAATATCAAATTATTGACAGAACCGTCCCTACCTGTGGGAGTAATCAGCTCAACATCGAATCATGATTGTTAACGAAACTGTTCTTGCCTATGGGAGTATATTAGTTTAACAAAAATCGTTGACAGAACCGTCCCTACCTGTGGGAGTAAATCAGCTCAATACTAAATCAAAATTATTAACGAAACTGTCCATGCCTATGGGAGTACATCATTTTAACAAAATAGTCAATCGTTGACATAACCGTCCCTGCCTGTGGGATTACATCAGCTCAATACCGAATCAGAATTGTTAACAGAACTGTCCCTACCTGTGGTAGTACATCAATTTAACAAACATCAAATTCTTGACAAAACCATCCCTGCTTGTGGGAGTAATCAGCTCAACATCGAATCAGGATTGTTAACGGAACCGTCCCTACCTGTGGGAGTACATCAATTTAACAAAATAGTGAATCACTGACAAAACCGTCCCTACCTGTAGTAGTATATCAAGTCAAGGACCAAGTTAGAATTGCTAACAGAACTGTTCTCGTTAAGAGGAGTACAATAGTTTAGTTCATCACAGCAAAGCACATGACGTGTCTCGAGCATTTTCGAAATCACCCATCCATCCATAGCAGAAATAAACGAGCACATAACGGCATCATTTGCATGGCATCATTTTCAAAAATAGCACATAGAATTCATACGAGTGTCAAAAAATGATGTGTTCTCGTTATCGATCTAGTTTCTTGAGTTCACAAAGAACCTAAGCCGAGAGGGTCTGTGAACACCTCATTTTGCGACCCTCACAAGAATCCCGATATCTAAATAAATGAACACGCATACATGCACGAGTATTTATATATGTATACATACTATATGCATGTGATACAGGTCAATGAAAGAAGCTAAAAGGACACCCGGGCAAGAAGTTACGAGAATTAGCGGAGGTTGCCGGAACCAAAAACCGTTAATTCTTGTGAGAACTTGTACAATGATACTTTCCAATTCATGATCATCTTCAAACTTTGAGGGATATTATATAGTGCCATAAGGAGTAACATACTCAAAAATCAGCTCGATCCGAAGGCCGGATCTCCAAAAATTCATAAAATTGAGAGTTCACTTTGGGTAATCCAATGGAGGCCTTCCCGAACTCCGATCAACCTCAAATTTAGGCATAAGCAAGAAAAAATATTGAAGGAAAACATATTCAAAAATCAGCGAAATTTAACAGCTTCAACTTCACTTGTTGTACGTGAATACGTTTCTAACGCGGGAAAAACTCTTCATACCAATCCAAGGAAACAGAGTCCTTCCCGAACTCCGATCGATTTTAAATTTTGATAGGGGATAGAAGACTTCTATCGAAAATACATATCCAAAAATTAGCATCATCCAATAGATATAAATTCACTTGTTGTACAACAAGTGAGTTTATTGTACGCAAGTAAGTTTCCTACGCGGGAAAAACTCTTTGTACCAATCCAAGGAAACAGAGTCCTTACCAAACTCCGATCATCTTAAAATTTTGATAAGGTGTAGAAGACCTATATTTACAATATGTATACAAAAATTAGCATCATCCAACGGCTATAACTTCAGTTGATGTACAATAACTGAGCTTGTTGTACGCAAGTAAGTTTCCTACGTAGGAAAAACTCTTCATACCAATCCAAGGAAACAAAGTCCTTCCCGAACTCCGATCGGCTTCAAATTATGATAGGCTGTAGAAGACTTCTATTTTCAATACATATCAAAAAATTAGCATCATCCAACGGTGGGAAGGTCTCACGATAAGCTCCTAGAGTCCTAGTTGCAATATATAGTTTTTTGCTCTCCAAGTAATCTACAGCTATATATAACCCCCTCCATTCATATTTTTCATCAACAATTAAGGGATTTAGTGGTACACACCAAAAGATCCATTTTTTTCTCCTCTTTTATTTATTCGTAGTCTTATAATTCAAACTCTTATCTGCATAATTACTATCACTTGATAACTTTTCAAAACTCTTTCAAAACTAAAGGCGTATAACAAACCATTATCCAATTCCAAAATAACATTATTATTTTCTTACTTTTCCAAAATCATGGGATAGCGGTATTGTTATACGAATAAATCGATAATCACTATATATCTAATCTAACTCATATATTCTGGTGTATATGTGATAAATACTTGATTATGAGAGCACTAGTGCATCTATACTGGTTTAATCAATAGACTATGGAACACGATCGGTTAACTCACCTCATATCACATCGAATATAAGAGTCTACATCGAATCAGTTTTCGAAAAGCCCAAAGCTTTATAAAGTCACTTGTTTCATTGCTTCTACTATTATTAAACTCTCTTTTTCAAATCACACACACACACACACACTTTATTTCCAAAATCATGGGCAAACTAGGAAACGCATCATTTTCATCATCCTATCCCTAAAAATCCCGATTTCTAAAGCAAGCACGAAAAGCTGTAAAGTAATAGCAATAGCTGAATTATAACACGCGCATATCCTACTCAAGAGACCGAAAGGCGAATTAGGTGCCTAACAACTTCCCAATTTGTAACTTAATCCCTGAACCTTAAAATCAACTGATTTAGCATATATTGTGTATAAGAGGATATTTAGTCCATAAATATTCATCTTTTACACAAACTTTTTGTTTATTTAATAAAACAAACTGGTGACTCTCATTCTTTTCAAAACCGATTTCCAAAGCAACACGAAATTGCCGCCCACAAGGACTTAGGCGTCGAGAACATAGGTTCTCACAATAGTACAAAGCAGATCACTCGTTGTTCATTGATAGAGACCTCTTATTTTAAAATCTAACAGCCTAAATTAATTCACACAGATCTAAAGGTGAAAAATTAATCCTCACCCAATACTAATTTTGTATTTCTTTTATTCTCTTTCCCTAGCCCTCTCTCCCCTAATTTTCTCCATCTTCTCTTTTACTTTTGGATTTTTTTCTCTAGACTTACACTATCTTTCTCTCTCTATAATCTATATCCTCTCCCATGGAAGAACCATCACCTCAATACTTGCCATCACCCTTCTTAACTTTGCAAAAATAATATATTTGTTATCTTCCTTTCTTATTTTAATTTTTACTTGGTCTTTAGTGTGAATGGCAAGGTGTGCCAAGTATATGGCTATGTGGTTTATTGACTCCACTCAATATATAACTTTCAATATATCCATATAATATATTTAAAAACTTATGGAGCAAAATGTGTATTTGATACTTAAGAAAAATTTCATGCAAAAATTAAAATATAACAATTTTATGCTTACATATAACTATTAAAGAGTAAAATTTAGAGCGCCTTAACAAAAATTAAAATGATCTAGAAAATTCTTTCTAAGTGCAAAACATGGTCCCGTTTTTTAGTGTTAATTGTAACAATTAAACAAAACCGTTTTTACAATTAATAAGAATTAATTCAAACGTTTTTAATCAATTTGAATTTGAAAAAACATGACCCTGCGCGAACGGGTGATATTAAGGAAAATAAATGATCTAGAAAATTCTTTCTAAGTGCAAAACATGGCCCCGTTTTTTAGCGTTAATTGTAACAATTAAATCATCAATTTGAAAAAACATGACACCGCGCTTTAAAGCGAGCCAAGCCTGTGTCAAGCCAAATTCGGTAAATCACGCACTCTGCATCTGGGTACGCGAGAGAGAGCCTTATTTTTCTTAAAAGCTTATGAGATAATGAAAGGCTATCCTTTATAAAATCATAATTGTTTTCCCAAAGTTCCATTGTGGGATTAACATTTCCCATTTTATTTTCCATAAACAAATATACGATCTCGATGTACTCACGGAGGAGACCAAGAATATATAATTTCTTTTCACAACCGAGTGTGAAACCCATTTAAAATTACCCTCAAAATGGCTAAGAAAATGACTTTAAAACCATTTTTTCAACAGATGGGGCAATTCTATTTTCATTAACCAATTTCCACAATACAACCCATATACAAACTAACATAAATGTTCATTACGAATGTCCTATTCTATAGAGATACGGGTTTTAATAAACTCATCCCACTTAGATGATGAGTTTAATTTTTTTCATAAAAGTGAAAAAGAAGTCTTCTTAAACTGGAGTAAGAATCTATTAAATTGTAGTGATATACGAGGGCGTGTACCAAGCAAGATAGATTTTAAATATGTAACGGCATAGTATTGCAACAAGCAAGATAGATTTTAGATAGCATTGAGAGAATTTTAATTTATTTCTTTTTAAGTAAGTTTGAATTGTACTTTATTTCTCAATACCAACCCAAATATTTACATTACTATCATATATTTTTTATTTATATTTTTGGTTTCTATATAAGGGAAGGTTCAGTTTGAAATATTTGTTAAGCAAAAATTGTTTTTCTTAATTATTTAATTTTGATTATTGAATTCAATTGATTAATCTAACATGGATATAGTATTCAGTATTAATTTTGATTATTGAATTCAATTGAAACAACAATGAGCCACACTAAGACAAGGATGGTAGAAGAATGGACTATCGAAGAAGTGGCCTTTAATGTACCGGGCTTATCCGTGGACTGTTTTATTCCACCCGCTGAACTAATAAGATTTGGTCATTCTGGTGAAGTGCGTGAGAAATCACACAACAGATACGGGAGAAATGTGGTTTTCAAGATGGATATTTAAAGATAAGAATTGGATTTTGCAGGGCAAATCATTCTCTAACTGGTAGCTTTTTAGTAAAAATAGATTGACGAATTTGAGTGAATGAAGAATTTTGAAATTAGTTGCAAGTCCCTACGAAGCGGTAAATATTATCGGGATGTCTTTGGGAACTTTGAAAATCTTACTACTCTCGATCAAGAGGTTTATTATGTGATCTATGTGTTTTCCTTCAGAAAATGGAGGTTCGTTTTCCCTAATTTGCATATTTTTTTTGTTATGTAAAATTTCCTATGTAAGAGATGCGCATATGTGATTCCTGAGGATCATATGTTTATGATTTTGTAAAATTCTCGTGCCTCCTTCGTATGCATTCATAGTTGGTAAAAAATGGTTGACTGATTTTTTTTCTTCAAGTTTTTGGGTGATAATATTGGTTCTTGCGTGATGAAAATGATCCAAAAGGTCTAGAACAGCTAATGAAGTTGTATAGGACTCCTTTAAAGTGATGAAAATCAATCTAGAGGAGAGTTCAAGAAATCGGTGGTTTAAAAGAACGATCTAGCTCAACTAGTTTACTCTAGGGTGATTTTGTAGGATATGCCAAACGGTATGTCAAAATAAGGGACCCAAAAATTAAAAACTAGGCAAATATTATATCTCAAAAAAATTCTTTTAATATATTATATATTCAAAATTAATTTGTGAAATTTTTTGTCAATACCCCTTTAATGACCTCTAATTTGATATTGCACCTTACATTTTAAAATTTTTAACTTTTCACCCACAGTTACCTATTTATTGTGAGTATTGCTCATACTTGCTTGCAGTCTTGCACAAGGGAATTCACGGACCATTAATTATGGGTATTTTGGTCACTTTCTTTATTTATTAATAGGACTTAATTAACAAAAATAGATAACGGTAGAGTGCAGTGGTTAAAAGTGGGAAGCAAACACAAATATCCCAACTATTTTTAACTTTTTTCAAATTTAAAAACATTTTTTAAAATAAAACAGATAAGTCAGGTATCAACTCAAACACCATTACTGCCTAACCATAAAAAAAAAAAACTAATTGAATTTATAATAAAATAAAATTTTAAGCCGATGTATTTAATGTATAGTTCCTCTTATAGGTTTTTGTAAAGTGAGCTTATATATAATATTCTTTCAAAATTTAATTACTTGATTCAGGAATTGTATTACTTTTGATGTTATGGTACGACATTTTTCTCATGTACATTAATCACCATATTTGATATGAGTTATGCATGATAATTGAGATGATAATTGAGATCATACTTTCTTGGAGTTGCATATATATAGCACAAGATTTAAATGGGGGAATAAAAAATATAATGGTTATGACAAATCAATATATATTTCTTTAAAGTAGTATAGATACATACACGTATATGTTTGAAGTTTCGTTTTTTAAATTTGATATTTTAGATTGTGAAACAATTAAATAAGATATAGGAGGAAGCTAAATGTAAACCTCCACGAGGAGGTAAAAAATTCGTTAAAACAATGTAATGTCTAGAAAAGATTTAAATAGTTTAATCCGCTTGAATATATAAATATATCAATATTGTAAGGCATATGGGCATAACCTTCATTATAAATGTGAGAACCGCCTTGAATGCGAGAAAGCACATTCTAGAAACTAATCAGAAATTATCAATGCACTAATTTTTAATTAAAGTAATTAGTGTTGTTATGGTGAAATACTAATATTAATATAATAGTATTTTAATGCACTAATGTTGTAATGGTGAAATACTAATATTATTTTAATGACAAAAAACTTACGATTTATGGCTATTAAAATAGATCCCACTAAAACTTATGATTTATTTGGAAATCTATTGAGTGGATCTTAAAAGAACACAAGATCCCTTAATGATTGATAAATTAAGTGAATCATGAGTTGTGTTACCACAGTTTCTTATCAAATTTTTGATAAATGGTAAGCCTACCAAGCCGATTATTCCATCTAGAGGAGGTTTAAGACAAGGGGATCCTTTGTCCCTATATCTCTTTATCATGGCTATTAATACTTTATTGAAGAATATCTAGAGACTAGCCATTGATAAAAAGATCAAACCTCTGAGAATTGCAAGAAATGGCCCTATCATCCCAGCTATAACTTTTGCAGATGATTGTATTTTATTCACTTCAGCTAGCTAATAAAGATTCATTAGTAGCCCTCAAGATCCTTAATAAATTTTGTATCAGCTCCGGACAACAGATTAATTTGGCAAAATCTGCCATCTATTTTGGTACTAATACTTCTAAGTTTCATAGAAGGCAAGCCAAGCAATTATTAAATATAAAAGCATCTAAAAAACAAGATAATTACCTTGGCATGCCAGTTATAAATAGCAGAGTTACTAAAAAATTATTTGAACAAATATCAGAAAAAATGGATACTGAACTTAATGTTTGGTACACGAAGTATTTATCTATGGCAAGAAGGGCTACACTTATAAACCCAACTCTCTAAACCATGCCTTACTATATTCCATGTTTGTGTTTAAACTAGCTAAAACTGTACAATATGAAATTAAGATTAAATGATTTTTATGGAATAACACATCAGATAGTAATAAAACTCCAATCATGCTTCGACAGACTATTATTAAGGATAAAATAAATGGGGGGCTAGGCATTAAAGACATTGATGCTATGAATAAAGCTTTTGTCATGAAAAAATTGTGAAGATTGATTGGTATGAACTTACTAGTATCTCTATGGGCTAGAACTTACAAGGCAAAATACTAACCTAACAGCAAATTACTCACCCTAAATATAGACTTAAAAGCTATTTCTTGTGAGTTGGTTTGTGTATTAACATTACACCAAAAATCATCTTAAGGGACTGATTTTTTTTCATCAGTTGCTTAAGTACTTCTTAAGCGACTAACTTTACAATCCGTCGCTTAAGCATGCTTAAGTAACTACGCTTAAGCATGCTTAAGTGACTACACTTAAGCAATTAGATTTAATTAGTTCCATAAGAGCCTCTTAAGCGACAATACTTCAGCGAGCACCCTTTGTTAGTCGCCTAAGAGACCTTATGCGACTATACTTAAGAGACTGACATATGTTCGTCGCTTAAGAAACCTTATACGACTGCACTTAAGAGACTGGCCTATGTTTGTCGCTTAAGAGATCTTAAGCGACTGAGATTCATATGTTAGTCGCTTAAAAACTTTTGACCAAAACTGCTTAAGAGACTGAGTTTGCATATTATTAGTCGCTTAAGATCTCACTTAGGCGACCGACAATGCATTCTCAGTCGCCTAAGTGTCTCTTCTTTTAGTTTATTATAAAGCCTTTTCTCATAATGCATTTTGGTTGAAGGAGAGGCTATTTGGGCGATTTTGATGATTTATGTACAAGACAAATACTTCAAATAAGTTCATATCTATTATCATTATAAATTAAACACAAAATATTCACAATATCAAGGAAGCACAAATACGTATTTTATATGATATAATACTACACTAATTAAGGATATGATGAATCTTTAAAAATTAAGGATTTGATACTTGAAATTAAGATTTCTTTATATATATATATAAACTTAATTTTAATAAAATATATCATTCTATATCTATATCTATATTTATAAAAGTACAAATAATTTAAGTGATTTTCTCTTATTTTTTTTGTGAAGATAGTCTAATCAATATATTTAACTTCTATTAATTTTTTTATAATTTTTTAGAATAAATAATATATATATATATATATATAATAATGCATATATATTTCGTGAATAAATAATAGGAAACATGGGTGCTGCTTTTTCATTTCGTGAATCTTACAATACAACTTTTGTTGATAGTGTAAATGATGTTAATATTAGAGTTCATGTTGACCGTATTGCCAAAGCTGCAATGGACAAACTAGAGAGGATTTTTCCTTCAGCTTTCTTTACCATCATGATCCATCTCATGATTCACCTTTCCGAATAGGTCCTGCTTACGGTCCTGTATATTTTACCTGGATGGTTCCTATCAGTGTTTTAAAACTCACCGAGTAGGACCGAGAACTCGCTTATAACTCGGCACTCGCCAGCAAAACTAGTCGAGTATGCCTACTTGGTAGGCTTTACTCGGCCAATGGAAAACTCGGACTTTACTTAGTAAAACTCGCCGATTTCTCACAAGTTGTAAGACTCGGCGAGTATTATTTTTTTTAAAAAAAAAAAAGGGGGGTAAGAAGAATAGGGAAGACGAAGAAAAAGAGAAAAAAAAAAGGAAGAATAGAGAGAAAACCTTGCATTTATGTGAGAGAGAGAGAGAGAGAGAGAGAGAAAGGTAAAGAAAAAGTGATCAGACATCAAGGAGAGAGAGTACCCGATTTGCTGCTACCGGCGGCGAGTTGGGGGAAGAAGAAGAAGAAAAAGAAGACGGAGGATGTCGGTGGAAAGGAATAAAAGAAAAGGGAGGAAGATATATATATATATATATATATAATATAATTTTTATATATAGATAGATAGAGAAAAAGAACCCGACCTTCTCTATTTTTTCTGACATAAAAATTGAAAGTGGAGGAAGATCGGAACATTAAAAGGCCCATAATATTTTATTATGTATTAAAAATAGTGGTGGTAAACAAAACTAAGCTAATGTGGAACTTATTTATTTAGAAGCCCGTTCACTTTTTATATTGGGCTTTCTAATATTTAATAAAATATGTATAAAATATTAATATTTTTTATTTATATGCATGTTTGGTGTATGTATGCATGAGTTTTTATCATATTATATTATTTAGAATATTATTTATATTAAATTATACTTTATCCGATTTTTTTCGATTAATCCCCGAGTAAATGAAAACTCCTTACTCCCCACCTCGCTGATCGAGTCCCGGGTTCTAGAACACTAATTCCCATAGAAAGATAACTCAGAACTAACATTGTTTAAAACCGCCACTTGCGAAGGATGAAACCGCTACTCCACAGTTTGAAGTACAAGAACTCTATCAAGAGTATCACACGACTTACATTACTATATCTAGTTTCACCATCGAACTTGGTGATCTACCACGAGTGGAAGTTCTCGATCATGACGATGATGAGGACGATGCATAAAAGTTTAACAATGACGTCTTAAACGATGATGACGAAGATGCAGAAGGGTTTAACAATGACATCTTAAACGATGATGCGGATAATGATGATGATGATGATTATTGACATGTACTGATTTATAATTTCTTAGACCGATTTCACTATTGATGTAATAAATAAAAAAATAATCTTCTTCACCATTTTTTATCATTTTTTATCATTGTTGTTAGTATTATTATTATTAAATAAATAAATAAACTTTTTCAGCATTTTTTTCATTTTTTATTATCCTTATTATTAAATAAATTAAATAATTAATATATATATATATATTAGAATTTTTTATAAGTATGCATTTTTTATTATGCATTTAGTGCTTGTTTGTATAAGTATGTCTTATGGTATGCATTTTTAATAAGTAATCTTTTTTAGCATTTTGTTTTCATTTTCTATTAATTAAATAAATAAATAAATAAATAATATTTTTCAACATTTTTTCATTTTCTATTATTATTATTATTATTAAATAATTAATTAATATTTTTCAGAATTATTTTTCATTTTCTATTATTATTATTATTATTATTATTAAATAAATAATGTTTTTCAGAATTATTTTTCATTTTCTATTATTATTATTAAATAAATAAATAATCTTTTTTAAAATTATTTATTTTGACTTAAGTGACTGATATTGATTAATGTTAGTCGCTTAAGTAATTTTCAAGCGACTGATTATGTATGTATCTGTTGGTCAAGACAATTTTTTTTAACAAAAAATTTAGCAGGACTCTTTCCCTCTATCAAAATTTCACCACGCCCAAATCCAAATAAAATTTTAACTCTCAGTATCCCTCTTCTCAAAACTCTCACTTTCACTTCACATCTCAAAACCCTCACTCTCACGTCTCTGCCCACTCGTCTCCTTTAGCCACAGCACCACCTCTGATCCTCCACCATCACCACCACCAGCCCTAGTTTTGCTGCTCTTACTCTATTCTCTCACACACTCAAGGTATCTCATCACCACCATTGAAATCTCTCTCTCAAATTCTTGCCCTATTCATCAAATTCGACCCACCTTCACGCTAATCGCTCTCTCCAACCAAGCACCTCATTGGTTCTTTTCTGTATCAAATTTGAGCCCTAGTTCCTCTTTCACGCTTTAAGGCACCTCGTTGGTTCATTTTTCCATTAAATCCGAGCCCTAGAATCTGGAGGTATGATTGTATTTTCTTTGTTTCTTCTTTTGTCAGTGAGTTGATTTAATTAATTAATTTCTCACAGTTTTTGTGATCTTACGGTTGGTTCTCTTTGTGTACGTGTTGAGTGTGGCTTCCTAAGTTCATTATATTGAAAGCTAGCTAGTCTAGATTTCAAACATTTTTTGTACGATGCATTATATTCAATAAATGCATCGTTGATTCCTTAATCATTTTGGACTGTGGTTTAAACAAATTAAGATTTTAAATGCTAGTAAACTAATAAATGTCCCAAAAGTTATAGTCCACATTAATTTTAGGGGCACATGGAGTCTAAGGGAGGAAAAATGATAATTATTTGCAATGTATTTACCCTATATATACATTTGTTTGAAGTGGATCTTGCTCATTATTTGAGGTGAAAAATTATATTGATGTGCAATAATATAATAATGCGGTTATTTAATCTATTTTTTTCAGTAGTGGATTTCAGATTTTTAGTACCATTTGTAGTTTTACTTACTCTTCGTTCTTATTCTTTGATTTGGTGTATCCAGTGCTGTGATGGGTGGGAAACTCAGTTGTCAGCTGGAATTAAGGTATGATTGCTTCATTATTTTTCTCTCATTTATCTGTTGAGATGGCGATTCAATGAATTTGAGGTCCATTCGTAATTAGCAGCAAAAAAATTTTAATTTGCAATGCGCGTCCCTGCTCAATTATTGATGGTTTTTGGTCCATCGTTGTCATATATTCAACTGATGAGATTAAATTTTCTGTTTTATTGTAATAAAATGCGTTTGATGAAATTTTTTAACTATATCAGTATCGTTCGAAATTTGACATAATCTTACTCAATTTTACGATTCTAAGTGAATCCTACAAGAATAGAATAAAAGTTGGATATGTTAGGTTGTATAATCGGCTAAAGCTTTTGAAATGGTTCAATACAATAGATGTGTAATCTTTTTTAATCTTTGTGTTGGTTATGCTCTGTAAATAACACATTAATATTGCAATTGGGACTAAGATTATATTTGTGTTGGTTATGCTCTGTATATATATATATATTATTTACTTAATAATGAAATGACTTAATTTATCTAACAAAATATATATGTAATTAGTAGAAGAGAATACATATATATATAAATAATGGAATGACTTAATTTATCTAACAAAATCTATATGTAATTAGTAGAAAAGAATACATATATATATATATATATATGCATATGTTTGTATGTATACTTTCACTAGTGTAGACTCATATATAGATAAATAAATATGTGGTTAACAAATGGGCAATAAGTGGAGTCAAGAGAGTCATTTTTTTTTGTCTTTATCATCCTCATTATGTGAACTCGAGTTATTCTTGAAAAAGAAGTGAGTGAGTGATTGATTGACGAATGCTAGTGATTAAATGCATTAGCAAATTTAGACGCAACACAAATAAAAGCCATGCTTCTACGTATACTTGGCAAAGCAAACCCCAGTACATTAACAGGACACAACTCAACACAGAGTTATAATTTATAAGTTAATGGGACAAGTCTTAAATGTTTTGGGTAGCATTGGTATAGACCCAATTAAAAAACAATAAGGTAATAGGTCACTTCACATTCGTTAACAAGAAAATAACCATTAAAACCCAATAACAATATAAATTACTATATATATATATAAGTATATATGTTGGGGATGGCTCTTGTAGAAAAATGAGGCGACTTTCATTTAATAATATAGTTATTAGATTAATTGTCATTGGATTG
This sequence comes from Lonicera japonica, assembly GCA_021464415.1. NCBI lineage: Eukaryota > Viridiplantae > Streptophyta > Magnoliopsida > Dipsacales > Caprifoliaceae > Lonicera > Lonicera japonica. Next base: position 29,350,796 of record CM038467.1, read on the forward strand.
TTATTTGCAAGAGAAAATGAGAGCCAGAATGACGGTTCTCGTACAAGAACAAAAAGCCGAACACCCCCTGCGCAAGGAAGGTGCGGACGAAATGACAATTACTCTCCCACTTGCATCACCAGTGAGTGTTATCGAGGGAGAGATTGGTACGACGAGAGGGACGACGGTTTCTGACTTGGGAAGATCAAACCTAAAGTTGCCTAAGGGGAGAGGTAAAGTGCGAGCATCTACTTCTGAGTCAATCTTAGAGGAGAAGGTCAAGTCTCAGGATGACCAACTCAAGGCAGCGAATGAGCGCATTCGTCAACTTGAGGGACAATACGCAGATATTCATGAGATGCTGAGGTAGATTAAGGAGACCCGTGAGGCGGTGACTAGTTCGAATACCAGTTAAATATGAACTTGTTTATTTAACCAAATTTGTACTTTTGTGACTTTTGTTATTAGACTCATATTTTTTGTGAACAAGCTTTTTAATGTTGTAAGTGAACTACATTTAATGTTTTTATGTTGTTTGTGAATTACATACTTGTATTTGTGTTGACTTTCTATGTGAACACTTGTTGAAATCGTATTGGTTTGAATTTCAAGTTTGGCTGTGAATTGGTTTGAATTGCAAGTTTAGCTGTGAATTGGTTTGAATTGTAGGTGTGAATTGACTTGAATTACAAGTTTGGCAAACCTGTAGGTTGCTAGAAATGCACATGCTTGTGAAATGGTAATTTTTCACTTAAACGACTGACATAGCAATTGTCAGTCACTTAAGTGGCCAGCTTAAGCGACTGATAAGTAAAGGCAGTATCTTAAATGACAAATTTTAAGAGATTGAGAAAGCCTTGTTAGTCGCTTAAGCTGGCCTAACTTAAGAGAATGACAAAGCCATTGTTAGTCGCTTAAACTAGCCTAGCTTAAGCGACTAAGTTATTTCCTTTAGTCGCCTAAGCCTTAAGCAATGGAGTTTTAGTCTGCGGCTTAAGAGTCTCCTAAGTGACTGACCCATATTTCTCATATTTCTCAGTCGCTTAAAAACTACAGCCACTAAGTTTATGCGACTATACTTAAGCGACCGACAGTTAATCGCTTAAGACTTAAGAAACAGAGAAGAGGTCTTAAGTGACTGTAAGAGTCAGTCTCTTAAGATCTTTTATCACGTAGTGTAATGAGATTAGAAAGGTTGGTAAGCCATAGGCCTTAAAAAGCCTATTGAAGCTATTTGTTCAAGCTGCAACAGTTGACTATTGATCATCTAAAAGTCGACTGTTGAGAGTAACAATCAATTATTAGATGCTTGACAGCAAGAAACTTTGTTTTTCATTCCAAAAACCTACAAAAACATATACTACCTATTTCAAACAGTTATAATCCATTTGTAGTTATTTATACACTTGAAAAACACCTTTTAATACAACCAAGGATCTAGAAAACAATCTTAAACTTTATCTTCAATCTCAAGCATCATCTTCATTGATTTCAAAAGCAAACTTGTCTATTTGATTTAAGCAATCCATTTTCTTATCCCTTGATCAAATTTCTCTAACTCTAGAGCAATGTAGTGAAAAGAATTAATTTTGTATGGAAGTTTAATTTTCGCCCTTAAGAAAATCGGTTAGTGGAATTTCTCAAGGGAATTACTAGGGTATGGACATATGGTATAAATAATTGAACCGCATAAACAAAACATCGTTGACTTATTCGGTTTTGTCTTTCTCAACCCAAGCTCTTTAATTATCAATGTTCATATTTGATCTTGTTGTTGTATTTGATTACATTGCTAGCTTCCCTAATATACAATTTTGTATTTATTTTTTCTTACTATATCTTTAGAACTTTATAATTCCGCAATTAGTTTTAAACAACCCTATTCACCCCATCTAGGGTTGTTTTCCGACCAACAGTATATTAATTTTAATTGGTTAGATTTTAATATAGCAAGATTGGGGCATCTCCAACCGTTGTGTAAAATTTAAAGTGTAATAAATCTTATGTATCAACTTATATTTGCACAAAACTTAAAAAGGTATGCTCCAATAGTACCTTGTGTAAAATTTGAAATAACCAATTGGTTGCCAACATATGCTACATGCGATTTTCCATAATTTTTTGTTGAATATAAAAAAAAAATTATAATCACAATAAATCTTGTTTTATAGGTCTTGATGAGTACATTTCAAATATATTTTTTTTTATTGGAATCCATTATTTGTATTAAAAGTTATTGTATTTTAAAACTTTATAAAAAAAATTAAAGAGTAATAAAGTTAATATGACAATGTAATTTGGAATTGCATTTTACACAACAATTTTTAAAAGACTACTAAAAATATTTTATAAACTGTGTAAAATTTACATAAAACAAAAATTTAGAAAACTACTAGAGATGCTCCAATTAAAACAATGTCCTTTCATTATAGAAATGATCTTATCAATTGTAGGCCTAGGATTTTATAAATGTAAATACTTTTTTGTGTAAAAAAATGTTCATCAATAAATAGAACATGAGAAATTTTTCCTCTTTTTCTATAACTCAAAGAAATTTCAGTTCTTGTGAAATCATTGAGGAAACCCAAGGTTTTGTCATAGCAGACGTAAGTTCCGAATTTAAGATTCGTCTGAATCGATGTCAACTTAATTTATTTTTTTAACCCTTCAGTTAATGTTGATCACGGGGTCATTTATACATTAATTACCGATCACTAGTCTCGAGACTCTTCCTCATTACTTTTTTTAGCATAAACGTCGAAAGTAAACACGCAGACTACTGATAAATCAGAGGAGATTTTTCGATGGCCTATTTAACAAACAAGAGTTTATTGATTGGTTGTTGAAATAAGAAAATATTTTTATTATTTCGAACTTCCAAAGGTAAAGCAAGTAAATATGCCAAAGGTAAACTCACACGAAATACTTCAAAGTGATGGAATGTGTTGCGGATTATTTGTCTATGCCCAGATTCAATTTGGATTTGTATATGCGTAAAGTAAAAGCAAACAAATCACGTACAAGACCAAAAAGTAACGTAGTATAACCTAAAAAGATATATAATACTCCACAATTTCTAGTCTGATTTTCAGGTGATCTAAGGTTAAAGAGCCTTTATATCGTATAATATACAAGGGGTATGTAGATAGATATAAGCATCCTAGTATACAAGTATAATAGCTAGTAAAACATATAGGGGAATAATTCTTTTAACTTTATCTCGTGTAGTTGCTTAGTTGAGTATGAGACTTCAGTTATTTTCTAGATGGATTGAATATGATTGTAGCCTTGAGAAAAGACTCACAATTTGGGCTTCACTGCTCGGCAGGTGACTTTGGGCCTAATTGATTTGGATCGTGTGTTTAGTCTAGTAGATGTAAAATTTATTTAATCGGGCTACCCCATCAAATTCGGATTCAAACCCAGATCGGGTTAATATTCGGTCAAAATGATTTTCAATTTGATCAAAAGCTAAAATGGTATGATTCCAATCTAGTCATTCATGGGAGATAATGGTAATACAATAAAAAGAAGAATGTTTTTTTTATGAATATGCATGATGAGATTATGTCTTATATAGTATTTAGAGCATTGTTAAATATTATTAAGACGGATTTGAAAAAAAATTGGTGAAATGTGTGTTAAACAAAAAGGCTGATAATTATTCGATCAAAAGCATTAAATTTTCATTTCATCATTTGAGTATCAATGTAGTCTAAAAGAATTTATGGAATGTTCCAAAATTCGTTGAATGTTAGAGAAGCTGAAAATTTTCAATGTTGTTGTGATTATATAAAACAAGAATGAGTTTTTTAATGTGTTCGGATGAACTCAAGAGTGAAGAACGATAAACGAGAGAGACAAACCGAGATAGAGGAAAGGGAGAAAAAGAGAAAAAATAGCCAAAAAGAAAGGGACAGATGATGTTTGCAGTGGGTGGGTGGGTGAAGGTTTGATATTTTGAAGTGGTAATTTTGTAATGAGCCCTAAACTTTTGTCTTTTACACTTAGGTACCCTCAAGTATAAATTTATGCACAAAAGTTCTTATATAAATTTTTTCCCAAAAAAATACCCCATATGTAGTTTAAAAATGGAAATCCAAGGAGGGGCAATTGCCCCCCCCCCCCCTTGCCCCTATGTAGGAACGCCCCGGTATAGAACTAAAGTAATAAATCAGACTCTTTAAAAAAAAAATCAGAAACACCCCAAAAAAATTCTTAGGCATAACCTTGCTTGGAACATAAGTAAAACATTTAGGGCCCGTTTGGTTGCGTAAATTACCTAATTTTGGAATTAGTTATTTTTCGATTTAAAAATTGTGAATTTGGTCATTTATGAATAATTCAATTCTAATTCAAGAGTGTTTGGAAAACTTAAACGAGAAATTCCGATTGTTATAATAAAAACATATTCTCTATTGTTCTATGTTATTTAAAATTTTGTCTAGATGCATCAACATCACGAGTAAAAACTAGATCTTCTCAAAAATAAAGTTGGAATGAATTATCTAATTCTAGAATTAGCTAGGCAATTTCAAGTTTTACTTGAAATGACTTAATTTGAGTTTTTGTGAATCAACTTGAATTATTATATTTACAATTGTTCAATTTATACAGCCAAACACTAATAAATGAAAATTTTGTAAATTACTTAATTGTAAATTATCTAATTCGCAATTTGAAGGACAACCAAACGGGCCCTTACAGTTCAGGCAAACCTTATTGTTTTTAAAGAAGCATTTTAAATGAATGATTTATCAAATACTATAGTTTACATTTCAACTTTAAATTAATTTTACAAGTTCATAATGGTATGACAAATTAGTTCATACGTTATCACTCACATATAACACAAGACCTGAATGATTAACTACAATATATATACCATAAAGGTGGTCTTAACATAATATATATAAATCAATTATTATGAAACTATATACAGGTAGACATATTTTAATTTCAATTGTTCAAAATATGAAATAACTAGCTTACTGAAGTATTGGACGAAACTAAATTATGAGACAATTTAAGTAATATTCAGGCAGATCGCTCATCGCATTTGTAGTTGGGTGGCAACCAATCAATCAGAAATTTTATGTTGACACCTAATCGGCTAAAATTTTATACCTTTAATCTTTGATTTTCATAAAAAATTGAACAAAGAATTCTTAAAATTCTGATTGAAGTTTATCATTATATATCCATAAATCTAGTTTTTTAACGACCACATGCATTAAAATTAAACAAATTGTTCCGATATTTCATTCTAAGATTTTGGATTTCATGATTCACATTTTAATTCTTTGTTTGAATAAAAAAAATAGTTTACAATTAATATAGAAATCAAATTCTATGAATCCTAGATCGGCAAATTGAATTATAAAATAAATATCATATAAAATTCCAACTTAAATGCAAACAAATATATCATATAGAATTTAATTCAAGTACTTATGGACACTCGCAAACAATAGTTATGCCCCAAACACACTAAACTTTTTTTTAAGTTGTGATTAATTTCATTTTAAATCCCTTAAAAATTATTTTCTTGTTCAACAATAATACATAATTGTAATTGAGATGACTTTCTTTTAGTACCCTCACTTGAGTGCTTATACTTTTCTTTATATGACTTAAGCCTAATTTTGAATTAAACCCATCTTAATGTCCGATAATGCCCTCAGTTGGACACAAAATTACAAACAAACTAAATCTCTCACCCGTTTGTCTTAAACCTTCTCCACCGGGGATTTAGCAATTTGTAACCAAACGTCCTTGTTTTCTTCACCGGCCAAAACCATATAACAGAAATGTTGCACGTCACGGGATTCTCTTTCTCGTAGAAAGGATAATTTAGTCCAATGGTCTCTATAAACAAATAAAAAAAATCAGAATTGACTAATTTCATATTTTCAATCCGTTGGGCCTAATTAAAAAGTGTACACAAAATCTAGTTGCATTAGAAAAAAGTTCCAACGTGGGAGGACATCCTAAATTGCTACTATTTTTATGAGCTTTGTGAACGATTTTATATTTTATAGTTATCTGCTTTTATGGTCAAATCTAATACAATATCTATTAAAACTATATGAAAATGCTGCTCATTTTAAAACAAGTACACGTGTCAGCTTCCCATGTATTCTATATTTATATCCCATTTATATCTCAACTTTATGTTATCTTGTATTTCCCTAAATTAAAGTTAAAGAACTCATTATCTTCTTCTATCTATTTACATCTCATGCTTATCTTCTACTTATTAGTTTACAGAACTCGTCATCTACTTCCATCCGTTAGGACAATTTAGAGATTCTGCCGCTCCTCTTTCTCTCACCAACGTCCTTTATAAATGTTGAAGCCAAGCTCCTTATTACATCTCTTTTTGCTCATCTCTCCGTCATTCCGGGTAATAATCGTTGCTTTCCACTTAATTTCGCAGAAATTTTGTGCGAAAAGGATAATATTGTAAAATTTTGTTCAAAATTTTCATGATTTAAAAGGAAATTAATTATAAGATATGATAAATAGAAACAAAATCACACATCATTTAATGAACTTGTTTGTCTGAGTATAATTTTTGTCTAGTATATTCTTAGGATTATGTGTATGTGACGTTATCATCATCCACCTGGCAGGCAAGGTAAGTCATTTAATTAAAGTAGGCAATTCAAACATTATTTTTCTTAAACAAATATTTTAATCTTATCAAACACTAATGTTATCAAACAAATATTTTAATTTTTTCAAACACTAAGTGGGCAAACTTAACATTTTCATCCTGAAACTAATAAATAAATATTTTACGTTTTCATCTTAGAACTAATTATTAAACATACACATACCCAATTCTCAAAAAGAAATGGGAACGAACCGATTTTTCAAAATATTATATTAATTTGTTTGATTTGGTTATTTTTTAAGCGCATAGTATATCATTTTTTCATCTCCAATCACTGCTTGTTAATTAGCATGACCAATGTATATTTTGCGTGACAACTGAAATCATACTTTATTGTGTAAGTTAATATAGCAGAAGATTTGAATGAACTACAAATATATATATATATATATATATATATGTTATAATGAAGGGGACACATAAAGGAATAAATAACTATTATATATACTCTAGTGCAATTCGTTAAGACAAATCAAATACATATATTAGCGATATTTAATTGTAAGTGCGCATTATATATTAACTTAATTTTTAAAATTTTACTAAAATATTGGAGGAAGTTAAATCTCAATACTCGACTGTGGTTGGATACCTTCATAATTTAGCATTTCATACCTTCATAGTTTTATATTAGAGGATGAGTACGTGGCGTAGTTAATATAAAATATATTAATTTAATTTGGAGTAAATGAGACAATTCTATTATCATTAATCAATTTTCACAATGGAACTCATGTACAAACTAACATAAACAATATATGATATATAAAAATAAAAAATATTTTACGTAAAAAGTAGCAACCTCACATTCAAGAATTTAGACAAAATTTTAAATGCTGCCAAAAATTTATTTGTTACCTTATTTAAAATCTTAATTAGATTTTGTAAACTCGCATTGGACGCATTTTTCTAAAAATAACGATGTAGTTGGTAAAAAGCCAGATAATACGATTTTGTCTTGCTCTAAAACTACGAACTTGGAACTAGCATTCTGCGTTAGGTTTTGTTCTTTGATTTTTATCGACACTTGACCGCTTAATTTGCTCTACAAGTTTGAAATTGTGTTACCACTAATAAGATATTGTTACATTTTACTATACTTTTTGTGCATGTACAGTACTTATGTCATTGAGTGAAATATGGTTACATGCATTTAATAGAAAATTGGGGATAAAATTCTTGGTGGTCAGCGAATGTATTCCGGCATGAGCGGAGATTAGTTGAGCTGCGTGAAAGTTGATCTGAATACCTCGTGAAAAAAAAAACAAAAAAACATTAGTAATAAGTGTTTGTAAAACATATTTGGAAACAAATTAAATGGAGAAAATTCATCCCCATTTCTGATTGGTTTTGAATTTTTGTTATAATTGTTTCAGATTATTAGCCAAGGAGAAAGCAGAAACAAAAAGGGAAGATTGGTATGTAAATAGAGATGAGCATCCTAGCATACAAGTCTAATAGTTAGTAGAACATTTTGGGAAATAATTTGATCTTTTAACTTTATCTTATGTAGATACTTAGTTGAGTAAAAGATTTCTTCAACTATCTTTTTGATAGATTGAATCTAATTGTAGCCTTAAGAATAGGCCCACAGTTTGGTCTTTACTGCTAGGCAGGTGACTTTGAGCCTAATTGATGTGGGTCGTATGTTTAGTCTAACAGATGTAGACCTTATTTAATCAGGTTGCCCCATCAAATCCGGATTTGGACCCGGATCGGATTGATATATCTAGTCGAATGATTTTCAATTTGATCAAAAGCTGAAATGGTATGATTCCAATCTAGACATTCATGGGCGATAATGGTAATACAATTAAAAGAAGAATGGTCTGTTTGTTTTTTTTATGAATATGGATGTTGAGATTATGTCTTTTATGTATTCAGAGTAATATCGTTAAAGATCATTAAGACGAATTACAAGAAAATTTGGTGAAATATGTGTTAAATAGAAAGGCTGATCATGAATGTTCGGTCGGAACCATTAAATTTTCAGTTCATCGTTTTAGTATAAATACATGTAGTCTAAAAGAATTTATGAAATGTTCCAAAATTCGTTGAATGTTTAAAGAAGCTGGAAACTTTCAATGCTGTTGGGATTAGTACAAAACAAGAATAAGTTTTTTTTTTGATGTTTTCGGATGAACTCAAATGAAATCTTTTAAAAAGACTTTGTTTGATCATATTGGCATGGAATTAAATAGAAGAAATATTTATCAAATAGGCCTCCTAATTTTATTGGAAAATTTGGACTGGTTAGATGTGAGGTAATAGGTACTTACGGACTACACACGTTACGTTCGATTCCATGCATGGGTGAGGAGAAGTGGTTCAAACAGACCTCCTAACTTTATTGGAAAATTTGGACCGGTTAAATGTGTAGTAATAGGTACTTACAGACTACACACGTTAGATCCTATGCATGGGTGAGGAGAAGTGGTGGGCTATATGAGTAGAGTCATTAATCCTTCCTATTTTTAATTTTAATTTTTTTGAAAGACAATAATATTATTTTATATATTTTAGGGTTAACGTGTTGTACCGAAATCACAAGAGAGAGACACCACAATAACGGGTGGACACACAACCACCACAACATAACACAATAGAGAGTTCGATACATCGTCAATGTGAATTATCTAAGATGTGGTATTCAACCTACGATCTCCTTGATATCAAGATAAAGGGATTTTTTTCAAATCTTAGATAATCATTCGCTCCTACTTTTTATTTTTTTTTCGAAATTTCAAACTAATTAAGTTTGTGTACAATCAATGTAGCGGACACCCAAATTTAATTATTCAGTAAATAGAGCAGTACTATGCGTAGCACCGAAAATTGATGTGGCATGTCTGACAAATGATGTAACAATCAAAGCCCTTTTCTCTCAAATTGGAGGCATGTTTTAACAAATATAAAGTAGCTGACCAATGGCAAGTTTACAATACAACACTTGATTTACAAACCAATTAAATTAAGAGCACTTTTGTCTCATATTTGAAATTATATGATACAGACAGCAAAGGTTGCAATACATACATAGTTATAAAGTAAAGCAAAAAAATAAAATAGAACTAAAGTAATAAATCAGACTCATTTCGAGTTTCTCTGCACTATCCACTCCACTAAATGTAGGTTTCACTACTACTCTCGTCGGTACATACAACATTTTTTAAAAAATTATTAAGCATGCCCCCCCCCCCCTAGCTCACCACACACACCCCAACCCTACTTGGGACGTAGTAAAACATTTGAAGTTTAGGCAAACCTTATTGTTTTTAAAGAAGCATTTTAAATTTATGTTTTATCAAATACTATAGTTTATATTTCAACTTTAAATTAATTTTACAAGTTTATAATGGCATGACAAATGACTTCATACGCTATCACTCGCATATAACACAAGACCTGAATGATTAAGGTTTTAACAAATTATATACAGATCAATTATTATAAAACTATATACAAGTTTTTTGTCAAAAAAAAACTATATACAAGTGGACATATTCTAATTTTAATTGTTTAAAATATGAAGTAACTAGTTTATTGAAATATTGGACCAAGCTAAATTATGAGAAATGCAATTTAAAAGTATTTTTTGCCATCACATATTCACATTTGAAGTTGTATGTGGCTTCTTTACAGCAAGCACAAATTTCGTTTTCGCATTTAACCTGTTCAAATTTTATACGTTTAATCTTTGATTTTGATGAGTTTATCCTAACACATTCATAAATTAATATTTGATTTTCATGAGTTTATCCTAACACATTCATAAATTAATATTTGATTTTCATGAGTTTATCCTAACGCATTCATAAATTAATCTTTTGATTTTCATGAGTTTATCCTAACACATTCATAAATTAATCTTTGATTTTCATGAGTTTATCCTAACACATTCATAAATTTCGTTTTTTAACAATGACACGCGTGTTAAAATTAAACAAAATTTTCCGATATTTTGTTCTAAGATTTTAGATTGTATGATTCATATTTTAATTCTTTGAGTGAATACGAAAAATAATTTACAATTAATATGGAAAGCAAATTATGAATCCCACTTCCTCAAATTGAATTATCATATAGATCAATTCCAATCAAATATTATGAAGATTTTTCAATAGCCTATTTAACGAACAAGAGTTATTGATTAGTTGTTGAAATAAGAAAATATTTTTATTAATTCAAACTTCCAAATTTAAAGCAAGTAAAAGGTGATGGAATATGTTGCGGACCAGATTTGACTAAGAATTGTACATGCATAAAGTAAAAACAAATAAATCACAACACCAAAAAGTAACTTAGTTTTCAACCTAAAAAGATAGATAATACTCCAAAGTTATTAGTCTGATTTTGAACAGATGATCGATATAGGGTTAATGATACAAGAGCCTTTATATCGTATGATCTATAAAAGGTATGTAGATAGAGATAAGCATCCTAGTATACAAGTACAATAGCTAGTAGAACATCTACGGAATAATTCGTTTTAACTTGATCTTGTGTAATTGCCTTAGTTGAGTAAAAGACTTCCTCAGTTATCCTCGATCTACATGAATTGAATCTGATTAATTGTAGCCTTGAGAATAGGCCCATAGTTTGGACTAGGGGTGGGATTTTCTAACCGGGAACCGAAGAACCGAACCGCACCGAACCGAAAAAGGCCGGTTCGGTTCAGTTCTTAGTATTAAAGTGCAATTTTTAACAGTTCGATTCCCGATTTCTTGATAAATTTAATTAAAGGAACCGTTAGGAACTGTTATATATAAATACATAACAGTTCTTACGGTTCTTGGCCCGTTCTAACTGTTTTAACGGTTCTAATGATTATAACGGTCCCCCGAATAACTGTCAGAACGGTTTTTAACTGGTTTTAATGGTTCTAACGGTTCCCCGAAGAACCGGTGGAACTGAACCGTTAGAACCGGTTCGGTTCCATTTACGGTTCCTTAAAAAATATATAAAAAACCGAACCGTTAAGAACAACATAAAACCGGTTCCAGTTCTTCATAATTTGGCTAGGAATTGAACTGGTCCCAACCCTAGTTTGGACTTTAATGCTAGGCAGGTGACTTTGGACCTAATTAATTTGGGTCGTGTGTTTAGTCTAACAGATATAGACTTTATTTAATCGGTCTGCCCCATCAAATTCGGATAATTCGGACCCGAATCGGGTTGATATATCCGGTTAGAATGATTTTAAATTTGATCAAAATTTGAAATGGTACGATTCCAATCTAGTCATTCATGGGAGATAATGGTATTAAAATTAAAAAAAGAATGGTTTTTTTTTATGAATATGCATATTGAGATTATGTCTTATATATATTCAGAGTAATGTTAAAGATTATTAAGACGAACTACAAGAAAATTTGGTGAAACATATGTTAAACAGAAAGGCTGATAAGTGTTCGATGAGAACCATTAAATTTCAGTTCATCATTTGAGTATAAATGTAGTCTAAAAGAATTTATGGAATGTTCCAAAATTCGTATAGTCATATTGGCATGGAAATTGAAGAAATATTTATCAAACAGGCTTCCTAATTTTATTGGAAAATTTTGGGCCGGTTAGATGTGTGGTTATTGAGACGTTAGATCCTACACATAGGGGAGGAGAACTAGTGGACTATATAAGTGTACTCATTAATCCTTCCTATTTTTTATTTTAATTTTTTTCTGAAGACAATAATATTATTTTATTATAGGATTAACGTGTTGTACCAAAATCACAAGAGCAAGACATCACAACAACGGATGGACACGCAATTATCATTACAACAGGGGTGGACACAACAGAGATCGAGTTCGATACCACTTCAATGTGTATCATCTAAGATGTGGTATTCAATCAATGATCTCTTTTAATTTTATCAAGAGAGGAAGGATGGCAATTAAAAGAAAAGGTCATTATATAATTAAAAAGGGAAAAGGAAATAAAAGCAAAGAAAAGATAAGGAGATTTTTGAAAAGAAATTTAGATAATCATTCGCTCCTATTTTTTTAATTTTTTTTAGAAATTTCAAACTAATTAAGTTTGTGTACAATTATTGTAGCGGACACCACAAATTTGATTATTCAAAAAAAAAGCAGAGTGCTATGCGTAAAAACGATTAGTACCAAACTTTTCTTTTCGGTGTACAAAACATTTTTCTAAAAAAATTCTAAAGCATGCCCCCCACCCCAACAGGATTTAAAGCTTAGGCAAACCTTTTTTTTTAATGAAGCATTTTAAATTTATGATTTATTAAATACTATAATTTACATTTCAACTTTAAATTAATTTTACAAGTTTATAATGGCATGAGAAATAAGTTCATACGTTATCACTCGCATATAACACAAGATCTGAATGAGTAACTAGAATATATATTATAGAGGTGGCCTTAACAAATTAATTATATACAAATCAATTATCAATTATTATAAAACTGCTCTATATACAAGTGTAGAGATTTTTAATTTTCAATTGTTCAATATGAAATAACTATCTTATTGAAGTATTGGACGAAACTAAATTATGAGAAATACAATCTAAACCATTTATTTTGAACATTTCTTCTATGTTTCATCTGTTTCGATGGAGATTCGAAATTGCATTTGGAGTTAGCAAAAATTTTTGTAAGTTAATTGGGCTCAAATTTTAGGCATTTAATCTTTGAATGAATAAAAAAAGATATTCTAAAAATTTAATTCTTAATTGATTCCGTATTGTAACAATCAAACTAGAATTCAAATTAAACAATTTTTTTCTCGTAAAACACATACAAGAATTAAAATTAGACAAAATGTTTATTTGAAACTTCCAAAATTTTCGATATTTTGTTCTACATTTTAAATTGTTTGCTTGAATACAAAAAGAATTTGAAAGTAATATTTATGAATCCGGCCACCTCCGCAAATTGAGCCATTCCAACTCAAATACTTGTGGACACTTGCACACTATAATAGAACAATTTTTTTATTTTATTGTTCACTTACAACTTTTTTCTCTGTTTAACACATGGGTCAACTCCATAATTAAGAGGTTAAGATTGAATTACAAGAAACTTTGGTGAAAGATTTGTCAAAAAGAAGGTTAATCTTGAGGTTGTCTTTTATGTATTTTGTTTTGATGCCTCCTAACGTTATCAACGTTTTACCTGGTCTTGTATGCCCTTTATTGTGGTCATTATTTTTAGGGCAAAATTTCTAAAAACTCAATGTAATACAAAATATTTGAAATGGATCCAGTGCCAAACTAACTTTTTAATTAAGCTTTTTTTAATTTTTTTTTTTAAGATGGGACAATAACCCACCCTAATATTTATTAAGATATCTCAAGAAAACTACAAATACCATCTATAAGCTACTTCACTATGAAGCAAGGATCCCTAAAAACCAATACGAAACTATAATGATTTATAATAGAAAAAAAAGTGCCGGCTTGCGAATAAATCTTTTGGGCTTATCAAAGCACTTTGCATCATTAAAGCATCGAACACTTAGGCATTTAGCTTCATCGAAGCAAACTTGATTCACACATTTTAGATTGATCAAGTTGAGGTTGAAATTGCCTAATGGCATGAAGTTTCTTTCAGGTTTGTTTTTTGAGACTTAAAAGTGTTTGGTAAATCCATCATCATCCATCAAAACCGCCTCACCCCAAAGAGCACTTAACTTTTTTACTTTCCGAGTTGTGATTAATTTCATTTTGAATTTTTTGAAAATTCTTTACCTTTAGTATCCTGACTTGAGTGCTCAGATTTTTCTTCATCTAACTTAGCCTAATTTTGACTTAAGTTCATCTTAATTTTCAATAATATCCTCAATTAATTTGCACATACAATTACAAACAAACTAAATCTGTTACTTGGTTGTTCTAAACCTGATCTCCTCCGGTGATTGAGCAATTTGTAACTAAACTTCCTTCAATGAATCTAAACATGCGTTGTCTTGTGTTACGCTGGCCAAAATCATAAAATAGAAATGTAAGATTTTCTTTCTCTTAAAAAGGATAGTTTAGTTAAATCACCTTCATAAAATATCAAAATAGATCTATTTCAAAATAATTTAAATCCATTGAGTCTAGTTAAAAAGTGCACATGAAGCCCAATTCCGTTGAATATAAATTTTAACGCAAGGAGCGTCTGTTAAATTTCTATTATTTTTAGAACCTCTAAGAACATCTTGTTGCCTTATTGCAGAATTACGATTATAAAATGAAATGCTCGCATGTGTTTTTTTTTTTTTTTTTAATACTAGCATCTAGTGATACACAGATACATTTACGTTCAAGCCACAGGGAATGGGGAAGGGATAGGGTGTCGAGGTTCGAACGCGAAATCTCATTATTACAAAGGTGAAGGTTTACCGTTTGAACGGGCCAATGAATATTGTTCACATAGGCACGTGTATTAAAAAAAAAAAAAGTGTTATCAAAATATAGTGACAGACAAACTTACATTAACCGTTAGATTATCTTTCTCATAGTTCAATGACCAAGAGGCTGGCCCAATCTTGGCTCGCAAACAGATAGTGATGTACGGACCTGGGCTTGTTGGTAATTTGGCCTGTAATTTTCCATGCATAATAATACGAGATAGATATCTGAAAAAAAAATAAAAAATAGTACAAGTGCTGTCCAAACCATGTTGATTAATTAAGGTATACTCGTACTCGAGGGCACGAAATAACAAGTAAAATATTACTTATAAATAAAATAAAAAATTACAAATAAAATGGATCTTTAGATTTTCTAAAATAATTGTAACCTTTAAATTGTAAAATTTAGCTGTCAACTCAGTAAATAGTAAATCTCTAATTTTTATTATAGAGATTGACGTCATATCAATGTATATAAATAAGTTGGTGAAGAAATATTTATTGTAAAGTATGACTGGCAAAATTTATCATATTTATTTCTACTGTTGTTTTCTAGTAAGATATAGGATTAATTTTTATTTGGAAATTTTATTTATTAGTATTAAAGTCAAAATCCTAAACTGGCAAAAATTATCTAGTTTTATACAAACGGCTAGAATTGTTGCGGGTCATTTCATATGCGGGTTGACTTTTTAGCAATTATTTTTTATCATTTTTTTTAACCAATTCTTTTGACATATTGAATTGAATTTCAAACCTTTTACAAAAGTTTTTGACATATTGGGTTGAAATTGCAAACCTTAAAGGTTATTATTTCTATTTTTCATTTATCATAACATTACTAAATGTAATTTCAATTTAAAAAAATATATTTATATATCTATATATATAATGGATGTATTGTAAATATACTTTTACTTATGGCATTTATAGTAATATATATATTAAAAGTTTATTTCTGGTATGGAATGGGCTTTTTTACGGGGTTTTTTATCACAAAAATATTGGAAATGTTTTTTATGATCCAAAAATATCGTAAAAATGATCGGTTGTACTTGAAATTTTTCTGTATACAGTAATATACTTTTATTTGTATATATAATGAATACTTTCTCCCTCTCTTTGTTCAATGACCATGAGACTGGCCCAATCTTGGCCCTGAAACAGAAAGTGATGGGAGGATTTGGACTTGTTTGTAATTCGGTGGAATTTTCCGGGAGTACATTAAACCAGATATCTGAAATTACAAGTTCGGCCCAACAAATTTATTTAATTAAAGAAATGAGAGCATCAAGTATCTTTATCGTAAAGAGTGAATGGTAAAATTTTATTAAATTTATTTCAATTGTTGTTTTGTAATAGTTTTATTTAAAAAAAAAAAAAAGAAGAAGTTATTATTTGTTTAGCATTAAAGTCAGAATCCCAAACCCAAAAAAACTATCTAATTTCATGTATACGTACAACTAAAATTTGATGCAGACTGTTGACATATAGATGAACTTATTGACGATAAATTTATTTTATTTTTGTTAAAATATTTTTTTATATTTTAATAATAAAAATTTATTATTAAAAAGTTAGTTGTCTACGAAAATTCCGTATATAGGTTTGAATCTTCATATAAATAAACATTACCCATATAAATGTAGTCCCTCTATAAGAATAGAAACAAACTATACTTTGACAAAAAGAATTTGGTCTGTTTAACTTAATCATTTGGTCTGTTTAACTTAATAATCCACTTTAAAAGATGCTAAAGTCAAACTTACATTATCGACTTACAACAAATTTTTATTTAAACATTAATAATGTTATCTTTAGATTCCTTTTGATGGCGAAATAAAAAGTAGTAATAAAATTATTTGATTATGTTAAAAGTTGAAAAATAAATTAAGTAATATAGTGATATTATTTCTATCTCATACTTATATTTACAAATAAATGTCATTTATTTTCTTTTATTTTTTGTGAAAAGATTATTTCACCACAATCTAAAAAAAAAATTCTATAGAAAGGAAAAAAAAAGTAACAAATCATTTCACAACATGTTTTAACTTATTTTCTATCTTCTCACAGAAATATATTAAATTTTCAATTATTTTTTATTTTATTATCAAACGGAGTTTTGGATATGATTCGCAACACTTCAAAAAGTATCATTATTATATTAAAAATGTCTAAAAATAAAAAATAATTTTAAAGACCCGTGAAGAGTGTTAGTATTATATTGCCCTAAACTTATTATATTTTTCAGAAGCGTGAAAGGAAAATGCATGTAGAAGAATTTGGAGAAGGCCTAGGTGCGGGGAATGTTAGGTTAAGGGAAGTTTCTAGTACTAGGAGGGTGAGCTGGCTACCACAATCAAATTAATATTGGGCATAATAGTCAATCTATCAAATATTTTCAGACAAATTAGAACAAACAATTATTTAAATAAATAAAATATAAAATGGCAAGACAACATTCTAAATTATATTTGGGAAGACCAACAATATCTAAGACAGTGGGATTTATTAATTTTAAAAATAAAAACCCTGGATAAAGAATCTTTTTTAATTTATATTTTCAAAAAATTATAATATTTCCGTTAAAAATATATATTAAATAAGTGATTAAATAATTCTAGGTGTTATTCAGCTCCGAGTTTCAACAAAAATTCCCGTGACGCGTTTAGGTGGGGCCCACTGACTGATTATTATTTAATAGTCTAATTAATATGATTATTTAATAGTATAAACTATAAGCAAAAGGCTCTAAGAAATACGGCTTAGTCTTTG
The DNA here is from genome assembly GCA_021464415.1 of Lonicera japonica. Classification (NCBI taxonomy): domain Eukaryota; kingdom Viridiplantae; phylum Streptophyta; class Magnoliopsida; order Dipsacales; family Caprifoliaceae; genus Lonicera; species Lonicera japonica. The sequence goes on from CM038467.1 coordinate 29,368,595, forward strand.
TGTTTTTTAGTGGGATTGTGACTTTAACCATTTTGTAGAAATTAATCAAAACGTTTGGTTTTTGTTTAGAATATGTCATTAACACGGCAAATAAATATTTTATTTATCCTAAAAACGTTTTAATATAAATATGTTAGTTTTATTACAACTAAATTTACCACCGTGGATGTTATAATATAAGATCAAAATATTATGTAGAAATGTTTCGTAGAGTTTATATAATGTTTTAATTATTTGTTTTATATATTTTAAGGATAAGAGACATGTACCGAAAATAGTTTTAAATATTAACTTAAGTGTTATACTTTCAAAATATACTAATAATGTTGACCGCCATTCTAACATAAAAGAAAATATAAAGAGATTAGAGTGTCAATTTTAATAATATTATTACTTAAAAAATACATCCCACTGACATAATTAAATCTTAACATTCCGTTAGTCAATAATTAAATTCAGCTCTTTAATATTTAAAATGGTGACCCCACTAATTCTAATGATCAAAAGAATTTTTTTTTTTAATCAAAATCTGATTAATTTCTAGCTAATTAAAATGATAGGCTCAGCAAATTTGATTATTGAGCAAATTTAGATATTGAGAAAATAACAATTGTAGAACATGTTAGTTATAAACTTTAATAACTTATTAAATAAATAATTAAATAAATTTTTTTTATTGGAGAAGTTCTTAGACCATTTTCATTGCAAAGTGTAAAGTGTAATATAAAATGTGTATTTAACCTATCAATAAATAAGAATCACACTGAGAAAAAACTAATTTTACCTCGCACAATATTTAAAATGTCGTGACAATTTTTTTTCTCTCCCACGACACATCATGTGTCGTGGGCATGTATTAGGTTTTTTTTTTCTTTTCTTCATCCATTTTACAATTACCAACCTACAATTACAATTAACTCCCTCACAACATATGACACCACACGACACATCATGTATCCGTGAGAATGGTGCTTCCCTACCATGATAGATCATAAATTGTGTAAATTAAAATTTTGTCGGCTACTAGTTTTACCTTTTCTTTACCCTTTTCCACCTCTATAACCCTTTTCCACCTCCTATAATCCTTTTTTACTATCACATGAGCCATTTCAAAGTACAAAATTAACTTTTTACAATACCCACCGTAAATGATCTTAGGGTGAATTGCATAAACAATGAAAATTAAAAAGTTAGGAGTGAGATTCACTCAAACAAAAATATATAATATACTATTATTCTAAATACGGGTGTTGGGCTTGATATTAAAAACTATATAAAATGTCTTTAGCCACCACTAAGGCCATCTTTAGTGGGTAGTGTAAAAGTGTAATGTAAAAATGTGTATTTAGCCTAGCAATAAATAAAGAAATGCACCGGGAAAAAGGTAAATTAGGCTTGCACGATATATGAAGTGACGGGGTAAATTTTTTTTTCTCCCACGACACATGATGTGTCGTGGCATGTAAAATTTTATTTTATTTTATTTTTTTTTTTTTTATGTTTTAAGGCTTGCACGACACATGATGTGTCGTGCCATGACAAAAATTGTCTCCCACGACATATCAAGTGTCGTGAGAGCCTTCTACCCCTGCCCCGATGCTTCCTTTATCGTCCGAGCTAAAATTTTGTCCCTCGCTAAATATGCTTTTGCTTTACACTTTTACAATTTTATTTAGCTTTATGCCTTACCCAATAAGGTAACAAAAAAGTTAATTATGCATATTTAACCATCCGGATGGAGATGGTCTAATAAAGTGGAAGCAACGAATTTTAAAATATAAACATAGTATATGATAGTCATTGATGAATAATTTTTCTTAAGCAAACGACGACATTTATCCACATTAATTAACACTTTACTCACTGCCACCTATCATACCCAATAACCTACCTCTCTCTCTTCCCGGTTCAGACACAAACTCCACATACAGCAAAAAAGCGTACCAAGAGAAGCTAGTGTATTTCTGATTTATGGGTACCTAGTCATAGATATAATATTTATAATTTGTCGACATTAGAGACAGATATTAAAATAAAAGAACTACAAGTTTTAGTAATTCCTTTAGATTGATAGAACGTAAAAAAATGGAAGAAAAAAAATAAAAAAAAATTATATTTCACTCATTTAAATAGATTTACGAAAAAAATAAACAAGGAAACAAAAAGAATGGAATAGAAGAGATTATTAATCTCCTTTATTCTTTTATTTTATTTTCTTCTAATAATAAGAGGATTGAGAGAAAAATAATTTTTTTTAATGAATTATTCATTTCATTCTAAATTTAACTATAATTTATTAAAAAATACATTAAATCATGTTCATTTCTTTTCTTTTAGACTTCTTATCCAAACATAAGATATTTTCATTCATTTTTTTTTACATCCTCACTTATCAAAATACAAATAAAATTAAACTCATTTTTTTTTTCCTTTTTTTCCTTATTTTTTTTCATTCCTTTTCTTTAATTCTTTTTTTTTGTTCAAAATTCCTTTTCTTTAATTTAAACGAACTGTTTAAACAAAACCGCATCTTAAAATATTCAATAACGAAAACTAGACCCTATTTTTTTCTTATACAAAATTCCTTAACCATGCACTAATAAAGTGCTCGTACAAAAAAAAGCACTAATAAAGTAGAAGTAACGTTATAAAGAAAAAACAACAGAGGATATGATGGTCATTGACGAATATATTTTTTTCTTGAGCATAACGACATTTTTTCACATTTAATAACACTTTCCTCTTCACTCACTGCCACCCATTATACCCACTGACCCTCTCTCTTTCTTTATTTTCCCTGTTCAGACTTCAGACACAGACGGCAAAAAACAAAAAAAAAAAAGACAAGCTATCAAATACATTTTTAGATCCACATTATTTCTGGGTCTGAATTTTATCTGTACAAAAAACTAAATAAAAAATGAGTATGTACGGTAGAGACCCGTGGGGTGGGGCGTTGGAGATAAACGCCGGCGACTCGGCCACCGACGATGACCGGAGCCGGAACTTAAATGACTTCGACCGGGCTGCACTTTCGCGGCCGCTGGACGAGACCCAGCAGAGCTGGCTGCTGGGTCCCGGGGAGCAGAAGAAGAAAAAGTACGTGGATCTGGGTTGTGTTATTGTGAGCCGTCAGATCTTTATATGGACGGTGGGGGTTATTCTTGCTGCTGGGTTTATTGCTGGGCTTGCGGTACTGATTGTGAAAACGGTGCCGAAGCACCATAAGGGGCATCCGCCGCCGGATAATTACACGGTGGCGTTGCATAAAGCGCTTATGTTCTTCAATGCCCAGAGATGTAAGTAAATCAATCAATTAAATTCATAGATACTTACATGTGTATATGTATATATATCTATATATAATAAAAAGTATATAAAAAAAATGTGTAATGGGATAAAAAATTGTGTAATTGATATTCAGGAAGATACTTTTTGAATAAATAGTAATACCTTCCGCACGGGTTGTGGCATAGTTATAAAGAGTAATGGGTTTTTAATCCAATATTATAGAAGATAAAGATAAAGAATTGTGTGGTTGAGATTTAATATTTTTTTGAATGAACGGCAGTGTCTTTGAATGAGATGATTTTTTTTATTATTATTATTTTTTTTCTTAAAAAAAAGACTTCATTTCAACTTTCAAGAGTTAAATAGATAAAAAAAAATTATGAGTTAAATAGATAAAAAAAAATTATAAAATGACAGTCCATTTTTTTTTTTTTTAAAAATAATTTTCATTTTGAGAGTTAAATAGATAATTTTTTTGATAAAATTTAGATGAGATGATCTTCACAAAATTTTCATTAACACATTCCATCAGAAACCGTGTTTAGGGAAAAGTTGATATGCATCTCCATTATTGGTCACCACAAATTCGGGATAATTATTTCATTAGATTGAATTTTTTGATATAATTCGCTGGAGATGATGATTTCATTACAAGGATTATTTTCAGCAAGTTTCGTGAAAAAAAAAATTTCATATGCTTTTCCTCCAAATGGACGGCCTTTCCTCTTTTTTTTTTTTTTTTTCTTAGAGAGAGGACTCTAATTTTTCGAGCGGAATTGTATGTATGTATATATAAAGTTGTGGTTTGTTGGGTCAGTGGTTGGGAGATCAGATTATTATTATTTGTATTGATTAATTTGCATTCGTAGTAATATGGTCATCCATTCTGTGAGGATATATGTCGGAGTGATCAAATATATAACTATAATAAATATAATTTTATATATATATATATATGTTTCAGATTTGTTATGAGAATAAAGAAACGAGTTAAATATGATCTGTCATTAATATATTTATAAAACAGTATCTTTTACATTTTCAACTTTAAATTAATTTTGTAAGTTAATAGTGGCATGGCAATTGTATATTATGCATGATAACTGAGTTCATACTTTATTAAAATTACATATAGCACAAGATCTGAATGAACAACTGCAATAAAAACTATGAGATAGATGCTTAAGACAAATATCAAATGCAAATCAATTATCAGTCTGTAAAAGTACATAGAGATGTTTATTTTCCGTTGTTTTTATCCGAAATACAAATCTAATACAAATTTAAAACCAACTCATTAATATATTGGAAGAAGTTAAATTATTTTATTATTTTATTTTCTTTCATAAATATAATAATAGTTGAGACCCTGAAATTCCAATTATAATCCATTCCTGCATCATTCAATCTAATTTGCTATTAGGATAAATATTAATTCAGGATGAATATTGATTCAAAGATGTAGATATAGTGTTTTTAAACATTCCTTCAAGATTTCAATGACCTGCCATTAAAATATTCGTTAATTTAAAGCTGTAGATATATTATTTTTAAACATCCCATCAAGATTTTCAAAAATTATAGTGGGGATGACATCAAGTAAAATTGAACAGGTTTAATTTTTTAATAAACTTCTTTAGTGTACTCTAGATGTGATGTTTATTATGGTTTTTTCTAGGTTAGGTATTATGTTTCTTATGGTTGTTTTTTAGCTTTATAAGAATTGATGCGGATATCTTGTCCCTCACAATTTATAATTCGTTCATGATTTAATAATATGTTTTTTATTAAAAAAAAATAAATATCTGATAAATTTATAAAATACTAAATTTAAATATGATTTGAAATTAATCATTTCAATCGCTTGAAATATTGGATCATTCTGAAACCATTATTTAGAGGGTTAGTTTTGTATGGTATTTATTTTGGGTTTCCTATGAGGTGTCCCCACGCCATATTGAGTGCATGACTAATCCCAGCTTGCGGGTTTGAGCTTGCCACCAGCTGGTTCACAATGGTTACGTACCTAATGGGGTTCAAAATCGGGATATCTCCAACCATTTGCCCCAACAGGTGCCCATTGGTGGACAAGCCACTGGACCACCTCTTTTGGTTAAATTTTTTAAGATATATTGGATGGCAAGTCCCTCCAATTGTATTGGTAACATATATTGGACAGAATATCCTCAACTATTTTATTTATATAGTTAACAAATTTTCTCCGAATATAATACCTTTGCATCACTTTAGGAGCCTTGGAAAGAAAATAGACAAATTTGTTCAGTTTATTGAGCCTTTTGTGCAAAATTTGTAAAGTTATTCCGGTTTGTTGATTTTCCCTTGGAAAGAAAATGGACAAATTTGTTCAGTTTATTGAGCCTTTTGTGCAAAATTTGTAAAGTTATTCCGGTTTGTTGATTTTTTGTGAATTTTTGGACGGGATATTGAGTCTTTACAGGTACTTTTCAGTTTGTAACTTTTTATAGCAAAGGAGGCTAAGCTAAATGAGTTATTGTTTTAACTTTTAAGGCCTTATTGTATAATTTTCGATTAATTTTTTTTCTTTGGTTTGACAATTTGCATATGAGTAATGGTACACACAGAGTTAATCCACAAAACAATGTTATTGGACTGATGACATTTTAAGGAAAATCTAATGTCAAACTAATCGAAAGTCAATAATACAATTTATTTTCAATGGTGAGGTTTCATAAGTTGATTATGTCCCGAAAAGAAAATGGTTTATCAATTTGAGACATCCCGAACAGACACTGGGACTATCAATTTAAGATGGAGTATTATTGTTTACAGTGTGTTATGAAAGGACAAAGGGAGAAAACTAAACCAATATTGCTCCCTGTTTTTCACAGTAAATTTGTTCTTTTGTTCATATAGTTGAAATTTTTCTTTAATTTTAATTGTTGACATTTACAGCTGGAAAACTCCCTAAGCACAATAATGTTACATGGAGAGGGAACTCTTGTTTGAAAGACGGCAAATCTGACCCATCAACCACCATGAAAGATCTGGTGGGTGGCTACTATGATGCGGGTGATGCAATTAAGTTCAATTTTCCAGCATCTTTTGCTATGACCATGTTGAGTTGGAGTGTGATCGAATACAGTGCCAAATATGAAGCTGCTGGGGAGCTCAATCATGTTAAAGAGATCATTAAGTGGGGGACTGATTACTTTCTCAAGACCTTCAATCACTCTGCTGATACAATTGACCGGATCGCTGCACAGGTAAATTAGATTCATCTTTGGTCAATTCCTTGTCATTCATTGTACTCTAGTGTAGAGTAGTAAATATGGTGCGTCCGTTTGAAATTTGATGGCTTAGATTTTGACATATTGTGTTTGCCATTGGCAAGGAGTCATTCAGCAGAAATTACCTATCAAAATCTGAACTATCTAATTCTAAGCTAACAATCGAGATTTAACTTCAAACTCTCCTATAGCAATCACTCTAGAGGAGCCAGATACCATATTTTATATTTGGGTTGTTGGTGGACTTTGGCAAAATGACATGATAACACGATATGATCCGACATGGAATTATCCGTTAATGGCCAATGCAACAATGCTTAACCAGGTTGGGGTCACTAACAGGTGCCCGGTTAGATATGTTTGGACAAATGAGTAGCTAGGATTCTGTTGTAAACTTGTTAGATATAAGTATATAACGAATAGACTCTTTGAATGCAACCATTACAACATGGCTCTCATCAAGTAGGGTCTATGAAGATGTTGGGTACACCTTCTATACCACGTGGCGACAGTGCAACACACCATGCCAACGGAGATGCTCCATGTGGGTACCACCATGCATGGTGCTTCACAACTGGCTTTTGTGTACCGCCCCTAGTAAATCAGCTACACTTGATATCTTCCTCCTAATCAGGCATGAGTTGACTAAATTCAGACAAATCCGACATAAAACGACACATTGCAAATTATAGAATTTTTTGTTTTAGGTGCCATTTGATTTGTCATCTGAAGTACGAATGTTAAGGGATTCAGATTTCAGATGTGTTAGTTTTGCGTTTGTTTGATAAAACATAAGGTGATAATGTTTGATTTGGGTATGAATGATTAAGAGGCAGCTCAACCTCTTAATGACATTAATAAGGTATGAATGGTTGCTTTTAATTTCATTTTTTGCAGTTAGCCCAACCCTTTTGGTCATACTCTTAAACATAAAAGGAGGCAAAATGGCCCAAGTAATATTTTAAATCTATTCAGATATTGCATGAATAAACAAAATTTTCAGATTCAGATTTTAGACTTTGGATTCAATGTTCAGACAACCAAACACATCCTTTTGTAGAGATTTAAGGATATTGTTGATAATGCTGCCACTATTAGTATTCTTTCTGGACTCGGTTCCTGTAGAGTGATGAAGTCATTCTAGAATAGAGTATTAATCTGGACCATTGTTTTAAAAAGTTGATGGCTCAAATTTATTAAGTAGTTTTTGCCCCAGGCGAGGACTCTTTTTAAATAGTAGATAATGTTGAAATCTGAGCCTTCCATTTTAAATGACTGAACTAGATTTTTTCCACTCTCCTCTAGTGTGATGGAGCCCGATACATTCTTTCTCGTCCTTTAATATATAAGCCTTTTGTGAAGGCAACATGCTTCATGTTGTGTGGTATAACTTGCTGTCATTTTGGTAATTTGCTTCTTGTAAGAATCACCTGAGAGTTACGAGTACCTTGCAATCTCATCAAAAGACTTTCTTCCTTTCCCTCTATTTGACAGGTCGGACAAGGCGATACTTCGGGAGGGCCCACTCCTAATGATCATTACTGTTGGGTGCGCCCAGAGGACGTCGACTACCCCCGGCCCGTAACTGAATGTCATAGTTGCTCGGACCTTGCAGCCGAGATGGCTGCTGCTTTAGCCTCTGCATCGATTGTGTTCAAGGACAACAAGGCCTACTCACAGAAACTCGTGCATGGGGCTAGAACTCTGTTCAAGTTTTCCCGGGATCAGCGAGGAAGATATAGTGTGGGAAATGAGGCTTCGATTTTCTATAATTCCACCAGTTACTGGGATGAGTTTGTGTGGGGTGGAGCGTGGTTGTATTACGCGACCGGTAATTCTTCGTATCTACAACTTGCTACTACTCGTGGGCTAGCCAAACATGCTGGTGCCTTTTGGGGAGGGCCAGATTATGGTGTACTTAGCTGGGACAACAAGCTTGCTGGCGCTCAAGTAAGTTAATGGGAGCATTTTGTTAGTGAACTTTGGATTACAACATACTAGTTACATGCCAATGGAACCAATATGATTGGCTTTTGAGATTGGAAAATTGCACCTCGTACTTTTTTTTTTCCCAATTAAAAGGGAAAAACTCCCTATAATTTTTATTAATGAAACAGAAAACTATAACATTTTACATCTGGGAGGTCCCCTTTGGCAAACTCTACAGACACCCCTAAGCTTTCTAGGAACATCCTTCCACCCTCGTACTGGTCAATATATGAATATATATGCAGGGTGGATCCAAAAAGGGCTATCTTCTTTTTAGACTTCCGTAAGGAGATCATCTTCACCGATGAAAAAGATTCTAACTATTTATCCCCTCAAAAAAGGTCTGTAAAAGAAGGGCACCCTTTTGGAGCCCCCTTGACATAGGTACGTACATACATCAATCGGGCTTTGAAACCAGTGATATCTCTGTCAAATTTCATAAAAAAATTCAACAATTTACCGCTTTTGAAGGGGGAGTCCGCACATTAACTAAAGAATAGAAGCCCTTTCTGGAGCCTGACTGTATGTATATTTATGTATTTACATTTACACTTTGCCAACATACTTGCAATGATGATATGTTTTTCAAATGAATTGTTTGATCTTTTTCTATTTGTATTTTGGCCAAAACTTACGAATGAAATAGCTCATAATTTTTGGACTGCAGATCATAGCAGATTCAAGAACCTTAGTTCCAAAACTATTGCTGATACGGTAATTTGTTATTATGTTTATAGGTGCTCTTGACCCGTTTGAGATTGTTCTTAAGCCCGGGGTATCCCTATGAAGAAATTTTGAAGACATTTCACAACCAGACCAGCATAATCATGTGTTCTTACCTACCATATTTTACAAGCTTTAACAGAACGAGAGGTACCCCAAAATTGGTTTTATTATCCCTTTGGACTTCATTAGATAATTTTGTTCTTGCAAATCTAATGTGATTCTTTTGGTACCCACTCGCAGGTGGGTTGATCCAATTAAACCATGGGAGGCCTCAGCCTCTTCAGTATGTGGTCAATGCTGCCTTCTTGGCTACGCTATATAGTGACTACCTTGATGCCGCAGATACTCCAGGATGGTACTGTGGACCCAATTTCTACTCTACTGATATCCTCCGTAAATTTGCTGAGACCCAGGTGTGATACCTCTCTCTCTCTCTCTCTCTCTCTCTCTCTCTCTCTCTCTCTCTCTCTTCTCTCTCTCTCTCTCTCGTTTAGAAGGGTGGAGTATTTTGTTTTTGCTTCTTTTACAAGTGTGTTGCTAAGGGCATTGGAAAAATTCCTCTCAAACACTTCTCTAATATCTAATACTATAAAGCCAAGATGGAATTCAATCGACATGAAACTATCACATTTTTTAGCTGTCAATTTTATCCTTGAAGTCCTTTTCATGAAAAGTATGCTTCCAACAAGATTTAACGTTTTCTTCGAGTTGAATGTATGCTTAACCACTGGCTCACTTACTATTCAATTTCATTCAAATTAGATACAAACTGCACACACATCGCATTGCAATGTAAGCTAGTACATATATGCAGTGAGATGAAACTGAGTGTGTTAAAGAGAGCAGATAATGAGGAAGGTAAGGGCTGGTACCCTTGGTTGGAGCGAAAAAGAGGCAGAGGAGTTGGCGGTTGCCTATGGTTGATCGAAGAATGGGAGAACAAAATCTACATAATATGTTTTGCATGGTAGCAATTTTAGAAAAATATAATTTATTTATTTAAAAAAAAAAAAAAACTTTAAATGTAAAGCTAGTTTTTTTTGTTTTCTGGGATATTGCGAGGGTCAGGCCAATCCTAACAAAAATAACTATAAATTTTTCCATCCATTTTGGCAGATTGACTACATACTTGGCAAAAACCCGCGAAAGATGAGCTACATTGTGGGTTTCGGCAACCACTATCCAAAACACGTTCACCACAGAGCTGCATCGATCCCCAAAAACAAGATCAGGTACAACTGCAAAGGCGGATGGAAGTGGAGGGACACCAAGAAACCCAATCCCAACACTATTATTGGAGCTATGGTAGCGGGCCCGGACCGGCACGATGGGTTCCATGACGTGCGGTCCAACTACAATTACACTGAGCCAACCCTAGCTGGCAATGCTGGCTTAGTGGCAGCCCTCGTGGCTCTTTCAGGTGACCGGACCACTCGGATCGACAAGAACACCATATTCTCCGCGGTCCCACCTATGTTTCCGACCCCGCCACCTCCACCGGCTCCATGGAAGCCTTGAGAGGGTGACATTATCATGTTCCTTGATATGTACGAATTTAGGGGGTTGGGTGATTTTGGTGGGTTTGGATGGTAGATAGACACAATGAAGGTATAAAATTAACAGAAAATATGAAGATGGGCATGAGCACAATGAAGATGTAGTTGGGGGCTAGCTTGATGAAAAAATGTTGGAGTGCCTTGGCTTTTCAAAATTTGTTATGTGCTATAGTTTGTTTGTTTGTATGTATGTATGCAATTAATTATGTATTTTTTTAACACTAGAAAATTTGAACAGTCTCTGGTGACCATTAGATTTCTAATGTACTAACTCTTAACCATTTTAGTGTTTGTTTTTGCTCCTTGTGTGTTGGAAATTGCCTCTTCTTATACAAAGGTGAAAATTATAAAATTCTACTGGCCGGAGTTATGGCATTCGGCGGTGTGTATGCACGAGTGTTCATCAGTAGGGTAGAATATTATTATGTAGAGTGTGTAGAGTAGATGCAGCATTTGCTAATTTTCTTACCATAAGCATTACACATGCGTTCGGAAGGAACCGCATTACACAAATGCATTAAGGTTCCAAATGTATTAGTGTAAGGCCATCTCCATTACTATGCTAAAATGCTAATTTGAGCATAAATACACCTGCACCAGATGCAATAAAATGCTAATATTTGTTATAACCGATACAATGTATATCGCCTAATATATATATATATATATCTATATTATAAAACAAGGATTTTTTGCAATAAAATAATAAATCAATCCAACATCTCATATTAATTTGTAATGGTGTTAACACTTTTAGACCATTAGATCATTTTTATACCTCACAACAAGATGTCAAATCAACTTAACATTTACTCACACACTAAACATATACACAAATATAACTCTTACATCTCTCTACTTTTCTACAACATTTCTCTCTCATCAAATTTTTAAAAACTTTTAAATGCCATAACTTTAAATTTACAAATTCAACTTTAATAAAATTTATATATTTGAAATATGTTCATCAACATCTACAAAACAAGATCCATTGTGATTATTAAATTATGTATAAAAAAATTCAACAAAAAGTTATAAAACATTACAAATATAATGGCATATAAAACTTATAAAACATTACAAATATAATAGTTATTGAAAATATACATTTCTCTCTCATCAAATTTACAAATCCATTAGTTATTAAAAATATTACACAATGAATAAAAGATACTGAAATAAAATTAAAAATAAGTATCCAACCTACCTTGAATATGGGGTGAATTTTTTTTATATTAGTGTCCAACTTACCTCAAATATAATATTTTTTCTTTTAAATATACTAATAACACTATTACAATATAAAAGGATCGAAGCAATTTTAGGGCGATAATTTTTTATATTACAATTTGATCTGCCTCGAATATAATATTTTTTTTCTCTTTTAAATACACTCATAACATCATTACATTATGATGGGGTTAAATACTAATTTTACCATTGGCCTACGAAGGTAATTCAATACTTTTACCTCCGGTAAAATACCATTTTTTACCTCCAGTAAAATACCATTTTTTACCTATGTGACCTAAGCATACATCATTTACATTCTAGAATACATGTGACATAAGCATACACATCATATACATTCTAGAATACATGTGACCTAAGCATACACATCATATACACCTCCACCAAAAATTACCTTTTTGCCCTTCATTTTTATCAAATTTACCTATTTGCCATTCTACATTTACCTATAAATACCCCCTCATACATCCATCCAAAGACACACCAAAAACATCTCTTCCTTCTCTCCCAATATCCATCCATCTTTCCTAAATACAAGCCAATTTTTGAGGGTCTTATACTCTCTCTTTTCATACCCCAAAAAAAATACCAATCCTTATACACTATCTCGCCTACACAGTTTATTATTTATTCTGTTGAAATAGTTGTAATCCTAATTCTATACTCATAAATAGAATTAAGGAAATTATAGAAAGAAAGAGAGAGATTGGTAGCTTGTATTATCATCCGAATTGATTGCCTTTGAGCTAATACAAAGCAAGCACACACAAAAGGAGGACGTACTGCCGGACTAGCATAAGCGCTACCGGGGGAACCTACCTTAATAAAAAACGTCTCGTGTTCATCTTTATTTTTAATCAGTTTCTGTCGGTACTATTCACAGTCACTGTTCACATATACGGCGGTACTGTTCACAGTCACTGTTCACATATACGGTGATACTGTTCATAATCACTATTCACAGTTACAATTCAATATTAAACCTCTAATTCACCATTATTCATTGATTGGTCGGTCGTCAATTATCTGTTCTAGATTTTGACACCATCAGTTTGGCGCCGTCTGTGGGAAAGACATTTCCTTAAAGTCACACGCTTCTCAAAAAGCCAAAAACCATACATTCACCATGTCCCAGTCAGAAAACACCCAAACAGACCCCTTGATAGCCTTAGTGGCTCAACAAACTGCTCTCCAGGTCCAGATTGATAGATTGATAGCTCAAAGAGAACCCCCTTCTTACAGTTCAAGAGATGGATCGCCTCCGACCCCTGTTTCTGCACCGGCTCCTCCAGCCCCTGCGCGAATCCCAGCCATTGAAAGGCTGGGGGAACGCCGCCGGAGGTATAGGAGAAGTCGAGGCAGGCCCAATGGGTCTGATGCCGATCAATCCAGTTCTGAACAAGGAGATTCTTATGATGAGTTCTCTATTACACCTCCCCCATCATCTCCAAAAAGAAATCCACAAATTAATGTTGTTCGAGAAAGACGCTCTGAAGGAGAGGCTCAAAGACAAAGTGTGAGCAGAGGAGGTCGCCCCCCCCCCCCATTCCACCAGTTTTGGAGACAAATGCTAGGCCTCGAGGGTCCGTGTTCGACAGGATCTCGAACAAGAGCTCTGTTGAAGAAGTAGAGCAGAGGCTCAGATCAGAAATGAAAGCCCAGCTGGCCGAAATGATGAAAACCATAGGCCACGTCGGGGGGAGTGTAGACACCCCGATCCGTGACCCCCCCAAGAACCCTAACGACCTTTGAGAACTACTGGTTTCGGGGTCCGGACCCACCCGAGCACCCGAAACTACCCTAGGAGGGTTTGTTGGCCAACAAACCTGTTTTTTAGAGAGATTGTCGCACGACATATCACATTGTCGCGCGACAATCCCTGATATGTCGCGCGACAAACCCCTCTGCACCCGACCAACCACTTTCTGACACATCACAGTGTCAGAACCATCACTTCAGCCGTTTGTCGCGCGACAAACCCCTCTGCACCCGACCAACCACTTTCTGACACATCACAGTGTCAAAATCCATCACTTCAGCCGTTTGTCGCGCGACAAAGAGATATGTCGCGCGACAAACAGGTACAGTGATCAGGTTTGTCGCGCGACACTTCTCCTTTTTTGGGGAATGTCGCGCGACAATCTATCCCGAGCACTATAAATAGGCCAACACCCCCATGGGTTCTAGACGGCAACTTCTCGCCACAATTTCTATACTAAAATTCCTTATTCTCTCTGATATTTTCTAATCTTTAAGCCTTCCCCGGAAGCATCTGCGATAACATTTATTTCCGCAAGAGTCTCGGATCTAATCTTGGCACCCGGAGTGCTACATTCTAGAGTCAGACCGCCGGAAATATTTCTAAGAGGAAAAGCTAATATTCGCCGGAGGTCTTCTCTGCCGTATTATATTTTCTCTCTCTTATTCTTATATATATCGTCGGGAAGGTAACTAAAGTCTCTTCTAGTAATTAAATAAGATATTTGTATATTAGTTTTATTGTAGACTTGTTTAAAACTCGATTTTTCTAACGGGACGCTGCCCCGCACCCCGCGACCTGACCGGGCAGGTCGATCCCCGTCCTAGTAAGCGAAGTGGCGACATAGTTGTGGTAGATTCCTAACGCGCTCGAAAATCAGGTTTTAATTAGTTATTTCCAGAAAGCAGTAGAATATCAGTAAAAGCATCCAAGTTTTCCAACATAGAATAAACATATAAGACCACTAGAGACCGAAAGGGCGGAATGGGTGCTTAACACCTTCCCAAACCGTAATATAGTTCCCGAACCCTATAGAATCCTGGTTTCGTAGACAAACGTGTAAAGAAAGGCTTATCTGTAGCCTTCCCTCTTACACAATCATTTTGTCCGTTTTCTCGTAAAACGTACTGGCGACTCTGAACGAACCCTCTTGCATCTAAAAATAGGATAGAGGGACTCCCGATATGAATTATCAACACATAGAAGCAAATGGAACAACGGAATCCTTTCCGACGTTTCAGACGCCCACCAACGAGGGGTTGAGACCCGGGGGTCGCATTTGCGGATTCTCACAGTGGCGACTCTGCTGGGGACCGAGAGAACTAGGCTCTTATGTGTGGTTTTTTTTTTTTTTTTTTTTTTGTTGTTTATAAATATGTTGATATGCATGCTTTTACTGCTTTCCCTACTTGCCCCCTGACGTGGCGCATGGATTTTATTGTTGACCTGACCTAGAGGCGCAGTAGTGTCCATTCATTGACATAGACATATGTTTAGGATTTCCCCTTTCTGTTGTATTTGATTGTAAAGAAATATCTTTTTAAATAAAAATGGCGTTTTCAAAATACACCTCGAAGATAAGATATTTGCAATTAAATCTTTTGAAAACTCTTGTTTTCACGTACATCACTATTCATGCATGGATTTTACGAGTGTGATTTTTTACCCCAAACCCTCGGAAGTATTATAAGTGAGTAGGGAGTTGGCTTGCTTGGGCCAACATAAACCGAAAGCATTTACTTCCACTCTCCTTGGCCAAGTACGCCCCCGAGGTATATCGAGTGACGAGAACACTCACGTACCCGGGAAGTATATCAAAAGATTCTTGCACGTACCCGCCCCTGGCGTATATCGCGAGGTCTTGCCAAATAGGAGGGAGCCTGAAGCCTTCACCTTGCATTACACCTGCGTTGCATATAGGAAGAGTCGAGATAGAACACTCTTATCTTTTTTATCAACCGTGAGGAGTTCGTACCGCATAGGGCCTTGTCATGTATATCTCCCCCAGATATTGGCGAGTACGGCCGGAGGCTGACCAACCTCCGTCATAGAAATTTACAACGAGATCAGCTCGTTGTGACTTTCCCCGGTACATCTCCCATGAAAAGCAACTCAAGAGGAGAGATATTCCCAATTTTCATAAAATCAAAAGATGAGTTTTTAAAAAAAATTCGGGATAAGTAGGGTAACCCAAGGAGCACTTTGCTGCCTACCCTAAACTCCCACCGGAATTCACTCAAGTTGTTGTTGATGTGTCTTTATAAACACCCGAAACTTGGTTTTCGTTGTTTTTCTTTCTTCGTGGTTTCTCTTGGCAGAAATGAATCACACCTCAGTCTTCCTTCATCTTCGCTATGTGGTATATCTACAGCCCTACGACTACAGTCTGGAAGGTTGGGCAGGAAGAGACTGCACCGGTAGATTAGTTCGACCGAGCACTCCGACTATGTCGACTTCCAATCTGAATGACTCAGAGATCCAAGCAGTTGATCCGAATCTAGCAGAGGTACCGAGGGCTCCGCCTACCCTAGAAGAATTGCATCGCCTATTAATAACCGTTAGTCAAAGCCTGGCCAGCATATCTACTGAGCAGCAGAACACCCGGGTTCGAATAGAAGGATGGTCAGCCGAACGAACTGCGCCACCGGGGTTTGAACGACTACCACCGAATCGAGATCCGAATCAAGGGCAATCATCACAAGTACTCCCCCCAGTCCAAGGCACCAACCCACAGCAAACAGGTCCTATCCCAACAGGCCCCATTCAAACTGACCCCAATAACCAGAACCAATGGGCCCCGACTCCGGCCCTACTTACCAGCAACAAGAGCCACCCATCATCTGGCCGCAACCCCAAGTCCAACCAGGTTTCGACCCTCAACACCCACAATGGCCACAAATTCCTGCAGGACCTGTCCTACCACCAGCCCTGGTAGCCCCTCCCAATGAATACCCAGATATAAACCGACTCCGGCAGTATATGCAGAATCAGTTATAGCTCGAGAACAGCCCGATGAAGTATCTAAAGAGAGTGAAGAAATGAAAAAACTGAAGGAACAGATGAGGGTCCTACAGAAGGGAGTTTCCCTAATGAAAGGAGCAGACGAGGTTACTGATATGAATGCATTCTCCCTCTACCCCCGAGGCAAGACTACCACAGGGGTTCAAACTCCCATCTATCACCAAGTTTACTGGAACCACGCCCCCAAAAACACATCTGCAATCATATATCCGATCCATGCAAGTATCTGGCTGTGGAGAACCTGAGTTGGCCCAGGCATTTCATATGACTCTCACGGGGGCAGCCTTGAGATGGTTTTTTGATTTAGAGAGGCACCACACAAAAACTTGGGGGGATATCGTCAAGGAATTCATGGCTAAATACGGTCCAATGAAGAGTTGGAGGTCACCCGTAAACACTTAGAGATGGCCAAACAGGGTGAGAAAGAGAGCTTCAGTGATTTTGTTACCCGTTGGAGAGAATTGGCATCCCAGATGTCCAAACGACCAGACGAAGAGGAGCAGTTAGAGATAATTCAGAAAAACTTCACTCCGGCTGTATTGACTTGTATGGGAAAGCACGTGTTCCCACATTTTCGAGCACTTTTAAGCATGGGATCCCAAGTAGAAGAAGAGTTGGCCAGAAAGGCGGACACCCAAACAAGGAAGGCCTCATATACTGAGAAGAGCACAGCCACCCCCGTTGTAAACCAGCTAAGCTCTTATCCGTACCAACAAAATCCTTTTCAGCAGCAACAACCCCAATTAACGTGGCCTATACAAGCCGAAGCCCCCAATACATATCAACCCAATAAAAATAGAAAATTCAGCAACCTCCCCACAACCCTGACCAAAAGTCTTGAATTGCTACAGAATGCGGGCCTGGTTACCCCACTCAACCCTCGTCCTCCACCAAATCCCGTCCCTTCTTCTTGGAGGATGAACGAGAACTGTTTATACCACCAATCTGTGGGCCATGACACAGATAGATGTTTAGCCCTCCGACACCGCATCCAAGATCTAATCGAAGAAGGAAAAATCCCCGCACCAGGCGGACCAAATATGGCCAACAACCCGCTAAAGTGAGTTAGCATCGCTAAATGAGAAACGGTAGAAGGCCGTGTATCGTCATTATGGGGCCTTTAAAATCGAAAAGTGAAGACTCGGGGTATTTGTGAGAACAATGTAGTTTTGAGAAAGGTTAGAGAAGCCGATAAGAGATCCGAGAGAAAAGTTCAGAACTGGGTCGTACATCGTTAAAGAAATCAACACAAGGAGAGCTGTAATAGCCGCAGATGTAGATGGTCAGACGCTACATTCAAGAAATATTATTATTAAAGCAATAGCATGTATAATCCAGAACTACGTAAACCTGAGCCCCAACTCACTTTTGTTTATGGAGGAAATACCACGGGGAACGTAGGCAACCTGAGAAGTTACTTCAGGCCCGGTTTAATTATTATAAAAACTTTTTTGTTTTATAAAAAAGAGCAGTTTTTCAAACTTCATAAACGGTGGTCCAGAACACCAAAAGTCAGTACATTTGTTATCTAGCACCCCATCTTAGCCCCGGAAAGAAGCCACATCGTATCCTTAGCCACCAGTGCAACTTAAGCTTCATTTATGCCTCGGAGAGCTCTGAGCCCACGAACTGAAACCATTGCATTTGATAAGGGACGACAGCCAGATCTTCCTCCACCAATCACCAGATTGAACGAATGATATCAGCCCGGAGGGGCTAAGAAAAGCCAAACCATGCATAGTTGAATTACCGAGTCAGCCGTCCATGCCACTACACTCCACATATAGAGAAGTATGGGGAGTGGCAAGCTTGAGTTCCGAGGGTACCAAGGCATCTCGAGCTTTGGTATAAGAAAAGTCAACATTTATGTAGTGAGAGGACTTTGTTTCTACGAAGATAAAAGAGTAAGTGTGGGGATGAAGGAAGGAAGAGATGTGTATTTATCGGAGAAATCATGCACTTATACTCATCATTTGTCATACATTTCTCCAACAGACAAGTTCATTGTTGCCAAAAGAAATCACTTTTTCAATACTCACTTAGTTCCTTTCAATTTTGCAGGGGCCTGATGGTCATCATTTTTTATGTCATTATAGGCCTATTTTTCACCAGCATGTATTTCTTTACTCTGTATTGAACCCGAGGGTACTTTTATATAAATATGTGTAGGAAACCTGAGGGTACTTTGGTGTAATTACGAGAGATATAGGGTTATAAGGGTAAATTGTGTAATTTTCCAAAACCTGAGGGTACTTTTGTGTAATTACGAGAGATATAAGGTTATAAGGGTAAATTATGTAATTTTCCAAACCTGAGGGTACTTTGGTGTAATTACGAGAGATATAGGGTTATAAGGGTAAATTGTGTAATTTTCCAAAACTTGAGGGTACGTTGGTGTAATTACGAGAGATATAGGGTTATAAGGGTAAATTGTGTAATTTTCCAAACCTGAGGGTACTAAAAACCTGAGGGTACTTTGGGGTAATTACGAGAGTTATGGGCCTATAGGGAAAAAATATGTAGTTTTCAAAACCTGAGGGTACTTTGGGTAGTTATGAGAGCTATACGATTTTTTAGAGTAAATTACGAGAGTCCTTAAGGTTTGAAAGGTAAAAGTATGTAAGTTCCAAAAATCGGATGTTACTATTGAGATAATTATGTGAATTAATTAATGTTTGTTTAAACATGCAGGAAACTGCGAATCAGGATCAACAAAACAGCATGGAAAGTATCTGCAGCCTGCAAGCAATACTTTTACATATCAAGTTATCGAACATGTTCAAACACCACTTCACTAGTACATGCATAGCATACATTATCTTTCAAATAAGATCACCAAACACGAGCATGCACATTTTTAGCGCACTTCACATCCTAGTAGATCACACCGCGGTCACAATTTACCCTATCATCCCTTGTCAATAGCATGGGAACTGCATCAAAGAACACCCTGAGCATCCAGATACGGGAAAACTCGAGAAATGAGAAGCTAGAGAGAGAATAGGAGAATGAGAAGAAAAGAGCCCGCTTGTGGGACAAAAACCTACTCCATTGAACTGTCACATGACCAATCATATCTCAAACTTGGCATTTTTCGGTAGGGAACTTCAAGGTGGTTTTTTCTTGACTTTTGTGCAGAAAAAACACACACTCGCACGATAATATCGAATGCCATATTCTAAGTCGTTTTTTCAAATCGCGAGAGCAAACAGCCTACAAAAGAAATCCCTGATCTCTGGAAGGCTGAAATCTAGCAATGAGAATGAGAAAATATCAGATAAGACGGGAATAGAAAAAATTGAAATAGTAGAAAAGAGAAAAATCCCGCATGAGCGCCCAGAGCGAGCGAGAGAAACAGAATTGTATAGAGTGGCAGGGAGAGCCACACCAAGAGTGACAGCTAGGCCAAACCGGCTCAGGGCTTCGTCTTGGGTGAGTAAGGCTCCTGATCACGCAAAAACGGGAAAAGAAGCTCCTGGCCAAAAACAGAAAAGACAGGAAAAGCTTCCCCGAACAAGGGAGAAATAAGGACATCGAAAAACAGAAAACGATGTGGGCCTGCGAAAATGCCTCAAAGATGGCCAATGAATATCAAAGAGATCAGAGACTCCTTCAAAACAGATTTCCTTCTCAGCTTGATAAAATCAGAAACGACTTAGAAACAAGCAAACGGTTGAATCATTGCTACGCACGAAGTACAAAAATCAAGAAATCCATCGTGAAAACTCCTCTTTTGGAATAAAATAACTTACAAAACAAGTTTTCAGTTTTTCCCAGAGAAAGCAAAACTTTTAGAATGGGTTTTTAAAACTCCCAAATGAGCACTTTTTCCTCAGAGACCTCTCTCTTTAGCTTCTCATCAGTTGCCACTATAGAGAACCAAGCCTCTTTTCGAGGCACCCACGCAAACACAAGCCCTCTTCTCGAGGCACTTACATTCACCAAGCCCTCTTCTCGAGGCACTTACGCACACGAAGCCCTCTTCTCGAGGCACTTACGCACACGAAGCCCTCTTCTCGAGGCACCCACACATCGAAGTCCTTTCCGGAGGTATCCATTCACATAAGCCCTTTCTACAGGCAAAACATCATTCACAAGTCCTTTCTACAGGCACAAGCCCTCTTTGGAGGCAATCCATTCACATAAGCCCTCTGCGGAGGCAATCCAATCACTAAGCCCTTTTTAGGCGAAAGTCCTTTCCGGAGGCATCCATTCACATAAGCCCTTTCTACAGGCAAAACATCATTCACGAGTCCTTTCTACAGGCACAAGCCCTCTTTGGAGGCAATCCATTCACATAAGCCCTCTGCGGAGGCAATCCAATCACTAAGCCCTTTTTTAGGCGAAAGTCCTTTCCGGAGGCATCCATTCACATAAGCCCTTTCTACAGGCAAAACATCATTCACAAGTCCTTTCTACAGGCACAAGCCCTCTTTGGAGGCAATCCATTCACATAAGCCCTCTGCGGAGGCAATCCAATCACTAAGCCCTTTTTTAGGCGAAAGTCCTTTCCGGAGGCATCCATTCACATAAGCCCTTTATACAGGCAACACATCACTCACAAGTCCTTTCTACAGGCACAAGCCCTCTTTGGAGGCAATCCATTCACATAAGCCCTCTGCGGAGGCAAACCAATCACTAAGCCCTTTTTAGGCGAAAGTCCTTTCCGGAGGCATCCATTCACATAAGCCCTTTCTACAGGCAAAACATCACTCACAAGTCCTTTCTACAGGCACAAGCCCTCTCCGGAGGCAATCCATTCACATAAGCCCTCTGCGGAGGCAAATCAATCACTAAGCCCTTTTTAGGCGAAAGTCCTTTCCGGAGGCATCCATTCACATAAGCCCTTTCTACAGGCAAAACATCACTCACAAGTCCTTTCTACAGGCACAAGCCCTCTTCGGAGGCAATCCATTCACATAAGCCCTCTGCGGAGGCAAACCAATCACTAAGCCCTTTTTAGGTGAAAGTCCTTTCCGGATGCAATCCATTCACATAAGCCCTTTCTACAGGCAAAACATCACTCACAAGTCCTTTCTACTGGCACAAGCCCTCTCTAGAGGCAAATCACAAAACACAAGCCCTCGCCAGAGGCAAAATTACTCACAAAAGCCCTCCCCAGAGGCAATTTTCTTTCTCTTTTCAGATCAAAAGCCCTCCCAGAGAGGCACGCATGGTAGTCCTCCCACCTGAGGTTAAGCCCTCCCAGAGAGGCACGCATGGTAGTCCTCCCACCTGAGGTTAAGCCCTCCCAGAGAGGCACACATTGGTAGTCCTCCCACCTGAGGTTAAGCCCTCCCCGTGAGGCAAATGGTAGTCCTCCCACCTGAGGTTAAGCCCTCCCAGAGAGGCACACATTGGTAGTCCTCCCACCTGAGGTTAAGCCCTCCCAGAGAGGCACGCATGGTAGTCCTCCCATCTGAGGCAAGTAGAGCAAATCAAGCCATCTAAAAAAAGGCAACGAGGTAACGAAAGCCCTCTTCAGAGGCAGAGTAAGTCCTTCCTACAGGCACAAGCCCTCTCCGGAGGCACTCACAAACACTTCTTTCATACGCACACTCTTTTAGGGTTCTTGCGGGAGCCACAAATCGAAGTATCTTCCAGTCGCCTCAAGTCCTTGCAAGCAAGGAGCTTGAGTCGAGAGGGTCTGTAGACACCCCGATCCGTGACCCCCCCAAGAACCCTAACGACCTTTGAGAACTACTGGTTTCGGGGTCCGGACCCACCCGAGCACCCGAAACTACCCTAGGAGGGTTTGTTGGCCAACAAACCTGTTTTTTAGAGAGATTGTCGCACGACATATCACATTGTCGCGCGACAATCCCTGATATGTCGCGCGACAAACCCCTCTGCACCCGACCAACCACTTTCTGACACATCACAGTGTCAGAACCATCACTTCAGCCGTTTGTCGCGCGACAAACCCCTCTGCACCCGACCAACCACTTTCTGACACATCACAGTGTCAAAATCCATCACTTCAGCCGTTTGTCGCGCGACAAAGAGATATGTCGCGCGACAAACAGGTACAGTGATCAGGTTTGTCGCGCGACACTTCTCCTTTTTTGGGAATGTCGCGCGACAATCTATCCCGAGCACTATAAATAGGCCAACACCCCCATGGGTTCTAGACGGCAACTTCTCGCCACAATTTCTATACTAAAATTCCTTATTCTCTCTGATATTTTCTAATCTTTAAGCCTTCCCCGGAAGCATCTGCGATAACATTTATTTCCGCAAGAGTCTCGGATCTAATCTTGGCACCCGGAGTGCTACATTCTAGAGTCAGACCGCCGGAAATATTTCTAAGAGGAAAAGCTAATATTCGCCGGAGGTCTTCTCTGCCGTATTATATTTTCTCTCTCTTATTCTTATATATATCGTCGGGAAGGTAACTAAAGTCTCTTCTAGTAATTAAATAAGATATTTGTATATTAGTTTTATTGTAGACTTGTTTAAAACTCGATTTTTCTAACGGGGCGCTGCCCCGCACCCCGCGACCTGACCGGGCAGGTCGATCCCCGTCCTAGTAAGCGAAGTGGCGACATAGTTGTGGTAGATTCCTAACGCGCTCGAAAATCAGGTTTTAATTAGTTATTTCCAGAAAGCAGTAGAATATCAGTAAAAGCATCCAAGTTTTCCAACATAGAATAAACATATAAGACCACTAGAGACCGAAAGGGCGGAATGGGTGCTTAACACCTTCCCAAACCGTAATATAGTTCCCGAACCCTATAGAATCCTGGTTTCGTAGACAAACGTGTAAAGAAAGGCTTATCTGTAGCCTTCCCTCTTACACAATCATTTTGTCCGTTTTCTCGTAAAACGTACTGGCGACTCTGAACGAACCCTCTTGCATCTAAAAATAGGATAGAGGGACTCCCGATATGAATTATCAACACATAGAAGCAAATGGAACAACGGAATCCTTTCCGACGTTTCAGACGCCCACCAACGAGGGGTTGAGACCCGGGGGTCGCATTTGCGGATTCTCACAGGGAGCTCGGCAGCAACTCTGGTAAGAAATTCTGAATCGCCGTTTGCAGCGCACATCCAGACCTGTGCAGTCCCGAACAGATTCAAATTACCTCCTTTAGAGTCATATGATGGCTCAACCGATCCAATGGACCATTGGCAGCAATTTGAAAATATGATGGGGCTCCAGAATGTCCCAGATGGTATCATATGCAGGGCTTTTGTCACAACTCTCAAGGGGGCAGCTCGGATGTGGTGCAACAGCCTATCTCCAGGCTCGATTCAGAGCTCGCACGAGCTTGGTACGAGGTTCGTGACTCACTTCGTGGGGACTAGAAAGCAGTCTAAGACCTCCACCCACCTCTTCACAATCAAACAAAGTTCGAACGAAGGTCTGAAAGACTACGCTTGCCGATTCAACCAAGAAAGCCTCATGATCAACGATCTCAATGAAGCTGTGGCCGTAGCTGCATTTATGAACGGAGTAAGCTCTCCCTACTGCTTAATGACCTTAGCTAGAATGGCTCCAAAGACCATGTCTGAGCTCCTGGACGAGGTCAACAAACAGATTGGGGTGGAAGAGACACTCCAAGGACGCAACCTGTCGGGGTTTTCTGCTCTCTGGTCCCCTTCCAAGCGCCAGGGGGAACATAGCCTTTCTTCTGGCCAAGAGAGGGAGACCAAGAAGAACAAAAAGAATACTGAAAAGTTCAAATCTAGCGAGGATAGAGCTCAACGGAAGTTCACTCCCCTTACAGCTCCACTAAGCGAGGTTTATGCCCAATTGGAACCAGGAGAGGTACCTAAGCCTAAAAAGATGAGCACTCCAGAGAGGAAGAGGGACTCTACCCAGTACTGCCGGTATCACAAAGACCACGGCCACGAGACTGATAATTGTTGGAAGCTCAAGGAAGAAATTGAGAAGCTTATCCAGCGAGGTCAGCTCCGACAGTACATAAAGAAAGAAAAGGATGTTCCCCCAAAAGCCAATGGGAAGGAGCACGCCAAAGAAATATTCATGATTGAGGGAGGTTCGTCCTTCTCTGGAAACAGCAACAGGTCCCGAAAGGCCTACATCAGGCAGGCTAAATTCTCGAGCTCAAAAGCAGAGTTCTTCAGCTCAAGGCCCTCAAAGATGGCTAAGTACGAGACCTCCGAGATCACTTTCACTGATGCGGATATGAACGGGATAGAGTACCCCCATGATGACCCGTTAGTAGTAACAGCGATGATAAGCAACCACAACGTCCATCGTATCCTTATCGACACAGGAGCGACCTCGAACCTCATGTACTACAGTGCTTTCAAAGCGATGGGTCTCACTAAAGAACACCTGGTCCAATCGCCGGTCACATTGGTAGGGTTCTCTGGGGAGAAGACAAGGTCCTTGGGAGTAATCAAGCTTTCGATAACTCTAGGGACTGCTCCAAAGCAGGTCACGACCATGGCAGAATTTCTAATTCTTGACTCAGCTCCCCATTATAATGCTATCTTGGGCAGAGGAACCCTCAATGAAATCAGAGCCGCCATATCAACCTGCAGCTTAACCATGAGGTTCCCAACCCTCCATGGGATCGGGGAGGTCAGAGGTTACCAAATGGAGGCCAGGCACTGTCAATTTGGAACCTTAAAAGAAGTTAGAACCACGGAGATCGCCACCGTAGAGCTCGAGATAGCAACTACTGAAGGGGTGAACAATACAGGAGAATCCACCACCTCTGAGAAATTGGAAATTGATACCCTAAACCCCCGGGATGAAGAAAAAGAGCTCAGGGGAAAGCCCGTTGAGGATCTAGAAGACTTGCTCTTGGATCCTTTACTACCTGAAAGGGTGCTCAAGATCAGCAACCAACTCAACTCGGAGGTCAAACGGGATCTTTCCCAATGCCTTAGAGCTAACGCTGATGTCTTTGCGTGGTCCCATGATGACATGAAAGGGCTCAACCCAGAGGTCATGGTGCACAGGCTCAATGTTGATCCAGCCTTCAAGCCCGTAAGGCAGAAAAAGAGAAACTTTGCAACAGAAAGAAACATGGCTGCCAAAGAAGAAGTCCAGAAATTGCTCCAAGCTGGTTTCATTAGGGAAGTCCACTACCCAAAGTGGCTTTCCAATGTTGTACTTGTGAAGAAGCACAGCGGAAAATGGAGAATGTGTGTAGATTTCAAAGACCTCAACAAAGCTTGTCCAAAAGATAGCTTTCCGCTCCCGAAGATTGATCAGCTCGTGGATGCGACCACTGGGCATGAAATGCTAAGCTTCATGGACGCTTATTCTGGATATAATCAGGTAAGGATGGCTCCTGAAGACGAAGAAAAGACATCTTTCATCACCAATGAAGGGACCTATTGTTACAAGGCGATGCCCTTTGGTTTGAGGAATGCAGGAGCTACCTATCAAAGGGTGATGAACTCCCTGTTCAAAGAACAGATAGGCCGGAATATGGAGGTCTACGTCGACGACATGCTCGTCAAGAGCCTCAAGGCTTCCAGCCATGTTTCCGACCTCAATGAAGCCTTTTCTATACTTAGACAAAATGGTATGTCCCTCAATCCAACTAAGTGTGCTTTTGGGGTAAAAGGTGGCAAATTTTTAGGTTTTATGGTAACACAAAGGGGAATTGAAGCTAACCCCGAGAAGATACAAGCTTTGATTAACATGAAGTCTCCCACCAAACCAAAGGAAGTTCAGAGTTTAGCAGGTCGAGTGGCAGCCCTTAACAGGTTCATCTCAAAGGCTACTGACAAATGCCACCCATTCTTCAAGACTCTGAAAAAGGCCTTCGAGTGGACAGAAGAATGTGAGTTTTCTTTTCAGCAGCTCAAGAAATACCTCGGAGCTCCTCCTTTATTGAGTTCTCCAAAGAAGGGTGAAATTCTCTGCCTTTACTTGGCTGTTTCCCAAACAGCGGTCAGCTCAGCCCTCATGAGGAACGAAGAGGGGGCGCAACTCCCTGTCTACTACACGAGCCGAGCTCTGCACGCCGCCGAGCTTAATTACCCAAGGTTGGAAAAATTGGCATACGCTCTTCTCATCACTTCTAGGAAACTGAGGCCCTACTTTCAAGCCCATGCCATTGATATACTCACAGACCAACCACTACGGCGAATTCTTGATAAACCAGATCAATCAGGAAGGCTAGCTATCTGGGCTGTAGAACTCGGGCAATTTGTGATCAGTTACAAACCACGGGTGTCAATCAAAGGGCAGGCTGTGGCTGACTTCATAGCCGAATTTACTTACACAGAGGAACAGGTTGCCGAATTTCCAAAGCTACTGCCAACAGTAGACCCAAGCACCTCGAGCCCTTCTACCTCAATAGGCCTGATGCCAGAGATCCCAGTGTGGGTACTCCACGCAGATGGAGCCTCCAACTCTCAAGGTTCTGGAGCTGGTCTAGTATTGATCACCCCTGAGGCTAACACATTGGAGATAGCTCTTAAGTTCCTTTTCAAGGCATCAAACAACGAAGCAGAATATGAAGCTATCATAGCAGGTCTGAGGATTGCTGGAGACTTGGGGGCAAAACAGATGGTGGTTTACAATGACTCTGCAGTCGTAGTTGGCCAAATACTGGGCCACAACATGGCTAAAGAAGATCACATGGCTGCTTACCTGGCTAAAACTCAAACGGCAGCCCGAAAGTTTACAAACGTGGTATTCATCAAAGTTCCCCGAGCTCAGAATAACAAGGCAGACCGCCTGGCCAAGCTAGCTTCATCAACAGAGGCACCAAGCGGTGTCCACATTGAATATTTAGAAAGCAAAACCATCAATGAGCTTGAAGAAGTGGATGCAGCCCCAGTACAAGTCTGCAAGTGCTGGATTGACCCAATTCTGGACTACCTCACAAATGGAGTTTTGCCAGAAGAAAAGAAGATGGCCAAAAGGATCAAATACATCTCCAACAGATATGTAGTCATAGAAGCAACCCTGTACAAGAGAGGCTATGTTCTTCCTTTCTTACTCTGCCTACACCCCCATCAAGCTCAGGCAGCCCTGTTAGAGATCCATGAGGGGTTGTGTGGTGGACATCCGGCAGCTCGTTCCTTAGCTCTCAAAGTTGGACGACAAGGTTACTTTTGGCCAACCAATCTACAAGATGCCAAGGAATTGGTAAAAAAGTGTGACAAGTGCCAACGGTTTGCCAATGTCCAACAGCTCCCAGCAGAGCTCATGACTCCTGTCAGCAGCCCATGGCCCTTTTCTCAGTGGGGGATGGACATTATTGGTCCTTTTCCCTTGGGTAAAGGACAAACCAAGTTCGCAGTTGTAGCCATTGACTACTTCACCAAATGGGCTGAGGCAGAAGCATTGACCACCATCACCACTATGAAAATTCAAAGCTTTGTATGGAGAAATATCATATGTCGTTTCGGCCTCCCAAAGATTCTGATCACTGATAATGGCAAGCAATTTGATTGTGATCTCTTCAGAAATTTTTGTGAAGATCATGGAATAGAGAATCACTACAGTTCACCTGTCCATCCCCAAGCAAATGGCCAAGCAGAAGTCACCAACAGAACTCTCCTGAACTCGCTAAAGAAAAGACTCGACGATGCTAAGGGAAATTGGTCTGAAGAACTCCCCTCAGTTCTTTGGGCTTACAGGACTACGATCCGAGGGCCTACGGGGGAAACTCCTTTCTCTCTGACCTATGGAACTGAAGCGGTGATTCCAGTAGAAATGGGAATGCCAACATACAGAATCAACCATCATGACCCAGCTCGGAATGACGAAGGACTCTTAGCCAACTTAGACCTCCTCGAAGAAAAAAGAGAACAAGCTCGGATTAAAGAAGAAGCCTACAAAAGGAACATGGTCAAAAGTTACAACAAAAGGGTCAGGCACCGAAGCCTAACTGTGGGCAACTTGGTGCTTCGAAAAGTTATTCTAGCCACCAAAATTTCTCAACATGGGAAGCTAGCTGCCAAATGGGAGGGTCCATATGTGGTAACCAAAGTTAGTAGACCTGGTACCTACTACTTGAGCACCATGGATGGAATGGAGCTCATGAGGCCATGGAATATAGAGCACCTCAAGAGATACTATCCCTGACTGAAGTACTCTGTAATCTTGTAATGACTTGCTCCGAAGAAAAATATATGAAATTTTACTTTGGTATATCGTTATTTACAAGAAGCAAAACTATCACAAGGAGGTCAGAAATACGCTAAAGAGGTTGCATAAACATAATTGAGAAAGCTGTTATAATTTGCTTAAGTCAAAAGAAGGCATGACATTTCTGTAGACTTAACCAAAAGCACAAGTTTTCCTTTTATACATCAACGACCTTAAAAAAAAAAATAAAAAATTCCTACCGCCATGTAGGTCAGCCACCAAGCATATAACGTCTAAGTGCAGACTTGCTGAGAGCTGAGAAATTCCTCTAATTAAAGGGGTCAGTTTGTTGGTGCACAGCTCTTTTACATGAGCACACTTACACTCTGCGGAGTCTGATTGGCGTTCGGAAAGAATCTTACAAAATTTGGTTAAAGTCTAGGGGGCACAACTCTTATACTTAGCCAAAATAAGAATAAATTCCTTACGTACAAATGACCCAATAAAAACCTGTTGCACACCAGGTCCCTTTTGGGAAAAACTGCCAAAAGACCTATAATACAGGCATCTTTACTGGATTTATTTTCTCTCTTTTGCCTTTACTGTTTTACTTTGAGTGTGGGGGAAAAGGGATAACCATTCATATATGGCTTATTCAAATCTCACAATAACAACTCAAAACAAAACATAAAAAGCGCACACAGAAGATATAAAAAAATTCTGAAACAAGACTGTTTATTTATTGATGAAAATAGATGTTACAAGTGGAATATTTGCGGAACACTTGCTTAAAGAACAAAACCTTCACTAGAAGTGCATACATTGTCTGAGCTGAACGGTATGCTATTGAATGATAAGCAGATATGTGTTGGACCCCTTCTTCACAAACAAAAAGACATGAAAGTGGAAGGGTAGATAACTTATCTAATCAAAGAAAAGGCTGGAGATCATCAGCATCAAAATCCAAAATAGTACTTAAAGCAGAAGAAGAATAATCAGAAAAATCATGGCGAATATCCCCTAAAGCTGTCCAGTCAGGGCTGGTAGTTTCCACTTCAGTCATAAAAGCCTCGTTTTCCATAAGATTCACGGTAGGCGGAGGGATATCAGGTGCAATCTCTTCCGCCGACATGAGGAGCCTTAAAAAATCTCCTGGAACAGGTTCTGGGGGATTCACGGCAGACGGAATAACATCAGCCGCGTTATTTTCTATTGACGAAAGGAACCTCGAAGAACCTCGAGGAGGAGCAAAGGAGGATAACGGGTTAACACAGGAAGACCATCCTTCTAACTGAGCCTCTAATGCCGTTACCCGTTCTTGTAACTCTTCCACATTCTGTTCAAGAGAAGCAAGGAGAGCAGTACATCCTTTAATGGGATTCTTGATTCTCGCCTTAGCTTCAAAAAGAAATGAATTGAGAGTCTCAAGACGTTGATATTCGGGAATATTTTGTAAAATATTCGCAACATTCTTCACCCCGAAAACAGTGAAGATTGTGCGGTAATCCTGGCGACTAATCACATTTCGAAAAATTTGTGCATATTCACACCATGGCTGACATCCCTTGCCCCTATAAGAGCAAGCAGCACAAGAAGAGCCTGTATAACGGAAGGTATTCAGCATACTTGTGATTTACTTTTTCTTGTTCATGGATACCCTCTGTAAAAGGTATAAGAAGGAGATGGATCTTGAGGGAGATGACAAGAAAGAGGGGACAAGAGGCATCTAGCATTGAAAAAAAAAAAAAAAAAAAATAAAAAATCCCGAAGACGAAAAGTTGTCTTCTTAAAAAGTCAAAATATGCAGCGCACCCCGCGTGCAGCGCCCCCCGCTTGCAGGGCCTCCCGCGTGCATCTAGGCTCCACCGCCCTAGATCCCTCTTTAATGTCGCCATAGGGGAAGAAAATGTGCGTTGATGTTGATGCTGCGGTAAAATTTCTTGTCGTGGTGAGATTTTTTATACTGTCTTTAAAAAAAATGTATATATATATATATGTATATGTATATATACATATAAAGACAGTTAGAAAAAGCCCAAGTAGAACCAAACTACTTATGATCAAAGTTTAGTCAACCTTACACGTCGATTATTCGAGCTCTCTCCATGATTATCTTCCTCGTCATGTACCCGCTTTCACGCCTTAGCTTTGAGCAGGACCACTTATCCGGCAAAAGGCATTTATCCTTCACATTCAGCTTTCAGCATAAAAATAAAGGATAGGGGGCAATTGATGGGGTTAAATACTAATTTTACCATTGGCCTACGAAGGTAATTCAATACTTTTACCTCCGGTAAAATACCATTTTTTACCTCCGGTAAAATACCATTTTTTACCTCCAGTAAAATACCATTTTTTACCTATGTGACCTAAGCATACATCATCTACATTCTAGAATACATGTGACATAAGCATACACATCATATACATTCTAGAATACATGTGACCTAAGCATACACATCATATACACCTCCACCAAAAATTACCTTTTTGCCCTTCATTTTTATCAAATTTACCTATTTGCCATTCTACATTTACCTATAAATACCCCCTCATACATCCATCCAAAGACACACCAAAAACATCTCTTCCTTCTCTCCCAATATCCATCCATCTTTCCTAAATACAAGCCAATTTTTGAGGGTCTTATACTCTCTCTTTTCATACCCCAAAAAAAATACCAATCCTTATACACTATCTCGCCTACACAGTTTATTATTTATTCTGTTGAAATAGTTGTAATCCTAATTCTATACTCATAAATAGAATTAAGGAAATTATAGAAAGAAAGAGAGAGATTGGTAGCTTGTATTATCATCCGAATTGATTGCCTTTGAGCTAATACAAAGCAAGCACACACAAAAGGAGGACGTACTGCCGGACTAGCATAAGCGCTACCGGGGGAACCTACCTTAATAAAAAACGTCTCGTGTTCATCTTTATTTTTAATCAGTTTCTGTCGGTACTATTCACAGTCACTGTTCACATATACGGCGGTACTGTTCACAGTCACTGTTCACATATAAAGCAAGCACACACAAAAGGAGGACGTACTGCCGGACTAGCATAAGCGCTACCGGGGGAACCTACCTTAATAAAAAACGTCTCGTGTTCATCTTTATTTTTAATCAGTTTCTGTCGGTACTATTCACAGTCACTGTTCACATATACGGCGGTACTGTTCACAGTCACTGTTCACATATACGGTGATACTGTTCATAATCACTATTCACAGTTACAATTCAATATTAAACCTCTAATTCACCATTATTCATTGATTGGTCGGTCGTCAATTATCTGTTCTAGATTTTGACACCATCACATTATAAAATGGTCGATGTGATTTCAGGTCTAATTGGACAAGTAAGACAATCATACACATCTTCAATCATAAGTAATATACAATCATACACATCTTCAATCCTCCTATTTTTCACGTAATTATATTTTATATAATTATTATTTTTTATTCTTTTTATCGTGCCGGACGGCACGGGTATAACCTAGTATATATATATTAAAAGGTATAGTCGACACACTGCGTGTGGTCTCTGAAGGTGTATCATTGAAATGTGACCGTTGGGCGGAGAGCTAAGAGCCAATACATAAAAAATCTTATATTTTTTAAAAAGGGGTTTATGAGTTTATCAATTACAACTTGCTCGTTCCGGCCTTCCAATGTGGATGTAGGCCTTCCCTTTTTTTCCCTTGCTCTTAAAAACGTTGAACTTTTAAGGGTCCGTTCGGTAGCGTTTTAAAAGACCCGTTTTTGTTTTTTGAGTTCAAAAACGGATAAAAAATGCGTTTGGTGGGATATTGACAAAAACACGAAAAACGTTTTCGAAAAACGAATTCAAGTTTAAAGCATAAAACGCAAAAACGCCAAAATGATGTTTTCACCATTTTCAATCTTGCAATCTTCATTTTCACTATTTTCGTGCTTGGAAAATGTTTTCACTATTTTTGTTCTCGGAAAATTCATTTTCTCATTTTCATTTTCTGAAAACATTCTCGGAAAACATTCTCCGAAAACGTTACCGAACGGGCCCTAAGAGTGAGACAATGTGCAGGTTAATAGTGGGATCAAGTTGGTGTGAGGGGCTAAATACTGGGCAAAAGAATATATGCATATATATTGTATATAGCTAGAGGGTGAAAAAAAAAAATACAATGGGATGGAGCCTGCTAGGCTGGTTCCCAATTCCGCCCTTATTTGGATTTTTTTTTTTGTGTGTGTGTAGCTATGGTATTATTCTTTTATTTTTTTTTATAGGAACCTTTGTGTAAACTTAAAAGTATGAGGTTTTGCTTGTAAGTACTCAAAACATTGGGGTTGAAGCAGTAATTAAAATCACATTTAAGAGTAAATAACGTAAATGATTCATGCAAGTTTCAATTAAGCCTCTAAATTTTAAAAATTGCCGTTTAGCTCCGATAACTATTCACCGAGTGCCACTTCCATCCTTCTGCCTACTTTAGTTGTTAAAATTGCTAGAATATAGTCATGTGTGGGCATTTTAATACTACTAAAAACTAAATATATATTATATACTAAATTTTGTATACACGCAATACATGTACTATTAGAGCATGTATAATTTAAAGATTTCTTTTTAAAGAAAAGTAATATATGTAGGTAATTTGCACTTTTGACCCTTAGAGTTTTCCACTTGTCCTTGAACTATTTTTTTAGATAGAAGTATATCCAAAGTTAGCTTTGTGTCTCACACTCGTTCAAATCTAGTTGTCCCATTAAAATAGTGAACGGAAAGCACATGTGCAAAGCACAATCAAATGTGTGCAAGAGCAATTTGGGTATTTGCAACTGACAAACACTTCTACATACATATATACACATATTATGAATCAAAATTATAAACTCAAAACAATTCCCCAATTCATATTCTAAATCTAAATTCATAATAATCAAATCAACTATTAATACAAAACAAAAACATACTTGTGTATGTACATATAATTGTACAAACATAAATTTATTGTCACGAATCTAAAGCTCAACACATTAAACAAAATCAAATTTAGAATTATAATTTTTTTTAGAAATGGGATTTAATTTACTACTCTTCCTCTTCCCCTTTTACACATAAAACACACATATATATACACCTGCAAATCACCCCCCCGCCACCACCCACCCACCCACACCCACACCCACACCCACACCCACATCCCAATGAACTCGACCCCACCACCTCAATTACAGCTAACTTGTCTCCACCTTCTCCCTCATCACCTCACTCAATTATGTATCAATACTTTACGAATTAATTAATTATTTGTGGTCTTTGGTTAAAGAATTGAAGGGTTTAATTAAAGAATTTAGGGTCTATAATAAATGAGGAGGGTGATGGTGAATGCGGGTTTTTGATTTGGGTCTAATTGTAAACACTTTTGATTGAGTTTTTTTGTCAATTATGCTTTTATTGATAAAAAAAAAATGAAGAACAATTGTGAACCAGCTGATGATGGTGGTAAAAAATGACGAGGCCATTTGATTTGATAAGAATAAAGAAGGCTTCAACAAAAATATGAGCTTTGATGAATATGAGGGTTTTCTCTTACTTCTCACTCTTGTTTCTTGATGCTCTATTCAGTCACAAATAAACTAGCCTTAATTTTTGAGAAAAAGAAGGTCCATTGTGTTTGATTCAAAATTCGAAAATACCAAAAATATCCCTGCACATTATTTGAATGTACATTTTTTGTCCAACTTTTTAACGGTACATCCAATTTTAGACAAATGTGGGACGCGAAGCAAACTTTGAATATGCTTCTGATGAAAAAAAAAGTTCAAGGACGAGCGCGAAAAAATTGATAAATGTTAGAAATCAAAAGTGTTTATTATCCAATATATATAAATATATATACATATATGTTGTTTTATTGTCATTTTTTTTCTTTTTCCTTTTTCCTTTTTGCATGACTCATCACTACTTATTTACTTGTAAATATTATTATTATTAAAATGCATACTCTTGAGTATCTTTCAATATTTTCGCATACTTTGTTTCAAGATATATCATGAAAGAGATACTTTCAAAGAAGACCATTTTTTATTGTTTTTACAATAAACTATAATTTAAAATTGTTCAAATTCAAGATCGAATCTTATAACTCCTAAGTTAACATGCATGATAATAAAATATAATAAGATAAAATAATTTTATCTCACTTTTAATGTCCGTCATAATTAAATGTTAAAGTAAATTATTTATATTACAAAAACCTCTTAGTTTATAAAAGAAAAAATAAAATAAAATAAAATAATCTTATCTAAATAATTAAAATAAAATAAAATAAAATGTAACCTATAACACGAAAAACTTAACTCAAAATTCAGTAAAAACTCTGATATATTATTGGATAGTGACAGCGGGCAAAGTTTTTAAGAAGTTCCAAAGCTCCCTCGCCGCGCTATTCTCGAGAGAACCCTCTCTAAAATCTCTACTCTAGGTTTTTGAACATATATTATTACACTTGAACCGGAGAAAAATGGCGAGTAGGTCGTCAATGGCGGGGATTGAGGTTCCAATCATCGGCAGCGACTCCGTCAAGTGGCTCCATGTTTCCGTCCCTTCCACTTCCGCCTCCGCTCTCCGCCAGCCCTTCGCACCTCCCACCGAGGATGCCGCCTCCTGCTCCATTATCGGAACCCCTCCCACTTATCTCATCTGGTACTCACCTCTCTCTCTCTGTATCTGTCTAAATTGAAACACTGCAGCTTCAATTTCTATAAATAGATAATCTACACGTTGCTGTTCTTCCTTATTTTTGTTTCCGTTTGGAACTTTTTCTTAGGGTAAAGTATTTAGTGGTGATTGGTGAACTTCTGGTTGCTGTAAAACACTCCCTCTGTACCTAATTAGGAGTCCATGTTTTGCCTTCCACAATTTTTTTTGGAATACACTAGTTTCATCGCGATCAATTTTGTACAAATCGACGTGGTACTGCTCAAATGGCACTTTTAATGTGTTGTCTACCTTTCTTTTTATCTGATTGGCGGCAGTGAGACTAGTTTGTATAAAATATTAACGAAAATTAATTTTAGCACTACTATAAAATAAAACTTTTTCCCATCTTTATAGTAAGCTGATTATATTGAGAAGTGGACACTTAGGGACGTCCCAAGAGCACAGTGGAATTGTTATTTTGGGGAGAAAGAGTATTTATTTGAACAATGTGACTCCAATTGATTGCTCAAAAAAGATTGTGCAAGATATCAAGCACTCTAGTTTGATCAAATTGTTTTTTGCCTGAATTGGCCGAACTTTTTCCTTAAGCTCCTTGTGTGCAGTGTGCCTGTGTGATTTTTTTCTTTTTAAAATTTTAGAGCCATCTCTTTTTATGGGTGTTGTGCAATACCGCAATAGTGATTTAACATTGGCCGAACGCAAGTTGCAAACTAAGTTTGGTAGTATATTGGTATATTAAGCAAAAGTCTGCCAAGAGATAAAATCCAACCTAGTTGCCTGAAGTTAATTGCTAGCTCATGCCTTTAAGGCTTTAGCTAACTACATTGTTGAATTCGTTGATGTAGTTCCTTCCAGTAATCCAGTCTTCAACTTATTTATAATTAAGTTGATGGAAAATTTATACAATCCAGTTATTTAGAGATGTCTATTGCCTAACTTTATTTACATTGTCATAGCTAACAAAGCTCTATTAATATGAAAGTAGAGATGTAAAAGCTAAAATGGTAGAGGTCAAGTAGTCCGCAGAATATGGGCAATATAGAACACTAGGGGTTTCGTACCCTTATACATCTTTCATTTCAACCTGTAAATGGCATCTTTCATTTCAACCTGTAAATGGCATCTTTCATTTCAACCCGTAAATGGCATCTTTCATCTTAACCCTTCAATCTTGTATACATTATGCATTTTTCAGGATTCAAAACACATCCTGCTTTATTATATAGATAGAACAGCTAGAAAGCTATAATGTATGAAAATAGAAATCACAGTGAGTAGCCATGAGTCAGTACGAAAAGCAATGATGCATAAGCAGCCACCCCATCTTACACAATATTTGAAAGTGAATATCCGTTAATTGTGGCACCATAAAAATCCAAAGGGAAGCCAAGTTTTTGACCATTTCCATGTCTTTTCTTTTAATTTCTCTTTGTCCTAAAATTTGTTCTATTCCTTGAAGACAATAGTCCAAAATACTGCCAACACATTGCATCTCCACATATCTTGACTATAGATTTATCTTCCTACCAACGCAATACACACAAGCAAATCAGCCGATTTTTTGGCAAGACTCCAACAACTTTGAATTGTTGAAACACTACTACGTTTACGTTTAGACAGACGCCATCTCAAAATGGATAAGCATGCGTTACCGATTCTCCCCTTTGTTATTGCATAGAGAACACCAAAAGAATGTGATATGATGAAGGCCTCCATTTTAAAAAATGTTACGAGTAACCTTTTCATGGATAACTGACCAAGAGAAGACCTCTACTTAGGCATTTCTGCTGCCAGATCGCTTTGAAAGGCAAACTTTAGTTAGACGATTGTGACTTGTGACTCAATTAAGGCATAGAAGAGTGAACCGCAAACAACTTTTATTGCAAAGAAAGCAGTTGACAATTGATTTCTGATATATAGGAAGGTTTATTTTTTATTTTTTTATTTTTTTTAAAACATCAGAATAACATTCATGACCTAAAGTAAACTGTGATGGAATAAAAAATTGGCCAACAAATTATTTGAAGCCATTTCAATGATTTGTTAGCACTGTTACTCATGCAAAAATCTATATTCTCTTTATGAACTGAGATGGTGAGATCAAATTCTTCTTGTTATCTTTGAACTTACCCAACTGTATCTTATCTCCCTAGTTCCCTCTGTGTTTCCACTAATGAGCTCATCCACACTGGTCAATTTGATGGAAATCTGAATATCTGATCCTTCAATCAGCTCATATATATATATATATATATCTGTTCTGTATAGATCTGGAAACTATTTTACAATATCTATCTAACAAGAGTCATACTAATACTAAATCATGTAACTATTTAAACAAATATAGACATTTGTGTCTCATTTGATCAATTAATATTCAATTTTTTATTCGAGATCTAGAAGATTATTATTAGAGTAAAAAGCGGAGTTGTGTATTATTTTTGTAAAACCCATTTTGCAAGTAAAATTGAATTAAAAGTTATAAACAACCATTGGAGATGCACTAATCACCAAGGGAGCCACATGTTAAGGTGGGGCGTCATCGTGATACATATTAATAACTTTCCACTTAGAATGAGTGGGGAGGGCAAGAGCCGCAAGTCTTGTGGTACTTACAAAATGCGCACAGAAGTGTTTGTACAAATTGGTTCTTTAGTGGTTCAATTAGTTATAGTAGGGTCTACTTGAAACTTGAAGTACCTGTCCCCATGCTTAATAAATCCTGATACATTATTGTGTGCCAAACTTATCAAGTGACTGCCATATTCCTGATAGTGGAGGAGCCAGATGTACTATTCTGTGTTTGGGTACCAAATTTGTCTTGATAAATTACAAATAGGATAATTTTTTAGTGTGTAAAATTTCTTACTTTTACTAGTGTAAGTTGAACCTGGCAAC
This sequence comes from Lonicera japonica, assembly GCA_021464415.1. Taxonomy (NCBI): domain Eukaryota; kingdom Viridiplantae; phylum Streptophyta; class Magnoliopsida; order Dipsacales; family Caprifoliaceae; genus Lonicera; species Lonicera japonica. The sequence continues at coordinate 29,407,102 of CM038467.1, forward strand.
ACACACTTTCATATATACATAGACCTATAGTCATATGCACATACATATGTGATCACCTTCCTAACACGATTCACAGCTTAAGATTACACCGGAAACTAGATGTTAGGGTTTTATAAGTAATTTCTGGTGCTGTTGGTTTGGCCCTCATAAGAATCTCTCATCAATTTAACTAAAGGTGCCTCCTCTTTTGCCAATCCTAGATACACCATTCCAATCTCACCACGCAGACAATGCGCATATGATAATTTGACAAGCTATATTAGTATATTATAACCTCTGTATTGGTTAGCATAATTTTCTTGGTTAGCTAGTTCCTTCATGTAGTCCCTCTTTTGTTTATTTTTTGTTAATCAATGTGAATGAGCTAAGTCGGGCTTAGAATGGAATGCTCATGCTTCATTCAAAATATTATGAAGCACCAAGGTTGAAGCTCGAGTTGACTTGTTTATATAGTGAAGTTGTTTAAACTTTCAAGTGAGAACATCTATTTGCGTCATTACTAGAGGAGCACGAGTCTCTGGTGCTTTCTTTAGTCTTGTAATGGTAATAGGCTATCAAACCAATTCAGGTGAGCCCAATATGAGCTTCAAACCTGAGTTTGGGTTTATTTGATTACTAGGCTTTCAAGTAAAAGGATAATTTGATCAGTAGTAGTTATTCAAGAATTATGATGAGTTGATCAATCATTTATACTTACAGAATAAATGCAAGTTGGCCAGAGAGAGGTGAAACTTCACCCTTGTTATTTAGAGGCTGATAAAGGAAGGTTAATTTGGAAACAATGACTCCGCTTGGGGTTCAATTTCTCTTTGTTTGGTTTTCTGGGAAAAGAATGCTTAGGTTCTGTTTGGTTGGAGTTTTTAAATAATTAATTCAAAATTTACTTTTAAGTATATTTCTTTAAAACTGTTTTTTAATTCGACTTGTATATGGTACACTATTTTTAAAATTTTACAAAAAAAATATAATATTTGTTTTTTATTCATTTCTTAAAGTTTTTCTAAAATACAAAAGAAAAAAATAAACAAAAAATATTTTTTTTACTTGAATGAAGTTTTTAAAATGGGTGAACCAAATACGATTTTTTTTAAAACACCCAAAATATTTTTTAAAAACCCAACCAAACAATCTCTGAATAGCACAATGTACTTTAGTGGTTTTTTCAGTAGTGGCAACAAATTATTTTGGTCAAAAAACCATTAGCCATCTAAGTTTCAAGTGTTTTCTCTTTGGTCTACTGTTAACAATCTAAAATGATAACAGATTGCTGAGCTGGCATTATAAACATGAAAAAAGATAGAAACAATATTGAAAACTTTGCTGAGGTGGACAACAAGGGTGTGTTTGGGTTTGTCAAAATCATTTCTGCCTTTGATGGCCATGAAGATCCAAGACCCATTTCCACGCCATATATAATTTGTGCGTAAATAGTAGTGAACACATTGACATCAGTCAATTCAGCATGTTTATGACGGGTTGTTAACATTGGACAAGAGGGAAAATACTTACGAACCTTTATGGTTTGTTGACCAAAAATTTAACTCGTTGCCGGAAATGAAGAAAAACGCTAAAGTATGTATTTAATTAAGCAAAAAATTCTTAGAAACGATATCTCAAGTGTTGAACTGAAGCATTTTATTTAACATCTTCCCTGATGGCCAAACCAATCATATCCATTTGCTTTGATGATCATATATTTGTTTTTGTTTTCTTGACCTTTTCCCTACTTCAAACGAGAAATGACCACCATTATACAACAGGAGAATTCACAAAAGTCAGCCGCATGTGTTGGAGATAATGGAGGTCTGTGGTTATAAAGAATTTCCAAGGATTGGATTGTGCATTGAATTCGCTGAGGCACTTAGCCCATTCGCTTTAATATGCAAAGATGAGGTTATCCCCTCTCTCTCTCTCTAAATATATATATATAGAAAATGTTTTGACTTTTTGTTACGCACTTTATCATTTAGTTACTTTACTTTTGGCGGAGTAAATCATGTCCTTTGTTATTTCAAAAGTTAAAAGTTTAATCTTCTTTGCAGGCCAATTGGAATTCTGGAAACCCATACCTGCTTTATGTGTTGACCGTCTCAGGAGTTGCTTACCTTATCAAATTGAAAAATATAAACAGCTATGTATCCTCGTATGTTTTCCCTCCTAATGAAATAATCGAGTTTGATATCCAAACATATCCACATTATGGAACAATAACAGCTGTAGCAGCAGTTGCGGGATCACTTGTAATTGGGGCAAGTGACGGATCTGTTGGTTGCTTCCAACTTGGCATGCTTGATTCTAGTGCTCCAGGTATGATGTATGCGTTGCATTTGTGTTCTCCATTTCCCTTCCTTAATGACTTATGCTTATTTGTAGGGGTGTTTTGGGCATCAGTTCCAACTGAACCAACCATGTTGGTTTTGTGGGTATGCCGACCAAATTGAACATGGGCGGCTAAAACCGACGGGGGTCGGTTTTTTGGTACGTTCGTTGGATTTGAGAAGAGGAGTGGTTTGTTGGACTTTGGAGAATAAAGAGGGTTAGGGTTTCAGTTTTACTTTTAGTTCTCCCTTTTACTTTTACTCTTTCTATTTTAAAAAAATGAGTTCACTATTATGTAAATGCTCGACACCAATAGAAAGAGCGCACATGTAGATGTCGGTTCTGTTTTAGGCAGTTTTATACGAGGTATGAGCTAAAACTGAATTCTGAACCAATCTCCTTGGTTCTTCATTTTTCCAACTGAACCAAACCGAAGCAAGCACCTTAAAAAACTGATTGGTTCGACCATTTCAGTTCGGTTTCTGGTTTTATGCTCACCCCAATTTTCTTGGGTTTATTAGCTTCTTCCTCATGCTATTTAATTTTGAAGTATGGAAGGTCGTACTATTTGCCGTGTAGCCTAACTGTGAAGTTTTTGTTTGAATGACTAGAGAAATATTGGGTTCAGATTGTAGTCCCCATCCAATTATCTGGGCCTCTGCCCTCTTGAGTTGATGTATTTCAGCATCATTCCTAATTTCTGTTTCATTTTTTTAGGCTTTTTGCATGAGCTGCGGGACGATGTGGGTTTTGGTCGTTTGTGGGGGTTAATGTCAAGGTACATACTTTTGCTCTCAAATATTTTTTCAGTTTCAGAACACGAGTCTTCAGACAAAAACATGCCAGGCCCCCTACAAATGAAAAACACACACGCACCCTTGTTTCTTTGTGATTAACTTTTTGGAAAATGTTCATGGGTGCCCAGAATATTACTATATATTCAGTGAGAGGAGCACTGTTGATATGTGCATGAAATTACAAAATTACCCTTCCTTAATTTAGAAAAATAAACAACTTTTTTAACAGGATTTGAACCTGTGACCTTTAACTATATGCAAATTAACCACGTGATCAAACATGAACACATTGTCTCAAAAAAATTTAAAAACAATTTTAGGTACTAAGAATTACTGGATGCAATATTTTTCACATGCATCAAGTGTGCTACATGTTCTCTATCTTTCGCTAAGGCTGGGACTTTTCTCCTCCTCGAGTCAAGACTAGGCAATCGCTGAGTTGAAATCAATCCCAGACCTGGTAAATAGGAGTTTTCCCAGCTCCTGGGAAATTTCTTTTTGAAGGATTCCAGTTGAAGTGTTTATGAAGCATGTGATTAAATTGTAAATATTTCTTCTCTGTGGTTTCTTTATTTTCTTATGTTACGTAATCACATAATTTCTGTCATCCAGGAGTAGAACTGTAGCTGCGGTGCAGGATTTGGTAATATTGGAGGTGCACGAGAAGAAGCTCCTTTTTGTTCTTCATTCTGATGGGTTCTTAAGAGTGTGGGATCTTTTCAGCCATAGCAGAATTTTCGGTCAAGCCATCAATATTCCAACATTGGAAGGCAAATCCTATTATCTTGATCTAATTCCATGACCTTTCAGTTCTATAATGATCTTAAACCTTCCCCATTCTTAATAGTTTTACATCTGAAAGTTATCATCTTAGTTTTTAGAAAATTCTAGTACTATTTTTTTTTGTCAACATAATTAAGATACATTTTTGTTGATTTTGTGATATTTTGAACTCCAAATTATATCTGTGACCTACAATCATCTTTAGAATTTTATATTCAGTTGTTCAAGTACTATTGAACAATTGATTAGTTGAAGTTTGAGAGACATGAAAATATTAATAAGCACAAATGGTTAAATTTTCTGGACATTTTAGAATTTTGCTTTGAAAAAACTTTGCCAATTTTTAAGCCAATGACTTTTACTAGTTAATTTATAGTAGTTTTATTTTCTACTCAATGTTTGAGAATTGTGCTTATTTCTGTTATGTTTTACTGTGTTTGTTTCAGAAGCCCATTTTTTGAGGTTATGGGTAGGTGAAGCCGACACTGATACAAGGATAATTCCTGTTGCTCTGCACTGCAGCCCCACTTTGGTATGAATACTTCAAACAAGCAGTGGATCTATCACTTGCCTTTTGATGCTCTGCATCATTTTATTGATAAGATTATATGCTTTCATTTACATTCTTATCCTCCTTTTGGTAAGTTACAGTAAACCTCCCCTAAGTTTCAGGTTTATATGTTCCCTCGTAAATTTTTTCGCAAATATTTTATTCTTTCCAACTCCTAAAATGCAAAAAACAGCTAAATGAAGGCCACTTGTTTATTTTTAAACCTCGTACACTTGTTATAGTGTTGGGTATTCATTAAATGGTGGGTTTGCTGAGGTGATTCTCTTAAGATAATATTATTTCAGAACCTCCGTTGAATGATTGAATCTTATAAAGAAAGAGAAAATAAAAAAGAAAATGTAACTCTACTTGATAGCTTAACAGGTTTTCTTATTGCTCTCACAATTTGTCTTTTATTTTTTGGCCCAAAATGTGAAGGCAGTTAGCACGGAGATGATTTGTATATACAGCCTCCGTTTTAATCTTGGAGACAGGCTTGTTTTGTTGCTGGAGCCTTCGTTGCAAAATATCTCTTTGGAGGAGGTAACATTGTCTTCTCCATCAGTTGGATTATCCTATTAATTATGTTAAGGTTCAACTTCTAGTCAATTTACTATCTCTTAAACTGGATCAGGGTGGACTTATTGATGTCAACCTTACATCAAGCAAGATATGGATACTCAAAGAAGATGGATTAGTAGTACAGGACTTTTTAGGTCCAGATGATAATGGGTAAGTATTTTTAGATGTTATTTGAAATAACATCTATATTGTTCAATTTACTGAGTTTTTTTCTGTTTTGTTGTAATAAATTGCGGCTATTTTAAATGTGTAGTTTCTTTCTTCATTCGCCAAAAATAACCTTATTTTCTCCTAAAATTAAAACGCGCGCTGCTTGAGTCACTCTTTATTGGGTTTTCAACTGCTGTTATATATATATATAATTATATATATCGGGATTTCTTTCGTTAAGTAGTTGAAGCACATTTTGTAACTTTATATTATCGGTTACCACTTACAATTTTGAGCTAATTAATTATGCAATTTTAATGGTAGTGGAGTAGCACACTGCTATGCTTTGCAGGAAGCTTTTGTTGCTGACCAGCTATTTCAAAATTATGAGCATTCTTCAGACGATCTACTTTGGCTTGCACATTCAATATTTTCATCTTCAAAGGTACTATAACATACTTGCTACGCCAATTTATATTTGTTTTTCGCTGCTTTACATATTATGTTGAGTGCATTTAGTTACTAATATGCTTAAAACATGTTCGGGCGTGAGGGTGATATTCAGATGTCAAGACTAAAGAAAATGGTTATTAGATGGTGAAGGATTTTCTTGTTCTTCATTCTTTAATACTATTTTTGATTCTGCATTCGGATCCATTCTTTGCATCTTTGAAGGTAATTTGGGCAGACAGTATACCTTAGAAGGTAAACACCTGTGATTTATTACAAAAGGGAAGACCTAATCAAATGTTTATCTCCATCTTTGTGTGTGTGATGCAAAAAAGCGGGGGAAACTTTAGATCATCTCTTGTTGCATTGCTCATATGCAAGGTTTTTCTGGGATAAGGTGTGTGCAATTGGTTTCAGCTGGGCTCCTCCCAATTCTGCTGCAGAATTTTTACCTTTGGATATTGCTCTTGAAGGTGATGTAGTCAAAAATCAAAGCACTGTGGAGATGTATCAAATTGGCTTCAGTTATGTTATTATGGTTGGAGAGGAATCTGTTTCTTATCAAAAAAAGAGATTTTTGAGGAGAAAGGCGAACAAGTATAATGGACGTGGAAGAGAATCAACTTCCTAGCATATCAATGTTAATAAGCTCATAGATAATTGGAGGGCAATTATTTGTTTACAATATTGGTCCTTTGTATCTTATAGAAACAGAAGGAAAGAATTGATCGTTGTAGTGTGTTGGTTGAACCATATTTTGCTGTTTGTGTTTTTTCACATTTAATTTTTCAATTGAAGTTTAAAATATTCCAACTGCTAAAGGAATCCTTGTCCTCCATCCTTTGTAATCATTTTCGGAGTCGTAATAATTTTTTTTTTCTTATCAGAAAAAAACTTAATTAAGTTTGGGAAATTTCCTGGTAACTTGTGTACTTGTGTTTTGATAACTTATTCTCATTATATATATATTTTGCAGGATCAAATTGCCCCAATTGTATCTTCTATTTTCTTACGCCGGCTGCTTCTTCCAGGCGTTCATCACAGTACTGTTCTTCGAGCAACTTTACAAGAATATAACAAGCACTTTTCTGATTCTGAGTTCCATTCTTTGTCTGTCGATGGGCTGAAAAAGGAAATCCTTTCGCTTATTGAGCAAGAGGTTTGAACCTTTTATATTTTCTTTTTAATTATGTTTTAAAGGTAGGGGCTGGGGTCTAAAGGGAACTGATAGTTACATATGTTCTGCTAGGGTATCTCTGGAACTCCAGTTTCTGTGCTTTATCGCTGGAATATCCTTTGTGCGCGTTATTTCGAACATTGGTGCAAAAGCAGTGCACCATGCAGTTTGCTGATTGATTCATCAGCAGGTGCTATTGGTTTAATCAGGAAAAATTCGATCTCCCTGTTTCGTTCTTTGGAGGATATAGAACTTCTTCTCTTTGGTATGTTGGCAATCCTTAGCTTTCAGGCCTAAATTCCAGGTGTAATCAATTATTCAGTAACTTCGTGCATGGGCTGTCTTATATTGTATGTGTAGTTAATTCATTGAAACTAGATTATAAATAATTTAAATAAAGTTAAAAAAATAGTAAGCATTGTAGCAATTTTACCCTAGCTAGCTGCAAGGGTCCCATTGTGTACGCTATAATGTAATTTTTTTTTGTGAAATAAAAGCTCCCATGGGCAAAATCGGAAAACAAAAATATGATGATGCTTTGGGTTCTGCCTTTGCATAGTTGTAGATTGTTTCTTATCTAAAATCTTTTATTGTTTATATGCCACAGGTTCTTTTGATGAACTTGACGACATTGTAAACCCTAATTTGGAATTTTCTAATGACCTTGAACGCGAACTTCTCTTTGAGGTCCTACGGTGCATTAACAATGTCAACCAACAGTTGGGCAAAGCATCTTCAGCTGTATACTATGAGTCACTTCTCACTGCACCAAATAATTCATCAGAAGAAGTTGTTCCTCATTTGCTGAAGATTCTAGAAACTGGTTATAGTTCATCAATAGCAGCTCTCCATCTGTCAGAGCTGGGAGCCGATACTGCTTGGGAAAAGGAAGTAGCTGACCACAAAAATTTAAGGAAATTCTCTGCAGATATGTTCTTGTCTCTTCATGCTTTGTGCAATAAAGCTACCACTTGGGGCAAAGTTTTGGATGTGGTAGAGAGCTACTTGAAATTTCTTGTACCTCAAAAAACGTTACAAAAGTTGGACTCTGAAGTAGTATTCAATATCAGCAGTTCCATTATGGTGCAAGCTACTACTCAAGTTGCGAAAGTGATGTTTGAATCTGCATTGGATGTTCTTTTGTTGCTAAGCTATTTGGCGAACATAAGCGGGCAGGTCAGCTCTTGTTCTAATTTGAGATCATTTTCACTGAAACCAAATAAGCATTTTGTTTCTTTTTTCTCTGTCGTGTTTGTATTTGAAAATCCTGCGATTACATAGTTTGCTACTTCATGTTAAGTCTGTGGAACCTGAGGAGAAAATACGTAATAGAATTTTATGCATCTCTTTAGTTATAACATAATTGTGATCTCCTATATTCCCCGATCAGCAACTGAACCTGCACTGGACCAGTATGGTCTAAGTGTGATTCTTTTAGCTAAATTTGCATTTAGTCTATATCTAGTCTTGCATTTCAATTTCACTTGATTACCCTGCGTGCCGATTTGTATACATTTAATTAGAAGAAATTAAATAACAAATTGATAAGTGGCTTAGACAGTTGTAACTTTCCTAATAGCGAGGGTTCGAATCCCGTTTCAAGCACATTTTTCATGGAAGAAAAAAAATGATTGCAAGGGTAAAATTGGAAATCAAAGTATGATGGAGCCTCATTGAAATCCGTCATGGCTTTATATGATAGAATAAGATGACCCCATATTTGAAACTATATGCTGTGTAAAGGAGAAAAGGGTGACCCATTTTTGTCAACTCTTACTCTTTACTTTCATGGGGCGTTTTTAATTCGTCCCTGTTGAATTTTATTTGGTTATATATTTTCTGATTTGACATGTGAACAAGCAAAATAACCTGTGATGACGAGGAAATGCTTATAGTTATCCCATTCTTCTCATATGTGTATGCCAACAGCTGTCTTCAAGGTGTCCTTTCTTGTTTCTCCATTATGAGTTGTGTACAGTCAGTTATACCTGCCCGCTCTATTGTTGACAGTTCTTTTTTTGTAGTGTTAGATTATTTTCGTGTACTTTTCATGTACATGGGATATACGCCTTTTGGCACTCCTCTAAGATACGCTACTTACAACAAAAGAAATGCTGTAGTATATTTATTTTGTGATAATTTTGCTCTCGCTTCTGCAGATTCATTTGTCACATACTGATGTTTCCAGAATACAACTTGAGTTAGTTCCGATGATACAAGAAGTTGTTACTGAGTGGCACATTATCCATTTCTTCGGGACCACACCATCGGAATCCCCTTCCATTGAAGATTTCAGTTCTCAACTTTCATCTTTGCAAATTGGTAGGTATATATTGAGTTATATTTGCTTTGGAAACCACTTCTCTCTGTTGTAGCTCCAGTTATACTTCACAGAGCTGAAAAGTATTCATCACACTCGTTAAGACTTAAGACTTTGCTTGTCATAAATGGATAACATGTTTATAGCATGAGTTTTCTTAATTTTATGTTTGGCAGTGAGTGTTAAATAGGTACAAGCTAAGAAGCATGTATTCTGATATTAGATATGGATGCGCTAACACTTATTTTCTTTAGAAAAGTAGGATATGGACATGTTAAGGATACACTTATTATCATACATATTTTATACACGTACATAATAATGCATACATATTATTTGCTTTATTAATTAAACTTCCAAAAGAGTATGTATATACATTTGTGTGTGTATATATATGTATAAGAATATTTATGACTATGTACACTTAATCAATCATGCTTACTTCTCTCTCACCCACATCCCCACTCATCTAGTATATCCCGACTTTGTCTTGATATAATCTTTAAATTGAATTTTCTCAACATTTAATTAGTTATACTTCATTTGCACGCTAAAAGTCATAACTCATTAACACCATAGACAATTTCGTTGTTTACTTGTTTAGAAGGCTTCACAGGAATCATTTGAATATCCGCAACTAACAATTTATTCATTAAATTCTGGATATGTAGTACCCGCTATGTATCCTAGAGTATTCACAAAGTATTGGTAATTAAGATTCTCTTAATTAATTATGGATGCCTAAAAATAAGAATCCAAAAGTATATGAGAGTAGAGTTTTGGTATCTGATACATGTCTGATACAGATACGTCTCCTCCGTAGAAGTACCTTTGCTTCTTAGGAGTACAAGCATATAACAGTTGTTTAGGGTTTGAGAAATATATCCCTGTAGTTCAATGGCATTTCCAGTTTTTGAGACTTCTGAGTTGGAGGCCATATCAGCATTTCCTCATATGTATTGCACTTTTTGTCAATTGCCATGACCAGATAGCAACATTAATAAGATATCATGGAATGAGCGGCTCGGCAGATGCGACTTCACATTGGCTTTTATACTAGTCCTAAATTTCCAAAGTTCCTCTGAAAACCAAACCCGCCATTCTTTTAGACGTCTTCCTGATCCCAGCAGCTTTATTAGTTCAGTAAGGGAATTCACTAGTTGGATAATATGGGGAAAGACTGGAGAAGAATCCTCTTCTTTCTTCAGCCATTTAACGGATCTTGCTGTGATCTTACTTCAGCATGGCCAGTGTGATGCTGTTGAGGTTTGCGACTACTCTTTAATTTCCTCAAATAATACTCCATCACTCTCCAATTGATAGTCCCACTTTCCTTTTCAGGATGTCTCAAATTGATAGTCCAATTTACCATTTAGAACATAATCAATGTACCAAATCTCATTGTATAAAATAAGTTGTATTCTTGACCATCAACTAGAAATTACCAAAATCATTGTGAGTCTGTCAGTTTGAGATGGAGGGAGTACTATTTTTGTTTGCAATAATATATTTTTTGGGAGAAATATAGTGAAACGTGTTCTTTCTCTTCAAAGTACCTACTCTCTATGGTGGACGCACATTTACGCAAGGAGAAAATATCTGCAAGTGTTCAGAGTGTGGATGGTCAATGGTGCAAACTCCTCCATCTTTCGGGCTGTTGCCTTCTTGCCCAGGCACAGCGAGGATTACACGGGATGCTCAAAGAGAAAAAAGTTTGTGAAGCTGTTCGCTGCTTTTTTAGGTATGCAATATTCATAAAACATTTACTACTTTGTATCATATACAACATAATGTTACCTAGAACCTAAATGTTGCTAACTTTGATTGGCCGCTATCTAAGCTTGAGTAATTAGTTCACGCTTCATGAAGGGTAATGCTACTTATCCCAACAGTGAGTACTTAGTTTAGTTGATTGTTTACTTGTATGATAAATATCGGGACATTAGGAGATCTTTCATATCAATGTGATTGCGAACAGAGAAAGTGTGCGTTGTAGTTCTTGAAGTTGGTTCTTAAATACTTGACTTTGTTCTATCCTTTGGATAAAACTTCTCTAGCTCATTTGGACTTTTATCTTCATTTTCTTTATAGTGAATGTCGTGGTCCTGCTTATTTGCATAAATCTCTTTGTGGCTTTCTGATTTTCTGCTGCAATGTGATCAGAGCTGCATCTGGACAAGGAGCTCCCCAGGCTTTGCAGAAGTTTATCATTTGAAGCAAGATTGCCTCCTCTTGATTTCAGTAAATTTATCACAACATTTTCTGATTATTTCGGGCGCGTTTGATAAAAAGTTGGAAAATGGTTTAAAACGCTATTAATTTTTATGAGAAGATCGAAAGATGGTGAGATGATCGTTTATTTCCATGATATAAAAACCCAAGAAGTAATGTGAGATGTTTTCAATCATTTTTCAACCCTTTTTTTAATCAAACGCACCCTTCATGTATGAAATAATTTTGCGTTACGTCTTCCTTCCATAGTTGTCAAATCGTGAATCGTATCGCGAATCGAAAACCAATGAATCGCGAATCGTGAATCGTATCGGGAATCGAATCGTAGGATTCGGTGCAAAAGTAAAACAAGATAGTAAATAGTAAATAAACACATGAAAGACAAATTTTCGCAGGTAGTAATAGCTATTATAATGTAAAACCAAACATGCAAGACAATGGTACATTGTCTAATGGATGTTGTTGTTGTGGCAAAAAGATTGTAGGCTCCAAATACTCCCACCGTGAACTCATTATTGTAAGAATATTATTTACTTAATCTTATTATAAACAGAGAAAATAGTAGAACCAAAATATCTTTTAATTATATCACATGTAAAATGTATTGTAATAGCTTCCGATATCTATATTAGTTATTCATAAACCAAATATTTACAGATCAAAGTGCATAATTGCCACATTGCAGAATATCACTAAATTGTGCTAGGGTTTTGCAATTTTGTATTGTATATGAAATTAAAAAGTAATATAGAAGTTATATTGAAAATAAAAAAACAAGCTTTTTCAATAGAATTTAAAATAAATAAATAAATAGATTCAAGTGTCAAAACTGAATCTTTGTTTGAATCACGTATCGTATCGTGAATCGTCCGATACTTTGCGATTCTCTATCACTTTCGATTCTCTATACGATTCCATATCGTTGACTTGATGAATCGCGTATCGAATCGCGAATCGTGAATCGTATCGTGTATTGTGCGATTCTAACAACTATGCTTCCTTCCATTAACATATGTAGCTTTTTACCCTTTTTTTTATTTTTTTTATTTTTTTATTTTTTTATCCCAGCTGGTTGTGTGTCGGGTGCTGCATGGAAACTTCATTATTATCAATGGGCAATGCAGTTACTTGAGCAATATAATATCAGTGAAGGCGCTTGTCAATTTGCTCTTGCTGCACTTGAGCAAGTTGATGAAGCTCTCGCTCCAACCGACAATAGCTCTGGGCAAGATGCTCTTAGTGAATCAGCCACTACTGTTAAAGGAAGACTTTGGGCGAACGTCTTCAAGTTCACATTAGATCTTAACTACTTCTATGATGCATATTGTGCAATAGTTTCAAATCCAGATGAAGAAAGCAAGTATATTTGTTTGAGGCGTTTTATATTCGTTCTTTACGAACGTGGTGCAGTTAAGGTTGTCTATTGAATCATTTTCCGTTTATCCATTATTTATTTTTTTCCTTTTGTGACATTTCCATCTTTCCATTTTGGGAGAGCATGTTTCTATATCTTGTTTTTATAATCATTAGACTTTGCCCTTGCATGCTGGCTCAATGACTTACGTAAAAATGCACCCCAACCCAAAACAAAATTTGTAGGGGGCAAAGTGTAACAATTATGAGAACAGAAGGATAAGTATAGTTTCACATATATAATGGGGGAAATTTAAACAAGCCTTTTTATCATTAAGTGCATGCACTAAAAAGGGTTTTCAATGGTAAACTTGTGCATACTTTTTTGTTGTAGATTCTTTGTGCTGGCCGACTACCTTTTATCGATTTAGCAGATAAAATAGAGCAAGAACTTGTGTGGAAGGTATGTTTCCAACACAAATTTACTGGTTTCTGTTTACCACTTTACTTGGTAGACCAAAATCATGGACATTTCCATAATTTTGTAGGCTGAGCGCTCAGATATTTCTGCAAAGCCAAACTCCTATAAGCTGCTTTACTCATTCGAAATGAACAGACATAACTGGCGAAAGGCAGCAAATTACATTTACCTCTATTCTGCTCAATTGAAAACCGAAGCAGCTTTCAAAGATCACCACCGAAGGTCCCTGGTTCTACAAGAGAGACTGAATGGTCTCTCTGCTGCTATTAATGCATTGCATCTTGTTCATCCTGCATATGCTTGGATAGATTTTATGCACGAAGAAAATTCTCTCCAGAAAGAAAATTATCCAAGTAAAAAGGCTAGAATAACATTGCAAGAACAGTGTAAATAGTTCATTGATTATGAATTTAAATTTCTTTGCCGGTTTTTAACAGCTGTAAGTTTCTTCATTTTTGTTCCTGCATCATACTAATCACTTGACAATAACCTGTCCTTTTCAGCTGGGGATAACCCTGAGACTCAAAGGCTGCAGAGTTTTGTAGATGTTGAGAAGCTTGAAAATGAGTTTGTGTTAACGTCGGCAGAATATTTTCTGTCGTTGGAAAATGTCAAATGGTCATTTACTGGTAGGACTCCGTGTGGGTTATTTTATTTATACTAGAACTTGTGGCACACTTGATGCATATACAGATCCTAGTAATATGTCACATTATGTAGATTTTTAAAACAGATTAAAAACATGTGATGGCTTTTGTTCAAGTGGTGATACAATGTTCTTCATATTTGAGGTCATGAGTTCAAATCCTTGCTCAAGAATTATTTTTATTTCTAAAGCATGAAGGATAATTTCATAATTTCAAGTGCATACTGAAAGTCCTCTCACTTAATAGTCTTTGAGCATTTTATGTATTTGTGAAACATCACAAGTTACTCCCAAATTGATTATAGTTCTGAGTTAAACTGATAACTGTGGTTCTAAGCTTTGTATACCACAATTTTGGCTTTAACTATATCTGTTACCTACTGTAGAGAAATCTCCCATGACGACGAACTGATGATAAGAAGACTTGGAACTCTTATGTTTTAAGATCAATTATCTAAATCGAAATGCTTAAGTTATTAGGTAGCCATCCCTAAGAAAGTATCTTTGTTCTAATACTCCCCACATGACACTCATTCTGCATGCGGAGAGGTACATGAATGGACACAAGGTGCATAGTAACTATATTGAAGTAAAAGATCTATAATATTAACTCAAATACCATGTTTCTATCAACTGAAAAGTTTAGCTACTATTTAATGGACCAATAGTGCATATCACACTTACCAGAAGTCTTATGTAATATTAACTCGGATTTGTTGGAAAGAGAGTTTGTGTTTACTTTGTGTTGCTTTTGTTTACTTTTCAGGAAGTGAGAAACCCCCACCAGAATTAGTTGACCTGTTGGTCCAGTCAAATTTGTATGATATGGCTTTTACCGTTCTTCTGAGATTTTGGAAGGGTTCAGGTTTGATGAGGTATGATTTTTGTTTTCAACTTGTACTGAATCATGCACTGGTGATTATACTTCTTAGTTCCTTTGGCATGATTGCATAATATTCTAGGGCGCTTTTCTGTTACTCCCGGATTTTTAACCACTGGGGGTGAATTAGAAACAAATACAAATACCAAATTTATTTGGTCTAAAAATTATTTTACTCTAGAACTTTGTTTGAAAAATACATATTAAATTTACAATATATAAATGCAAGTTTTGTCTTTACAAATAAAAAAAGTACAAGGTCTTATAAAAATAACAATTTAACTTGTAGTCCCCCACCTGTATGTGAATTCCGCTGCGCACTCTCACACACAGTCACCTGAGGAATGTAAATATAACCAGGAAGTATACTATATGACATATTAATCGTATGAATTGAGTTGTTGTCGAGAAAACGTAAGAACTCAACAGGACCTTCCCCCTTAAATCAAACAACAAAAAAGGGAATCCCGTTAGACTACAAAGCTCACGACAAGAATATTTAAATTTGTCACTTCTAGATAAAATCTTTTTTTTTTCTTTAAACATAAAATTGAAATATTTGATACACTAAATATTATATATATATATATATATATAATTTTGAAATACCGGGTGTCACATTTTCTTTCAGGGAATTGGAACGAGTCTTTGTTGCAATGTCTTTGAAATGTTGTCCCAGCAGAGTTGGCCCTCCACTGGTTGGGTGAGATATTTTGGATAATTCATTTTTTTTTTCGTATGACTAAATTTTACTTATGAAGTATTTTGTAGGTTGGTTTCATTCTTACTGCCCATATGCTCACATTACTATCTGTGAAAATACCTATCTTTCAGGAATGATCTTAGAACGCAAGGTCTTCTGTTGACATCTTCAAAAGACGAGGTGGTTGTTCATGGCTCACTTGACATGGGCCCTTCACCACAACAATCTAAAGGGAATAGCCAGTGGGAAACACTAGACCTTTATCTTGTTCGTATTTTTGTCTTCCCTTTGATCTTCCTTTTGCTTTAAAAGTCCTATACTTATTTAATTACTAGTACCCTGTTGAATTAAATGACTTTTTGAGTTAACGTGCTTTTATGTAGTAATATTACGAAATTCATTACTTTTATGTTCTTTGAAATTTGGCTATAAGTTGGCTGTTGTGTTTGTCATGAGTCTCATGACTTATGGGTACTACGTTATGGATGCTCCTTTTTTCATATTGTTATGAAAATTCATGTGGTCTTGTTCTTGTATAGTTATTGAAATTGTAATTTTTCTGTTTACTAATTGCCAACAATGTTGGCACTTGTTGAGAAGACGACAATGCAACAATATAATATGATATGATATTATGGAACTAATGTTCAGAGTAGTAGCGTATATAGCATTTTCACTGCATTATCTGTTTTTAAAAAGGGAAGACAAGGAATAATATTTTTTTGAAACAAGTCCCTATTTAGTAATGTTAGTTAGGAATTATGATAGGTCTTTATTTAATAATTGTGTTTTAAGATCAGGAGTTGACCAAGATTAACGAGTAAATGAATTATTATTAGTTTTTATGTATTCAGTATTCAGTATTCACAGTTATAATATCGATATTCTGTCTTGGGTTCCTGAATTCATAGTGGTAGGATTGTGTGCTTTAGAGTTGGATCCCTTCAAATCTCTGGTATTTAAGACTTCCTCAATAGCTTTTTGAGTGCTAAATGTTTTCTTTTTGATGAACGATTCCTATTAGAGGTAGACTTTTAAACAGTTTTCTTGGTTACTGTATTCATTATTTTCATCTTTCAATTGCAGGAAAAATATAAAGTATTTCATCCCAGATTACCAGTAATTGTTGCGGAAACTCTTCTTTGTGCTGACCCTCAGATCGAATTGCCTCTTTGCTTGGTTCATATGTTCAAGGTAAATTTTCCGTAATTTGGTTGGTTTTCTGAAATAATATGCTAGCTGTCGTCGCATTTCAAATTCTGCGTAAGGAACAAATTTGTGCACTGTCATTTTTTTTAATTATTTAAATGGAGAAAGTTGTCAGTTGATGACATGTAAGCATAAGCTGAGAGATTGCCTGAGGGACTGATACACACCATTATCCATTCTAAGAAAAAAATATGTTTCTGATAAAAAAAATATTTTAAAAAAGAGGACCGGCCTTGTGGATTTAGTTGGTTTATTTAATCACCATCTATTTGTATAGTTGGTATCTTGCACATCTTATTCAATCAGTATCTTGTGACCATTTGTAGTTTTTTGTTATCCATGGCCATACTTATTGGTAGTTGCGTCTACTTAATGGAGTTTGTCATCAGTTATCACGAAGGGCTGTTTGTGAGAATATTTGAGTTAAGTTGTCCTAAAAGCTTTAGGACCGCCTACTTTTCAAAGGTTTTCTCTGTGCTGTACTGAGATATTCTTTTTGGGAACTTTCTGAGTTATGCAAATGCTTCAAGATATTGAAGATTATTGAGATATGTTTATGATTTTCTGGAAAACTCCATACACATTACCTTGGGATCACAAATCAATTCTCTGACTGCAGAGGCTACAAAATTCATCTTGTTGAGAGGTTATTCTTGCTATGTTATGGTATTCTTGCTGAGTATATTTCCACGTATATAAACCTAGTCTATCCTTCTTCCGGCACCTTTTCTCTTTCCTTTCCTTTCATTTTTGAGAAGGTTCAAAAATCTTATTATTAAAATGAGAAAAGCTACTACATTTTTTTTTTTTTGATATCCGTGGGTATCTGGCCCCACCCCAACTAATCCCACGAGGCCCTGGCGCTTATCAACCGGTTGATGCCCTAGTGGCCCGAAGAATCTTGACAAAGCGGGGAATCGAACTTGAGATTGTGCGAGCCTAACCACACAATCCCAAGTATGCCCTTACCGCTGAGGCAACCGCTTGGGGTTACACTTTTGAACTCATTTCCTTTTCCAATATGAGTACAGCAATGGATATTAATGGTAATTGGTTTATCCAGTCAATGTGTATCTTATCTCTCTCCACCAACGTTTTAAATAGCGTAACTTCGCGCGCTATATAGCGCGCTATTGCGTAGATTTCCCCTCAAATGCTAAGTAGCGTGCTGCAAATGGCGTATGGAACAAATAGCGTGGGTGTTTTGGTGACGTGGCACGCTATAGCGTGAAAAGCGTACGCTATTTACGTTTTTTGCATAATACTTATGCTATTTGGGAAAGTGAAAATCTAGGTCAAATAAAGTAAATAGTCATTGCTGCTCTATCTGTATGTTGTCTCTCCCAGCTGTCGTCTCTCCTCTATCTGTCCGTTTTTTCCACTGACATCGTCGTTGCTGCTCCTCCTGCTCGAGTCGTGTTGTCGTCGTTTCTCCTTCTCCACTGACGTCGTCTCACATTCTCCTGCTTAGCCTTCTCCTTATATAAGGTATTCCTTGAAGTTCAACTGTGGAAGTGTGCCAATGGAAAGGAGAAAAACATTTTACAGAGAGAGATGGTGAGAAACCGAGAGAGAGAAGACAAAAGAAAGGAACAAAAAGAAGTGAAGGATGTCGGCACAGCACTCGGCAGTGGGTGGGGTTTTGATATTTTAAAGATTCAATTTTGTAATGACCCTTAAACTTTTGTCTCTTACTCGTAGATACCCTCAAGTATAAATTTATGCGCACAAGTCCCTACATATATAATTTTTTTCAAAAAAATACCCCATAACATTATTTTTTTTTAATTATTACGCTATTGGACTCCCCAATAGCTTACACTATACGCTACGCTATTTGCGCTATGCGCTTCCAGAACCAAAACGTTATTGCTCGTGCTATCGCTATTTAAAACATTGCTCTCCACATAGCCCTTTTGCTACATAATTTGCAATATCTCAATTTTTTTTTAATTATTACGCTATTGGACTCCCGAATAGCTTACACTATACGCTACGCTATTTGCGCTATGCACTTCCGGAACCAAAACGCTATTGCTCGTGCTATCGCTATTTAAAACATTGCTCTCCACATAGCCCTTTTGCTACATAATTTGCAATATCTCAATGCAGTTCTTTTATAGCTAACTGTCGCTAATATCTTATGATGTTTTTCCAGTATGTGGACATATATGAAATTTGTGATGCTTTTTATGGACAGGGTGTTCGAAAGGAAAGTAGTTGGGGAATGGCTGGAAGTGAATCAAATCCTGCAGCATTGTTTCGATTATATGTTGATTATGGTCGATATGCTGAAGCTACTAATCTACTGCTTGAATACATTGAATCGTTTGCAACAGTGGTAAGTTTCAATCCTAATGATTTGAAAGACTGAATCCCATATTTAACGAGTGTCTTAATAAACTAAAATTAACATCAAATTAGACTCTGTTTCTCAGAATGCATCATCTTTCTTAATTTTCTAGAATGCCCTACAGTAATTCAATATGTTCTAGAATGCCTTTTGAATCACTATCAATACTGTATTTAATCGTGGTTTAGGCGTTATAAATTGTTGATCAAGTTAAAAATTTAAAAGTACTACTAGAATAATTTTTTCACAAGATTTTGTGAGCATGTCAATATATTATCGTTGTCAATGGCTTTTCAAAAATTGGAAAGTTATTTCAGAATAGAAGAGATCTCTTGAATTATCTTCCAATATTCTTAGCTGCCATCCTAATGAACAAAGTCCCTGGACATTGGCTATTGATATGTTGACAAGGTATATAAGGCATAATTTCAAAACTAGCGTAGAATGTGGAAATGGTGTCATTTTTATGAAGAGTGCACACAAGCAGTACACAAAAGTTGGTAGACAAAATCCATTTTTTTTTTTGTATAAAATCTATGATTCAACAACCACGACAACAATGGGTGGACACAACAAAGTGTTCGATAACCACGTCCATGTGAATTGAACACAGGACCTCATTGTTACAATGACAAGGAGGACACTAACGGGCTACAAGGACGTTGGCAGATAAGAACTGTGACCTATCTCCAAGTAGTTGAAATCATGTAATTATTGGCAAATCCAGTAATTTGAAATCTTTTTGTGTGCTGATCATTATTTTTATTTTTTGCAAAACCCTTGAATCTTTTTTTTTTTTTTATAAGAAAAAGAACTTCATTAAAAAAGAAAGATGAGTACAATCAGCACAATCAGAGAAGACATTGGATGAGAAATCCAACTGGGCACCTAGAATCTAACAAAAAACAACAACAAAACAACAAGAAGCCTCCTACACTGAAAGGAAACAAAAAGGGTCTAAACAAAATAGAAAATTATCCAAGGAATTAAAAATCTTGGCAGCTTTAGCCCATAGACCGACAATGCAGCACACCATTGACCAAATTTCTTCCACATTACTGAAACGATCTTCAAAAATTCTCCTATTCCTCTCAATCCATAAAAACCACACAAAACCCTTGAATCTGATGGCTTCACTTTTGTGGGATAGTTCATTCGGGGCAATTCAATACATCAAAGTCTATAAAGCACAGCTGTTCAATGCCCATGAGACATCCAAATGGAATTGGGAGTGTCTAGTTAACAGTTAGTTCATAAGTTTATTTATCTAGTATTACTAATGATATTTTCTCGTCATACTAAAGAAAGTTGTCATTGCCTGCAGAGACCAGCTGATGTTATTCGTCGAAAAAGAACATCTGCCGTTTGGTTTCCGTACACGACAATTGAGCGACTGTGGTGTCAACTCGAGGAATCAATCCGCTCGGGCCGTATGGTTGATCAATGTGAAAAGCTGAAGAAGCTTTTACATGGGGCTCTGCTCAGCCATCTCAATCTAGTATGTCTGTTCTTCTTGTTTCTCATCCTTTTATTTGGGGTGTCTTTTGCCTTTTGCTATTTTCTGTGAACCTCGTGTTACCCCTTAATTGACAGTCCATCCATCCCTAATATTTTAAGAGTCCGTTCGACTTTCACAATTTTTAAGAATAAACTAATATCACCACAATCAGTCGTTTAGAACAAAACTTTGTTTTCTGGCGTGGGTTTTGGTACATTGATCATGCTTTGAGAAGGAAAGTTGACTCTTAATTTGAGATATCCCAAGAAGGAATACTGGTCTCTTATCTGGGACGGAGGGAGTATTCAAATACATTAGAAGATAAAAATTTCACCTCTTAATGAATCACTCATCTATTTCTGTCTCAACTAAGCGCACACAATTTCATTCATCACTGCGGCTGTTGTGAAACACTCTGTTGATTTTTATTATTGTTAATTTTCAGCTTAAAGCGGACTCGGAAGACGTGCTCTCCTCATTAAACCAAGCTAACCCATCGACAAAATTTTGAGATATATGGAGAATACATAGATAAGCAAGACAAAATATAGTTTATAGAGATCAAAATCAGCTTTGCTCTTATGAGTGAAGTTCAACTATTCTTCCCATATCCTATCGTTTGATTCCAGGTTGGGCCTGCAAGTTCTTCCCGAATTAGGGTTTTACTTGTGTGAAAGGTTGACAGGAATGAGGAGAAGAGTCAGAGTATTGTTGTATGCATTTTGCTTTTAGCTTTTGGCGATTTGTAAACACGAGAGAAATGCAAGAGACCGATCAAGCAGGAAGTTGTATTGCGGTTTGCATAATCGGTTTTTAATGAGTAGGTTTCAGGTTATTGTTGATGTAGCAGCAAGTAGAAATCTCAATGTAAAAATTTCAGTGATTGATTGCCGTGAGCTGTTGCATTATGTGAGTTAGTATCCCCTTTTGGGATTTTGCATTAATTTAAGCCTTTTCAAACTTATGTCCAAATGATGAACACACTCGCAATGTGTATATATTCAGGAAATGTTCAACTTACACTTGGTATAAAATAAAAGTTTTGCACTCGTCAATAACTCGTTTTCAACTTCATAATTCATCAATCTATTTGTTAGATTAAATAATAATTATAAATTAATGACGTATAAAAAAAATTAAATTAATCGAAATTGCAGTAGTCTTTTATCATAATCATTATATATGTAAAATTATGAGCTTTTATGAAATTTAAAGAAAACTTAGCATATTAAGAACGCCAATCGTTCTCTATGCTAGTCCCTAAACTTAAATTTGGTGAAATTATTCACAAAAAACTTCGTCCAACCCTCTCCCATTCTCTTCTCATATTTGAGAAGTCCTCATAAATTTCCCCAAATTTGAGAGAATTATATGGGTCACGAAATATTCTTGCAAAGCAAATTTGATAGATTTTATTTTGAAATGACTAATTTTTTCCCATATTTGATGAAAAACATGATTGGAGGGCATTTTTTTTTTTCCTAAAGTTTTTCCCAAACATGGGGAAATGGAGTTACCTGTTGGAGAGCTCCTCCCTAAACATGAATTTTTCTCAAGGTTCTAAAAGGCCCTAGGTGGACTTACGGCAGTGACCTAGCGTATAGTCGGAGCCTAGGTGGCTAGGTGGGTTTTTTTTAATTATATTTTTAATTTTTAAATATATCTAAATTATATATATATATATATATATATATATATAATAAAACACTAAAAAATCATTAAATCAAACATAATACTCAAATAAACATACAAAGAAGTTCAAATGTTCAAATAACAAGCGAAACATGGTCATTGAATTCACTGTCCAAAACAAAATTGAACACGGAGTCACATTTATATGAAATTATCAATTTATTTTAAATAGAAGCAACAAGAACAATAATAATAAGCTAGTGAAAAAGAAAATGCAACAGTAAAAGAACAATAAGAAGAAAGATAAGATTGGGGAAGTACAGTAGTATGATGTATTTATAACTAGTCAAAGTGATATTCTTGAACGTCTTCTAGCGATTGCAATTGTTGGCTAGAGTTTTGTTTCAATTGGAGGAATCAAAGATGAATTTACTAATGGTTGATAGATTTGTATACATTTTTTTAAATGGTAATTTTTTAACAAAAAGAGAAATAGGTAGCTCCTTTAAAACAAGAAAAAAAAAAGTCTATCCGCCTAACCCTTACCCAACCCGCCTAGCTCCCGCCTAGACCCATCCAACCCGTCTAGGCACCTGCCTAAATCCGCCTAATTTATCTCGGGGCCTAATCACCCGCCTAGGCACTAATGGGGGCGCCCGGGTACTGCTTAGCCAGCCTTTTAGAACACTGCTTTTTCCCCAAAATTTCCTTCAAATATGAGACAATTATATGAAAAATGTTGTATATGCTCTAAAGACAATAAATAATTTATCCAACAGTTACTTTTTCTCCAAAATTTCCTCAAATATAAGAAAATTATAGGAAAAAGGTTGTACATGCTCTAAATAATATAAATAATTTATCCAACAGTAGTATTGATGAATTATGAATATGAGAAAAAGTTATGGGTGAATATAAAATTACTTAGTCTTACATTAATATAAGTTGAAGCTTGTCATATATATCTATCTATATATATATATTATAATCAATACATGTAGAGGAACTCAAGAATGACAATCAAAAAAATGATTTAAATAATGTTAGATTAATGCATTGTTTAATGCGTGGAGCATAAATACGGTGGACCTTTAACTACCAGCCAATTCATTATTGCCGGATGATTTTAATCACTACTCTTTAATTGTAGAGTACTAATACTGATCCTTCGATAACTTCTATATAATTCATGTTGATGTAGTAGAGATTTAAAGTTAATGGTCCATTTATCTCTCTATTGGTGAGAAAAGTGGACGTGGTGTAATTTTAATGGCTCGGAGAAAATGAGGGTGATTTTGTTACATAAAACAATGATTCGAGGTAAAAGAGCCAAATATTGGTTGGAGGGGATGTTTCCGATGCAATATGGAATATTCATCAGTTCAAGAGATACTTAAACTTGGCTCCATTTACCTTACTAATTAATTACATGCATATTCACAACTTTTACGTTGGGAATTTCACCTGTCCTTGAGGGAATGAATTCGAGTCCCACTAGAAAGAAGGTATTCAAACACTGATAGATTTTCTTTTAAAAAGGAAAAATCAAATAGTCCATATATTCATGTAGAAAAATACTATTTTTATCTACAAATTTTACAACCTATTCTTACTAGATATATTAAATGAGTTGTATCTTTGTTGTATTTTGTGAAGGCACAACTCATTTAATACATCCGGTAAGAATATGTGGTAAGATTTGTCTGTACGTAAGTGTAACATTGCTCATTCATGTTGAAATAAAACACTTTTGCGCTTTTTAATAGAAAATGAGTTTCAATTTAGCTAAATATAAAATATTTGCTTAATGGTGAAAGTCGTAGAGAGATTGTGTTATAACTTTAGGAATCAAGATGCTAATCTTCCTACCTCTATTTTGAAGCATGTACCATGTATCTTCCACAAAAAAAGAGAAAGTAAGGAACTCATTAACTCGACTAATATTAATTATTAAATAACAAACTTGGTTATACATATATATATATAATATACATATACAGTCTCATTCTTTTAAGGACTGTTCTTAAGTTAGCTAACTTAAGAACCATTCATTTTGAGAGGTAGATAGATGAATTTTTTCATGAACTTTGGTGAAAATGATCTCTATAATGAGTAGATTATTTCCTTCAAATTTCATAAAAAAAATCAAATGGGAAGTGGGTCAACTAAAAATCTAAAATTTCAATGTCCAAAAATGTGCATATATCAATTTCTCAGTTAATGCACTTCCCAATTAATTTTTTTTTTGAAATTTGGTGGAGAGGATCTACTCATTATAGAGATAATCTCCACAAAGTTATATGAAAAAATTCATCCGTTTACCATCTAAAAAAAGATGGTCTTTAAATTAGTTAACTTATGGACGGTTCTTAAGATAAGGGCCCTCTCTCTCCGTGTAAATATATACACAAGGAGTTTATAATAATTCTTATTCATGATTATAACAATTAAATATAAAAAGTGCAAATAGTTAATACACTAATTAATGTATATATAGTTAGTATATGAATTGACATGTTCGTTATTGAATTGGCTATTAATAATTAAAGAATTATACAGGTGACCAAAATTTTGTTTTCAAAAGTGCTAAAGCCAAAATAAAAATATTAGCCAAGAAAGAAACATTTTTCTGAAAAAAAAAAGAGAGATGTATTTAGAAAAATAATATCAATGAGAGGCTAATAGCACATAGCTTCTTTTTTTTTGGCAAACAAACATGGTCTAAAGAGATGCCACATATAAATTTATGCACACGTGAGAATGAGATAAGACTTGCAGCGACCATTAAATTAAATTCAAGATACGTCGTTTCTTAAGAAAAGCTTGCATTGGTCAACTCATTTAATTGTAAATATCTGAATTTAAAGTGTAATCTAGAATAGCTTGACTGAAATATACAGATAATACTTGTATGATTAGAAATTTGACTTTTGTTATCAAATGAATGCATATTATGTTTTTGGTTATTTTACTTCGATTTAAATATTTTCAGAAGTACAAAAATTTTGATTGATCAAGTTAATTTAAATTATGGGTCAAAATATGCAAGTATTCATAAAAAAACCAATCTCAACTGAGAGCCTTTAAAGATCCAATTTTAACATATACAAAATCTTTGATAGCCAACAGTTGACATCCTCCGCAAGAGAGATTAGTTGATATGGGCGAAAATTGACTTGGAACACTCCTACCATAGAATAATAAAAGTCAGTGTTCTAAATGAATACGACAAAGTAATCAGCACGTTCTAATATATCATTTAGATTATTAATTTGATCGGTTAAATTAATACATACGTGATTACAGAAAATATAAGACTTAATTTAAGAGGAATGAAGCATATCTGACGCCAGGGTATGCTATTTGATTTTTATTTTTTCAAAGTTAAAAATGTCAAAACACTGGCATATATTGTAAACAACGTATGAAATGAACAAAGACGATAAAAACTAAAAAAAATAAAAAAATTAGAAATTTCACCAACATAGTCAGGTCAGGTGAGGTTGGCGCTGATTATTTTCACACGGTATAATATTGTTAAATTTTTCATCAATATCGTGTGGAAATAGTACTCTTCATATTATTAAAATATTTATCAAATGACATTCTTTTTGGAGAAAGTCCAAATTAAATATCTTTTATTATTACTATAACAACAAAAAAATAAAAATTCTTTCATCATAT
This sequence comes from Lonicera japonica, assembly GCA_021464415.1. Classification (NCBI taxonomy): domain Eukaryota; kingdom Viridiplantae; phylum Streptophyta; class Magnoliopsida; order Dipsacales; family Caprifoliaceae; genus Lonicera; species Lonicera japonica. The sequence goes on from CM038467.1 coordinate 29,432,901, forward strand.
ATTAAATAAGACTCGAATATGAAATCTTTCGCATGTGATTGTCTGCCTTTGATTGATCGGATGAGAATAATTTGGTATACTTAAACTAATCTGATTTATTAAAGATACTCATGTTAGAAATATAATTTTATCTTTGATAGCACACAATACTATTTCAAAAAAACATATTATATATTTTTAATATTAAATATTATTTTAATAATAATTATAATATTTTTGCGCGTAACCGTTAAATAACCCATTTGAAATATGAAGTAAAAATATATATTTTCTTTAATAAAAGCTGAAAAAGTAAAAGACAAGGAAACTAAATCCCTCTTACCAGACAATTTTCTCGGCTAACTCCTCCAACGGCTCGCTTTCTAGAGAGAGAAAGAAAGAAAAGAGACTCTGCCTCGGTTGTCTAGAGAGAGAAAACTTTTAACTAGCCGGAGCTCAGGCGAGCAAACAACTCACCTACCTATACTACTAGCACAATAACTCTGTAAGTATTCGCCGGAACCCTAAAATTCTCTCTCTCTCGTTCGTACGATTTGTAAACTGACGCTTCATTTGATCCGATTGTTTCGATGTTCTTTCTTCTCCCTGCGATTTTTACCTTTTTTTTGTATGTTTACGATACGTGTTCATATAGATATACATGAACTGCTAGAAAGAGAAGGGTTAGGTATTTGAAGTTTGAAGTACTTTAAAATGGGAAAGTGATGAAAGTTTTATTAATTTCACTTTTGTACCTTCAAAATACCCCAAAGCTTCATTTATACATCCAGGGTTTTTAAATTTTTATAAGCTGTTTTGTGTTATTTATTTGCAGAAGGTTGCGTGTTTGTGTAGGTGTAAATTAGGATACAGTTTTCAGTCTGCGACATTTTTTTGGCATTTTTCAAAATTTGCACTTTTCAAAATTTACACCTTTCACATAGTGGTTTGGGGATTCTAACCTCAAGTTTAGAATCACAGTTGTATTTATGTTTCTTGGATTTTGAACTAAGCTCCAATTCCAATGCTTGGAATTTGAGTTCCAAACACACCCTTGGGTGAATTTCTTGTTTGCCTTCTGTACTTCAATGTAAAATAGCTACGTAATTTTATTGTACTAATTGAAACTTGGTTTAAGGGATGAATATACAGTTGCGCGTTGAACTATATGATGGGAAAGGACTGTTGGTTTGGCTTTCTAATTTTCGAGCTCAATGTGCTCTTAGCTTATATAAATCAGTGGTTTCTGTGTTATTATCACAGCACTTTTGGCCGCTTTGCACTCTTATAATGCATACGAAAGATGCGTTATGCATAAAATGGTGAGGTGGAAATATATCTATCCACCATCCTTCACTTTATGTTTAAGAGATGAATATTGGGTTGTGTGTTGAACTATATGATGGCAAAAGGCCGTTTTTCGGGCTCTTTAGTTTGCAAGCTTAATGTGTTCCTACCTTATGATGTTAAAAACCGTAATCATTAATCAGCAGGCCTATGCTGATTGCCTGATATCCCAACACTTTTGGCTGCTTGCACTCCCATAATTCATGATAGTTCTGCGAACTTGCGTGGATACGAAAGGTGCTTAATACATAAAATGTTGAGGTGGAAATATGTCTATCCACTATCCTTGTCTTTATGTTTTTTCTACTCCACCTTTTTTTAATCACTTTTTGTTATACTAAATGGAAGTGGTGGATGAGTATTTCACCTCAAGTGTCCAATATCCGTGTTTTTTTTTCCCTCTCCTATTTTTTTTTTTTTACACCTAGAGGTTTTATTCTGAAACATAACTGTATAAATGGTAAAATTCAGTTTGACTATACGTTTCATCCTCTCCCAAAAGGAAGTTACATGACCCTTTCAGAAAGTATGTTGAAGGAGAAACAGAACAATTTTATTTCCTTGGGTTCTATGAGTCTTAGGAGATTGGCATATGAAACTTTGGCAACATTACATCATTGTTTTTGCCTAAGTGACTTGTTTTTAAGGTTGTAAACTATTAGTTAATATCTTTCTCTATAATAAGGACTTATGAGAACTATAACGAAGGCATGGTTCCCGTTTGATGTGATTTTAAGATTGAGCACTATCAGAACTCATGATCAACCTACTATTTTGGTGTTGTAGGGTGCTCGAGTGATGCTTGGTATTTTTGTGGTCTTATTTGGGGAACTTTGTATAGCCGTCTTGTTGAGTCATGCTTAGTTCTTTGAGTGGAGATATTTCCTCCTACTCTTTTTTTCATGGATTCACCCTTATATATCATTTCCTTGATAATACTCCTTTCTTGCCTCTTATGAAAAATAAAATGAAAAAGGGGAAGGATCTCTAAAAAGCTAATATTTTAGTAATGTGGATATATTAGTGGCTTCCTGAAACTTAACGAACCTCTCAAACAAATTAATGCTTGTGGACATAAATGTGGAATCCTTAGTCCAAACTTGAACACTAAGGAAGCACTCTGGAATTCTTCAAGCATTTCAACTTATTCGCCACCCCGCATCCCTAAACTCTGATGTCCTCCAAGGAAGCACTTTGGGAGGATGGAAATGGTATCTTCTAATGCAACATTGAATCTCCTAGTCAAAATGTTGGATAGGATCGTATAAACGCTAATGACTAAACTAATAGGTCTAAAGTCCTCGGCCTTAATACCTCACTCCTAGAAAGAGTAATAAGATCAGAATTTATTATCTTGCATAAACTCCATTAGCCTTAACTATGGAACGACTTGTAAGAAATCCTTTAGAAAGCATCCTAGCTGCACTGAGAGAAAGCAATAGAAAAACCATTGTTATCAGAGGCTTAGGCGCTTTGCCATCTTCGTACAAACAAATAGTCCTTCTACTTTCCTTCTCCTATTGAACTATGCCTACCAAGCTTACCCAACATGTATTGATCTGATGAGCTATAAATTCTTGACATTTTTATAATTGAATTGGTGACATATAGCCCCCTAACCAAGAAATGTGAAAATCCGTTGCCGTGAAAACAGTAATCTGTGATGCTTAATTAGAAGGTATAACAACAAATATTGTTAAACCTATTTACACTGCATGACATGAGAAAATTTGGGATTTCTGACATAGAACGTTTTTCTTGCCTATTCAGCAATGAACATTTGAAGGGTTGTAACGTTATATAATCTATACTATACTTACCTATTTGTTGCTAATTCGTATTCTTTTTCATGTCACAGATTTCTGGTGTCTCATCTACGATGCTAGACTCGGAAGCTTCAGAAAAACAATCTGCAAATGTTGGGAGTCGGGTGACAGAAGACAGTGAATATGTAAGGCTCGTTATTTCCAACGATCCAAGTGTTGCTGAAGCTGATACCTTACAATCTCGAGCAGAACAAAGAAAAAAGTCTTACACTTGGTGGATTAATGCCATTATATTGTTCTTTATTGCTACAGCAATTCTTCTAATTTTCTTGAAATGGGGAGTACCTTTTCTTTTTGAGAAGGTATGTTACTACACTTGGTTATTTATTTCATTCATTTGTATTACTGTTTTTTCTTTATTTGATCGAGGCAGTATCTTTATTATTTTAATAATTTTTCTCATTTTACTCGTAATACTGTTGATTTCTCTTTACACCCATGTACTAATTCCTTTTGGTGTACGCATGCCATATGTGATGTTACGCTTTTTGTCATGCTTTAAAAAACTCAGAAAGCACCAATAGAAAGTACTAAAGAAAACAAAAAAATCAACTAAATGGGCCAACAGTGTTTGAAAATACGAGTTGGTATTGCTTTGTGGTGACACCAGGCCCTCATCGTGTCAATCATGGGTCAAAAATCCAACTTATTAGCGAGCTTATTATATTGGCTAAGTTAGGGAACATTGTAGGATACTTGCAAAAAGCATTAATGCCTGGTATTATAGGATACTTGCAAAAAGCATTTAATGCCTTGTGGCCCTTGTACAAAATGAATTTAATCACTAAGGTGTTACCGGCAAAATTGCCAATACACCCTCACGGAAAGATGCATATATGTTAAACATGACATGGTACATATAAAGTTTCTCTAAGAACTTGTGATTATTGACAGTCAAAATAATATACTTGTGCAATCTATGTGCATATATGAATATTTATAGATTGGTGTAATGACATATGGGGATACATGTCGATTGTAGAGATCAAATAGAGTCAAAGATTCACAACAAAATTACAGTGAGAAATTATCAACTTCAACTCCTAAATTTCTGACCTGTCAAGTGTTAGTAATTATTATTTTGTTGCAATTAGTTAACATTATCAATCTATTTTCTTTTGATAACATCAACCGAGTTTCAGAATGTATCAAATGAAACTAAGAGAAGTTCTTAAATTAGTCTCAAGTTTCATTATGCAGAAAGGTTTCAAATTTTGGAACAATATTTTCAAACGGCAATAGTAAATCCAAAATTACATAACTTTCTGAGTTCATTTTGCTATATGTAGCTGCATTGACCTTATCATTTTGCTTTATCGATTTTGCTGCAGGTTCTTCTTCCAATCATGCAATGGGAAGCTACTGCCTTTGGTCGTCCAGTTCTCGCTATTATACTTGTTGCTTCTCTAGCATTGTTTCCTGTGTTATTAATCCCATCAGGCCCTTCCATGTGGCTAGCGGGGATGATTTTTGGGTACGGACTTGGGTTTGTTATAATCATGGTTGGAACAACTATCGGGATGATTCTTCCTTATTTGATTGGTTTACTCTTCCGTGACCGAATCCATGTGAGACACTGATAACTTTGTGATATCTGTATCGAATCTTCTTGAAGTTGATATCATCATTAATCCCTAGGTTCTGTTTTGTTAATTCTTTGGATCATGTCCTGGAATCCTAAGTTACCGTTCATTCAATATACCAACAATTGGTTGAAGTTTTGTGAAGGAATCAGGATTCTTAGGAGAGGAGAATTCTCTACATCCATTCCCATATTCAATGGGGGTAAACTATGAGGATTTCCTTGAACTTTCCTATATTTTTATTTTTCACAAAATTACCCCTATTTTAACAAATAGCTAAACTTTTTCTTACAATAAAGTAATCTTTACTAATATATTATAATAAAGTAATATGAGACGCTGAGGAAATTAGAGTTCCGATCTTAACCAAACATTGGCAAGGAATTGCAAGACTGGAGAAAAGCTTTCTTGGAATCTAAAATGACAAATTCCATTCCTAAAAACTCAAACTAAATGAGCCACAAACTTCTTTCTTTCTTATATTTTCAATTTGTCTCTTTTGACGTGCAGCAATGGTTAAAGAGGTGGCCGCAGAAAGCTGCTATGATTAGACTAGCTGGGGAAGGGAGCTGGTTCCAACAATTTCGAGTGGTGGCACTTTTTAGGGTTTCACCATTTCCGTACACTATTTTTAACTATGCGGTTGTAGTTACAAGCATGAGATTTTGGCCCTATTTATGGGGTTCAGTTGCAGGAATGGTCCCAGAAGCATTTATATACATCTATAGGTGAGTTTTGCTTTCTTTGCTCTATTTTCTCCCTTGTGAATTTCATGTTTATCTGGTTCAAATTGATTCATCATAAGTGGGCAAGCGCCCTTGTATATGAGAAACTTTTACATCAACAATAAAGATTGGTGAAAGCAACTATCAAATTTGTGGTCGAGCAGTCTTTAAACTCCCAAACTCATCAATATAAAATCTACATCAGCATTCAAGTGTAAAACTCCCATGGGTTTCAACCCCTTCAAAATCAGAAAAAAATAATAAATTCAGGTTAAAAAAGTATTAAACAAAAAATTAAAATGCCCTGAAGATTTCTACAAAAGTATTATATGAAGTATCTCTCTCTCTCCCACACAGATACAAGATGAGATGAATATTAATGCCTTCGTTTTGTTTTCCTCGTACTTTTTTGCAGTGGCCGGTTGATAAGAACATTTGCAGATGTACAGTATGGGAACCATCACTTGACTGTGGTTGAAATTGTATACAACATAATCTCCTTGATTGTAGCAATCATCACTACAGTTGCCTTTACAGTGTATGCAAAGAGAACCTTAAATGAGCTTAAAAATGCAGAGGTCCATGTAGATGATGAAGCAGCCTCTGCTTCTGATCATGTTACTTTCGAGATGGAGAAGCCTACTGCCGAAGAACCCAAGCATGTAAGTTTCTCTTTGTAGCCTTAATGAACCGAGACTTTCGTAGATTCTTTAGTGTAAATAATTGGAGATCATGGAGGGGTTTCTTTTAGATCCCTTGATGCCTGTAAATTAGAGAAAAAAGGAAAACAGAGAAATTCCACTTGTTATACAAAAATATGAAATGTTACCATCTCTCTCTCTCTCTCTCATGAATATTGGAACAAACACCAGCAAAATCACGAAGAGGAGGAAATATTTGACACAACTGTTGTAACAGTGACGTGGGTAAAGTGTCGGGATTACTGTGCACCCATTGGGTTTAGATACTTACAAAAGAGCCAGTGAAGTGATTTCAACCTTCGATTTTGTTAGTTAACACTTATTGTTCTTTCTGTTGTACTACGCCATCGTTACAACAGTTAGGAATACACCGTTTGGCAAATACTGATCTACATCGATTTTACTGCAGTTTTCAAGAATCTTAAATTGGTAAATACCACTATAAAGCCTCCTACTCTAACTCTAGAGTTTGATTCACCGAATACCAATTTATTTGCTGAAGTTTAAACTTCATGCATAAAAATTACCAAATGAGCACTTAAAAAGTTGTCATGTGTCTGCATCAATGAGTTGCAGCTCACATGGCGTCAATACTCACCTTTCATAAGAGTGAGCAGTAGGATGGGTTCAAACTTTGCTAGGGGCAGTTTTAAATTCCTTTGATGGACAGTTGATAGGAGAGTGCCACCACTAGCTGTGTAACTCAATTATGTTTATTAATAAATTTCACTCTAGTCTTGCCTCGAGTTAAAAAAATATGTATATATGTATATGAATGTCATTAATCAGAAAGAGAAACCAAATGAACAATATAATGAAAACAAGACTCAAGGAGACAACATTTGATTTAGGTTAGCCGAAGAAAGCTCAATAATAGATGACATAGTTTCACTTTCAAAGGGTTCTCTATCTAGTCTCTGCATTTGACCACTTGTGGAGGATTCTCTCCTTGCTGTTCTTTCCTTTGAACCACCAACCCAACCACTAACAAGGTCATGTGTAGAGTCCTCAAATATGCCTTCTTTCAACTTGCTACCCATCTGCATTCATTAAGCATTGCAGTTAGAAAACAAAGGGAAATTACTCTTTTTATCTCCGTAATCGTGTGATGAGTGAGAAAGTAAAGCGCATTGAGAGAGAGAAACAATGACGTGATAAGAAAGATGAAGAGATAGTTGTAGATACTACAATGATGCTAAATACATTTTCTTGTCAAACTTGATCCTAGCCTAATATTCGCTCTGCCTGAAATAAGAGTAGTCTGTTCCTTTTTGGGACATAATAAAAGTGCCAAATTTCATTATAGTAGATAAGTTTTATGCTTAACCATTGATTCTGTTAAATTTAACGAATCCTTTTTCATGTTAAGTTATCAAATGCACCTTTAGTAGTATCAAAATGTGACCAGGGTTGTGCAAGTCTTACCAGTGTCACAAGAGCGTACAGTGGTAAGGTGCTGTAACTGCAAAGCACTTGAACAATCACCCTGCATAAATTCTCATTGAGAAAAAAATTAGTTCAAAATTTTGCGCAAGTGGGATACTCTTCTTTTCCTTCTTTCTTCAAGAGGGGATAAGGACAAAATGGAGAAAATAATAATTACCCTATTACAAGCCTTGGGATAATGAAGATCAGCTTCTCCATTATGCAGGATTTGAATCCATATGAGCTCTGGTAATCATAATCGAAGTTTGAATTAGTACATATAAAATTAAAATAAAATGTCAAGCATTATGATTCAAAATGTGTAATGTATGATGCAAAGGTGTGCACGGCCTGGTTTGGTTCGGTTCAATTAAAATGTCATAATTATACGCGAATCATTCACTAGTTTAGATGAACAATATATGTCGTGCACAAGCATATTTATCAGTTTTTATTCCCAAAAGAGGAACTTACCCAAACCCAGAAGAAGAAAGCTGTCTCAAAAGCATTTTGAAATAAAATGAAGTGGAGCAAGTAAAGAACAAGGGTGGGTCTATGGAACCAAAAATGATCATCTGAAGGCTTCACTGCTGCTGGTGTTGCTCCTTGCAATTCTCCCTTCTCCACTACTTCTCTTGCCAAGTCGCTTATTACGTGCTCTAATTTAGCACCCACTATAAGTAGAAGCTGCCATACAAATACATATACATATATATATGTTCACCACATTCTTTAATTTGTTAGTGGCATTCATAAATTAAGCACCAAATTACACTTGGAAATGAAAATCTAAGGGCGTGTTTGGGAACCAATAGGGGCAAAAATTAGCCTCACAGTTTTGACGGCTAATATTTGCTCTAATTCTAATTCTTTAGATCAAAATTGTGTCCCCAAATATACCATAAGTAATACTAGATAGACTCAGAAATGAGAATATGAAATCCAGAAAAATGAGTTGATGATGTGGTATTTGTATTTTAGTTAGCGGACAAGGTTTACTTTGCCTACTAACCAATGCGTTGATGACATGTTATCAAAGTCAGTTCTCTGAGTCACAACTTTGACTCCTTTTGGAGAAGTGACTTAGATGATATGTCATTAATTGGTTAGTGAGTGAAGTTTATAGTCTTATCGTTCATTCCACCTACTGACTAATAAACTAATGCTACAATGATCTCACTATTTTGATATGTAAAGATCCCTATAGAATTAGTTAGCAAAAAGTCAGTTCACTTACAATTAGCGGCAGAAAGGATAGCCAAAAGTATGAGTGCCATCCTGCATTTTAAACCATACAAGGTAAGCCTTCAGAAAATTGAATTAATAAGGGTGTGTTTGGGAACTCAATTTTAGTGTCGAAACAAAACTCATTTTGAACAATATTGAAGCTTGCAATTGTTTAAGCTAGTGTTCTTGATATCAACCCACGAAAGAAAATGATTTTCCTTTGCATTTTCATTTAGTTTCTTCCCTAAGTAAAACCAAACAGGGCATGAAAGTAGAACGAATAGGGAAAGGAAAGTGCTTAGATACCTTCAATGTTCAGAAGCAAAAACACGACAACAAATAGCCATAAGTACCAGCTGAAAATCAAAAAGATCAGTTTAGAATATTTAGAAAAGAAAACCAATTTTTTTTAAAGAGCTCCTTTGATTAGAGGTTTTTATTTATTTTAACTCTAAATTTTTGTGGTCAAATATTTCAACGTTTGGATGGAATTTTGTGGAGATGACCTTCGTCATAGAGATCATCTCCACCAAGTTTGATAAAAAAAAATTCACACGCTTAACCTCGAACTAGACTACTGATATATATTGTTCTCGACAAAATTACCTCTCTTATTAACAAAGGGCAGAGTATTTACCATTAGCATTATAATTCAATAATAATACTTAAGAGCATATTATAATATGATATTTTCTTAAAATAATATTGACATTTCATAATATATTAGCAAATAATTTTGAATATAGTGAAGGATAATTTCAGTGTTAAATAAAGATTGGCAAATAATTTTAAACGCCATGGATGAAGTTTATAGCTTTTAGTTCGATGGTGGTGTTGCAATTTTTAATTTTTATTTTTCTGAAATTTGGAATTGAAAATTTTGAATATAGCTTTTAACCATATTGATGGATTTAAACTCTTGTCATCATTGTGGGAGTTTTTGCTTGTGAATTCATTAATTTACGATTATAAAAATAAATAAAAATTCGAATCAAACTATTAATTTACGATTATAAGAACGAATAAAAATTCAAATCAAACCAGCTACTCTGAATAGTAATTGTTTACGTTATGCCCACGATCTTTCTGAAGTCATGTCGTCGCGTTCGCATCATGTACTTGTGAAAATCAAAATCCGGCACGCTAGGACAATGTTCCTATTACAATAAATAAACTTTGTTACAAATTATCATTCAAACTTTAAACAAAAATTTAAATCTCAATTTGCGATGATAATAAATATTAAAAACTGAGTAATGCTATAAATACACAAACAATATAATAAACAAAAAGTTAGTATACAAAATGAGATAATGCATTTGATTAGTCACTAACAAGGGCTTACAACAAAGTAGTTAAAATCATCTAACTGTTGTCTAATCCAATAGCAGACATGTCACTTAGGCCTCGTTTGATTCAGGTATTAGGATCAGTGGGATTAATAATACTAGTATTAATAGTACTGGACTATTAATCTTGGTATTAATTTAATACTAATACCCTGTTTGATTCATGCAGTATTAATACTGGGATATCGCATGCAGATGTTAATGCCACATTTTGTTATGTAACTCGAATACGGGATTATATTTTGGACTAACAAAATAAAAAATATTTAAATTTTTTTTTCTAAAAAAATGTTAAAAAAAATAATGTTTTTTTAAATAAATTAAAATAATAATAATATAGTGGTAGTCGCATTTTTGAAAATATATGGTTCATTTTTCTTAATCCTGGATAAACAATACCACCTCCCACCAGTATTAAATTATAGCACAAAGAGTGGTATTAAATTAGTACCGGTATTAGTAATCCCAGCACATTTGTGCGAATCAAACAAGGTATTATAAAAAAGTGGTATTAATAATCCCATCCCACTTTTTAATACCCGAATCAAACGAGGCCTTAGCGTGCTAAACTTTTTTGTACTCTTCATGTGCATAGCATTACTGATAGAAAATGGCGACATTGTAAATTTATTAGGGCTGACCCGAGTTGTACGTTGTCGGTCTTTATTTTGGTGGGATATTTAAAGTGTCAAGCGTTTACATAAAGTATAGAAATCTTTATAGTCATCAAGTGTTGTGCAGATGTCTACCTTACATACAAAAAGATGAACCAATAATAGCACGAGAATGATAAGAAATTTACCCGTATGAAACCAGAACGCAATGTAACATAATCTTCTTTGGTGACTGATCCGTAAAATTGTTTGAAGAATGATCTCTACATACAACATTTTCAAAAAAAAAAAAAAAAGAAAAAAATTGTCTATATCAAATAACTAAATTTATGACAAAAAATGAGAATGAAAATATGATTAGTACATATAGAATTAGATAAATAACATTGGATTGAAAATTGCAAAATGATTAATATAAGTAATTTGATGGAAGAAGAATTAGTTGAAATAATGAATTAAAGAACTCACCACCCATCTAAAACAAGGTAACTTTCTGTAATGCCCAATAATTGCACGTCGCTTGAAAAATTCGAGATGATGGTGACGAATTTCAGGTACTACGTATATAACGCAAAAATCCTTTTAGCGCCGAGAGTAGTGTTAAATATACTAATAAATTGTATAAATTTTGTAATCATATTAACAGCCGTAGGACAATTAAATAAAAAGAAAGACAGACATACAACACATTAAATGTGTGACCCTACTAATTGGAGAAGTACTACGTACATTAATTTATACAAAAAAAATTATATCAAAATTGAATAAGCATATTATTTTTCTAGGTCAAATTAACTATGATGTTGATTACAAGCACTCTTCTTTCATATTTTAAGAAAGTAACTTGAAAACTTTAGAATAAAATAATCCCATGAGATATAAAATTTCAAAACAAAGTCGATTTTAGGTTATTTTTAACAATAAAATTCACAAAAACATAATGGGGGACAAAAAGAAATTTTTTTTTTCCTAACATAATGCGGGTAAAAGACAATAAATTTTATTACCTACTAAATTCATTTTTAGCAAAATTACTATAAAAATAAGCATATTTCAAACATTAAAGTAAAGCCAAGTATAGTGATTAAATGATTACAAATATCTAATTGATTTGAAACTTTACATGTTTGATAATTACAATAAAAATAGCTTATCTAACGATATAATCGATGATTATGAATTTTTGGGAAAAGTTGTTTATGAGTGTAAAACTTTTTAATCATACGTCGGTGTAAGTTAAAACTCTAAGTAGACTGCACCTATTATCAACGCAATTTTACCTTTGCTAAAATTAAAATTGCATTGATAATAGGAGCAGTAAATTATATTATATATTTTCTCTATAATATATACACATTGCTCAATAATCATATTTACTCTTGGTAACAAAATCAGGCAGGAAAAACTAGTAGAGCATACCATTTTTTGTACGCTTTAGTGAGTTCTCCCACTGCCCCCACATATGAATCTGTTAAAATATTTTATTGAAATAAAATAATTAATTCGTAAGCTTAATTTGAATGTGCATAGTAGTACATGTTAGGGAGTGAGTGTGCGAGAGGGTATTTTGTTACACCCACATAAGAGTTGATAATTCCTCTTTCAATACGTCTCAAATTATAAATTAAATTTATTTTTTTTCAAAACATAATCAATGTACAAAAATTCTTGATAAAAATAAGTTTTACTCTACATTATTAAAATGTAACAATTAAACGTACATTCTTAGTTAGGAGTACTATTTATTTGATAAAGATTACATTATATTTGGCACATTTGTTTATTTTGTTCTAAACTATATAATTATTTTAAAAGGCTACGCCTAATGTCACGGCACTTGTATTTCACTGGAGCATAGTAAACATTTGTGAAGAGTTGCATAGGCTTTAAAAAATGTACCCAATATGATAAAAATATTTGCTTTGACAATAAAACCATACTCTTTTAAACAAATAAAAGTCATATCTAAAGGTGATTTGGCGATGGTGATACTTGGACTAATTAGCGTGGTAAACATGTATGAACAATCATTTTTAACATGCATGTAGAGTGTGATAGTGTATAATATATGAGGTTACCTTTAGCAATTACCATCTTAATTAAATTAGTTATCATACAAAAAAATAATTCCAATTAATTAACGAGTAGAGAGACTGAGAGAGAGGGGGGTTGGTTACTTTAGCCCCTGCGAGAATCATAGTGGTAGCACAGAAGAAGACATGAACTGCTGCCAACACAAATATGAAGATGTGCAGCTGATGTAGTGCTTCCATTGACAACAATGGAACCTTTCCCTGCATATATATATGTACGTATTTCATATTTACTATTACAATAATATATAGTTCATTATTCACAGTATTCTTCCCATCAATTTTCAGATTTTATAGTAACTTTATTATTTTTATGATCATATGGCTACGCATGTTACAAGTAAACTTCTGACTGTGAAATATCGAAGATCGAATCTTGGACCAATTCAATTGGATGTTAGAGCATCTATAATTGGGAAAGTTAGTGGTACTATAAGTAGGGTATACGTACTTGTCCTACGTACTTGTTTGAGTGTTAAAATAGTGGTATGATAAAGAGATAGAATAAATATTATGTGGTATTTTAATTAAGAGAGATGAACCAAGCCTCTTGGCCCAGTGGTATAAGGCTGCCACTGGGACAACCTTGGGTCGACTTGGAGCTCCCAAGGTCGAACCCCGGCGTTGTCAAAATAATGCTTGGCCAGCGGCAGCCACGAACCGCGAGCGGGGATTAGTCGAGGTGCGCGAAAGCTGGCCCGGACACCCCGTGGGGAACCAAAAAAAAAATAAAAAATTAAGAGAGATGGAGAGTATATAGAGACATATAATAAAAGTAGGAGAGAGTATAAAAATAAGAAAAAGAAACACTCCAAAAGTCAAACATTGTGTCATGAGTGTTCCAGACACCACATAGTGTGGCGTGAGGCACCAAATGCCACAATGTGTGGCATATGGTATCAAACTTTGCTTAACTCAACTTTACTATTTCCTTATACTACAAAAAACATTTTACATTACCTTCCTTAACTATAATATGCATTCGCAGTGGCGTAGTCACAAAATTTGGTCAGTGGGGTCGGCCTAAAAGAGTACAACCCAATAGCAACTCTAAATGCATCCGTAGCACTCAAAATGCATTTGGGAAAAAAAAATTGAACATTTTTGGGACAGCTTGGTGTAGGAAAAAATGGTAATTAACACCATTTTTTAGCCATTTTGAGTTGGACCTCAAACATGGTTGTGAAATGTTATTATTGATTCGTATTCTCCTCCATTAGTACAATGAAATTGTATATTTGTTTCCTCATAATGATTATGAGGTGAATGATAAATTGTCACCCAAATTGAACTACATGAGATGGAAAATGGAATAGAGGGAATGGAGAAATGTTAAGTCCCACTCGGAAACTTTGTGAAAAAAATTAATGTGTTTATAAAGAATCACCTCTTTTAAGAAAAATGAGTATTTAAGAAAATTAATACTCTCTCTTGTGCTCGCGGGAATTGCAAATCAAGTTCATACGCAAGATTTGGTCTTTGGATTTCTTCAATTTCCAGTTTATTATTTTATTTATACATGGCCATTTTGCTAACACTAGGCATGAAAAATATGATTGGGCTACATACTTTTTTAATTTGTTTATAATTTTACCCTACTATTAACTATTTTTTCAAAATTTCGAATGTCATCCACCATCCCAAATTTATCCAAATATATCTTATTTATATTTATATTTTAAATACTAAGTGGGGTCACTAGACCTCACAATATCAAGAGTGACCATATTCTCGTAAGGCAAATTTGTACTATTTACACTACCATACCATACCATACTATTATAGATGCTCTTATAATTTAATCACTTTCTAATTTTTAGAACTTAGCTTTTGATAGTGTAGAGGAGGAAGTCCTCAAATTACGTCACCAAAAAATTATTGTAGGCATACCTTACGAGTACAACGCTCTGAGGCACCAGAATCTCCAGACAAAAGGTGGCGGCGAGGCCAGTTGTTTAAGGTTGTTTGGTGAAGAAAATAAGAAAAATGTTCTTTCTCAGAGGATTCAGTCGACAACTTGCATGGCAGCATATAATCAGCAAGATGTGATGGGATGCACATGCGGCTTATTAGTCCTTGAGATACCGCTAATATTAAGGATATAAATCCCAATATCATCAATTCTGTTAACAACAATAATTGAAAATTCAATTAATTAAAAAAAATATATGCAAAAAAATAAATAAATAATAAGGTACTTTTATTGTGCAAATTGTTTAATTTAAGTTGATTTTATTGTAATTGATCAACTTGTTCTCTCACTTGTATGTGCTTCGGTGTTTGAAATTTGGCATTGGTTTTATTTTAGAACAATACATGTACAAAATTTCACGATGTATATTAAACACTAGCTAGTAATGTTGAAATTGGTAATTTCTTTTTTATAAAATGTGAAAATAAAACATAAATTCTTAATTTCAAACAAATGGACGCATTAATTATTTAATTAGGGCGTGTTTCATGAGCATTATTTGTAATAAAAAAATATTACATTTCTACCCAATTTCGAATTTTTAATGTTTCCAGTTGGCTAAATTAATTTCAGAGATAAACCAATGTTGCACAAGAACGTACATGTAAAGACGTCCACATTTCCACACACACACACATATATTTGAAGTATATATGAAGCATATATAATAATTATAATGCATGCATACCTTCTTTTAATTTTTCCAAGGCGTCATATAGGGGAATTTCTTTCTTATGCTTCAAGAACTGAAAACCAACACATGCACATATAGAGATATGTTAGGCCACATATATATTAGTAATTAAGCACTTCATCAATTAATATATATATACTTAAATTGATCACAAACATACATAAATTGTCCGAAAACATTCTTAATAAGTTTTAGGATGCACTTGTACACAATATTGCTTCATGTTCAATTTTTTGTTATGCAAACTGTGTTTCATGTTTTAGCTCAACAATAGAAATAATAACAAGTCTTATGATCTTCAATAACTTTTATACAAACCTTTCCAAGTCGATGAAGGCCGCGCTCTGCAAAAAATGATATGGCCACAATTATGGAGCAGACAACTGCGACTACCCATGTCGGCGTGTACTCCAGAGATCTAGATGACGACTCTGCCGCCATTTCTTGATGTATTTATATAGATTCAACGATTTACAAAAAAAATGCCGTGAATTAATCTAATAATTAACGATTTATATAAAAAAATATAGGTAGTAAATACATATTATGCTACCAAGTGAAATAATCGATTTGGAGCTGATTTATAAAAGATTGGGATAGGGAGATGTTGAAACATTAGAATATTTGAAAGAGAAGGCAAAGAATATAAGGTAGAGTGAAAGAAAAGTAGGAAACTAAACAAGGTGGCCAAGTAAAGAACAAAGATTTGCATAGTAAAATAACCTCTTTTTGTATTGAATTCTTTTTAGTTAGTTTGTGATCTTAAGATATAATTTGGCATTAGTTATTTTTTGATTTTAAAATCTAATTTGGCATATTTCACTGTACAATAACTTGAACTTTGCCCCATGATGCATAACCGAACAATTAATAAACGACTTGCATGGGCTCTAGACTTTATTTACAATTTTAAGAACATGCAATTTGAAGACTATTAAGTAGAAAAACTTCTAATGAAAATATATTTACATTGAACACTCTTTTGGCAAGTTCAAGAACAATTTGAAGACAATAAAAGGAGAGAGAAACTTCTAATGAAAATATACTTTGACTTGGTGTGGTTTTGATTTGATGTGGTAGAACTTTGATTTGATAGGGTACACCATGTCAATGCAATAGTGCAACGTAAAGAACCCCAATAACAAACTATTGTAATAAATCCTACCCCTCAAAAATTTAATTTAATATCATTGTGACAATGACCCACTAAAAAAGCCCCAATAACAAGCTATTGTGATAAATCCTACCCCTCAAAAAATTAATTTAATATTATTGTGACAATGACCCACTAAGAAAGGCATACTTTGTTTTCTTTCTTTAGCTCCTTTTTAATCTTTCGGATTTTACACATTCTTCTTTCATAGCTGGACCAGTACTTTTTCATAGCTGGACCATGTGGGACTCATTTGCACCAGGAGAAAGAAATGTATTATAAACCATGTGGGACTCAATAAACATCAGTGGCACAGCCAGGGTTTCAAGTTAAGACTATTCTTCCTTTTTTTTGTTACTCTCCAAATTAAAAATAACGACAAAATTCTTAATATTTTAGTTACGCAGATAAACGTGGAGTCAAACTAGTTATATTATTGAGGAAAATCTTTGACACTTACATTATAAACTATATATATAGATATTGCAAAATTTTAAATGACTTCACCATCTGTTCATATGTTTTTTTACATGTATTATTGATTGAAGTGGGATTAGACAATGTATGCATAAACAGTTAAACTACGAAGCGTAGAAATATAGATACTTGGCGGATCCTTCGGCTAACAAATTTAGACCTATGTATTAATGTTGTTCTGCCTGATCGGGAGGAGGTTGCAGCCGGGCTGTAGCCTGATCTGGCGCTCCAGAAGCTCTGCCTCTTATAAATATGAATTAATGCTATTCCTGTAGAAGTACGTTAAACTGAAGCATATCAAAACCTATGAACTTAATTTTCCCATAAAGACATTATCCAAAATAATATCACCCACATCTAAAAGTTTGAACTATATTTGGAGAGGGCCGCGCGAACGCAGGCCCCCACTGCCACAAATTATGATGTAGGTTCTACCACTTGGGTGACCTTAGGCGAGCACCCTTCCAAAGTGCAATGGAAGTCACTAACCTAGGCCATGGGCATTCTTGATCACCCATTGACCCCATCCAGGTAAGTAGATAACATTGTGATCCTCAATTCCAATTTATACACTTTCTTTCACCTCCTCTCTCATATATTCTGATGTGGGACATAAGTGCAAGCTAATAAAGTTAACATTACAACTTTTAAAGATTCTTCTCAGCATCATTTTAACATATCGGTATAAGTTAAGCGCCAGAATCACACCTCATAGACATGTTTGATTAACACAACAAAGCAGAACAAGAAACTTCATTACATAGACCTGCAACAAAGGAAAAGCAGAAAACAATAGTAGAAGGCGAAAGAGTGGATCGTGTCTGCTGTTTTGTTTATGCAATAACACCCATATTATTGCTACTTAATTGTGATTTCTATGGAGGGACTTTTTTGCAAAGCTGAGAATGGGCATTTTCGAATATATATGGAACAATATCAAGTGTTCATAAAGCTGTCTTACTGGAAGTTAAACATGTTTTGCTTTTAACCAGTGTGTGGGAGTACTTTCTTCCATCATTTGTGGTGTTTGTTATCACATTTAATTTCGAAAGGTTAAACTTGATTTAGTGGGTTGGGTCCGGCCAATGGAATAGTGTAGCAAAAAGAGGCACGTGCGCCCCCAAGGAAGACACAAGCTAGGGAGACACAATCTCTTTTTATTGACAAAAGATATGTTTTAAGAATGTTTAGTTTGGATTTGTTTTTAAAGCATACATTTTAACCATCAATGACTCTTACCGTACAAACATTCGAGATTTACAATCCTTGTGTATTAACTTTGAGTATATCACTTAAATCTTATGTTATACATGAACTTACTTTAAAAAAAAAGGTATGAGCTCTATTGTTACATATAAGATACACATATATTGGTGACTGGAGATGAAAAATAAATGTACCATAGGATAAAAAATAACACTGTTTATTAAATTAAAAAAATTATGGAAATAAAAAAATATGGTATACCTCAAAAGTTGGCAAATTCAGAGCAAATTGCAAGAAATTAATTTTTTTTAAAAAAATGAAAACTTAGAGGCAGCGGAGATACAAACTCGAAGGCAGGTGCTGCCCACCATCATATTACAGCTTGAACACATATTATGTGCAGGGTGCAAATCTGAAAACATCAAATACCAGTAAGGGCCCAAATCTCTCTCTCACACACACACTTGCAAGGGGCCTTATGGTATTCATAAACTATACTACTCCTGTACTCTCTTTTATGCATTTGCCATGACAAAACTTTGTTGTTGAAAGGGTGGGGCTATTGCCAAACCCTAAAATTTTCTTTACCCTTTTTTTATTGACTCGGTGTAATAGGATCGAGTATTTGCACATTATTCGGTGCAATAGAGCCGAATTATTATTGGTAACAAAAAAAATACGCTGACTCGGCCCTATTGCACCGAATCAATGCACACATACTCAATTCTATTGCATCGAATCAATATGTGAGTGTTACAGAGAAGTTTGAAGGGTGGCAATAGCCCCACCCTTGTTGAAATGACTGAAGTAGCTGTGTTTTATATTCTCTCCCCAATAGTGTGTGGTTAGGCGGGATATTGAAAAATAGGGTTTGTATGAAAAAGTTTTTTGCAGAAGAACTAGGAAATAATATTTTTGTAAATTAAGGGCTTATATTTGACTAAACTTCAAAAGGAGAGCAAAGATAACTTTGTAGTAGATTTTTAAATTGTATTTGTTTTATGGAATCATGCAAAATTAAGTTTGCACGATATGTTTTTTAGCATATTATTGTAAATAAATGTTAATTGACAGTGTTTTATAATGTATTTTTTTAGCATATTTTTAGAATTTTTTTTATTTATTTTTATGAATTTGGAATGGTAAACACCAATAGATCGAATAAACATATAATAATTTAGCATTCTCAGCTCCCTCGTTAAGGTCTATGTTTGTCAACAATTGATAAAATTTATTGTCTCTAAAAACGCATCTCACAGTTCTTAAAATGACTATCTCTATAACAAACAAACATAGGTTTTTTTTTAAATAGAAATAAAAATTGCAATGCGAGTTAAAGTGGTATAACTCGTAACTTGTCACCTATATTTTGTAAAATGTTTCTAACTCTATGTTGTAAAATTATCACTCGTACTTTAGGCATTTCTTTTTCCAATTGACTTTGTTTATTTAATTTGTCTTTTTCTAATTTTTTTTTATTTTAAAAGTTTATCGTTGTTCAAGGGTGTCCATCAATGCATATTGTTGCTCTGAAGTTTAATCAAGGGTGTACATGAATAACACCCGTGCCAAGTTTTGTCACATAAAGAATAGTTTAGATTACACAAGAAATAAATTTGACACTATTTTGTTTGCGTAGTCCATCTACAATCTACCAGATCATTTGCATATTCAAACTCCACCACACAGTGATAAAGGTATGCATCCACAAGAAATAAATTTGACACTATTTTGTTTGCGCGGACACAATGCGCATGCTTGTGCATTTTCTACGCATGTATAGGCAGTTAAGCCACTTGTAGTTCAATTCAGGATTTCATGCAAAATTCGTAGCCCACAGATCGCCTAACATTACTTTTCTCCAAGCAGGCTAGGCAGCTAAGCCACTTGTAGTTTGTAGTTCAGTTCAAGATTTCATGCAAAATCCGTAGCCCACAGATCGCCTAACATTACTTTTCTCCAAGCAGGCTTGATTGCCTAAACTTTTCTCCAAGCAGGCTTGAAAAACGTTAGCATCATAACCAAATCCAACACTTCCAATTCAATTATAGAGATTTTATAAGTGCCAAGTTGAAACTACAATTGGAGGAGGCCGCACGATCGCAGCCCCCACTATCACAAATTATGATGTAGGCTCCACCACTTGGGTAGACCTTAGGTTAGCACCTCTCCAAGTGCAATGAAGGTCACTAACCTAGGCCATGGGCCTCTTTGAACACCCATTGACCCCATCCAGGTAATTATGTTATTCTATGCTACTTCATTCTTGTAATGAAGGTCCCTAACCAAGGCCATGGGCCTCTTTGATCACCCATTGACCCCATCAAGGTAAGTAAGCTATTATATGCTACTTCATTCTCTTTTATGTACCTTTTTCTCCTCCTCCCCCTCATACAATCTGATGTGGGACGTAAATGCAAGTCTCGTAAAGTTAACACAATAAAACTATAGATCGAGAACCCTCTCGGACTGGCATATGTGAATTCCCAAGAGAAGAAGTCAGGAGAAGGTAGTTAAAAGTTTGAATTTCAAAATATGATTATTTTCTGATGTCTGAGAATCTCATTTTTTGACAAAGTAAATTGGTAAGCAAATGAGGATCATTTGATGCGGACAAAGTAGAACCCTCACTAATTCTCACTCTCTTCAACATATTTTCTACATTTCAGTACAAGTGAAGTTAATTAACCCTTGTGTCGTTACTCATACACATATTTGAGTAAAACAACAAATTTGCAAATGAAAAAAACTTCTATGCAAACACTGGAGCATAGAACTAGCTAGAAAAGCTTATCAAGATACATTAGTAGTAGCAACAACGTTGTTTTGTTTATGCAAATACACCTATATGTTGTTGCAACTTTTGATTTCTATGAGCATAGGTTTGTTATCGCGTTTGAAAATTTTAATTTAATATCATGTGAACCAATGGCCCACGTATCAAATATTAAATTAATAAGAGAACACATACTACTGCACTTCATCTTATCCAAAAGGCCGAGAAAGATATTCTTTCAATTGTCTCTTCCTCTCCCTTTCATGTTTCCACTCTACTCATCCTTCTTCATATAGCTAACAAATTTGGGACTGGCCTTCCTTCACACCTCATTTATTTCTAATGACTATGCTTTGGTTTTCTTATTTTTTCTTTATTTTTATTTTTTCTATACAAGTAATCGATAGATTTAGGTAGTTCAAAGAGGTGGAGAGGATACAAGACAAAACTCAAACCTTGGAGTTTTTTGTGAATACTATATTGATATTGACTCGATCCGAGCTCTCTTATTGAATTGTAAGACACCTTACAAGCGTTGTTTCTATCTACTGTCATTACACTTTCAAAATTTTCCTAACAATAGTACATTGTCTTATGCGTTGCTGATGATACTTTGGTTTTTGTTATGGGTGCTGGTAAAGGCACCCTCAATTTTTAGTTTTGACACCCTTTTCTAAAAAGGAGTTATGGGTGCCTAATTAAACAAACACTTATGTATATTAATAGGGTTCATACGAGAAATCCAATTCTTCCTTTTCTTAACACTATTATCAAAATTAAGATGCAGATTCTTGTATAGAAGATCAAGAGAATATTTGTTTTTTTTCTTGTTACTTCTCCGATCACTTTAATTTTGCTTGATAAAGTCTATTTGCAATGTGTTTAATTAGATATTGTGAGAGAAATTAGGAACATTTTTTTACAAATAAAAAAATTAATTTCATCTTTGTCTTCTTATGAAAGCATAAATCTAAGTTTGCCTATGTTTGCTTTTTATCCTAGAAGAAATTTTTTCAAAGGTATTGTTAACCAGTCAAGGCACCCTTAATATTTTTTTAAAAAGGATACAAAAACTAGAAAACAAAGGTGCTTTTACTAACACCCTTTTTTTATTGTCTTGGACTATTTTTCTTTTCTTTTTTCTTTCTTTTTTTTTTTTTTGAAACTTTGAATATTTTTCTTTTTGATTTTCCAAGAATTGGTGGGAACAAAGTTTAAAAAATATCTATAATGATAATCCCACATTATATATATGGACTTTTTTTTCTTAACATATTCTGTAACATTAATTATTGAGTTTGCTTAATGATCATATATACAACAAAAAGAATGTCTTAATTAATTATTTCTAAGTTTTAAGAATGTTTAGTTCTTCATTAAGCTCCCCCATCTAGAGTTGAGTATTGTTTGTTAGGAATTGTTGCTTATCGCTCTGTCTATTAGTGAACCAGCTCTTCGATCCAAAGATATTTAGAGCTAGATGGTTCTCAACAATACTACTACGTCCACTGAATGGAAAAATTACACTAAAATGTCAGCCTAATATATTTCGACCTTATTCCTTTATTACCTTTGAGGATTTGAACATATAATAATCGTACAAAGGTCAGCCACGATTTTCCAACAAATTAAAGATTTAAAAGAGTTTAAAAAAAAAAACCAGAGGTTTTCTCTTCTTTTTTTTTTTTTGCAAACAAGAAAAACACTTTTACTAATTAAAGGAAGCTATAATTTACTAGGGGTGGATTTGTATACCATTATTACCATACCAACCCGTACCACACCGTACCATTATCAAAGTGTACCGAATTTTGGTATTGGTGCAATACCGATTAGTATTTGTACGGTACCGAAATAGTATGGTACGGCACTGGTTAATACCAACAATATATTGTACCATACCAAAACTTTGGTACGTACCATACTAATTGTACCAATACCATGACTCACCTCACTTAGTCATTTTATTTTTATGTTTTCATTTCCATTTTTCACTAAAACAGTCCTAGCCCACAGATCTGGTCGCAGCCCGCATGCCGTACCATACTAATTGTACAATTAATACCAAATATCAATTATACCACTCATGACTTACCTCACTTGGTCATTTTACTTTTATGTTTTCATTTCCATTTTTCATTTAAATATCCGCAGCCCATAGATCTGGTCTCTCTCTATTTTCTTTCTCCAACACACCCACAAATTTGAGAGAGTGAAAACAGCTACCACCGCCAACGCCCATATACCATACACTATTACCATACATGATACGCCCACACCATTGTAGTCGTTAACGCTCATACCATTCGCCACAACCTCTGCCACCATCTCACAGTATCTAATTTCAATCACTTCATCTACCACCGCTCTTTCCAATTCTACTGGTCCTATTTCAATATATTTGAATTTAATTATTTCTATTTCATTCATCATACATTTATATATCAATTGTTTGCCATATTTCTTATTATTCACTTACATTTCTGTCTTTCTTTTTATTCTTTTTTTTGTTGCTACTATATATTGCACACCCCTAATTATGAATTAGCAATTTAAATAACATATCCGCCTATCATTAGGCCTCCTAAATCAATCAAATGCTAATCATATTAAACTTTAAATATCAAATATTTATCTTCATTTTTTTATTCGT
This sequence comes from Lonicera japonica, assembly GCA_021464415.1. Lineage (NCBI taxonomy): Eukaryota > Viridiplantae > Streptophyta > Magnoliopsida > Dipsacales > Caprifoliaceae > Lonicera > Lonicera japonica. The sequence goes on from CM038467.1 coordinate 29,456,701, forward strand.
ATTAAACTTCAATCATTCGGCTTCCAAGTATCTGATAAATGTGTATGTGTTGATTATAATTTAAAATGCGCGCAACAATATTTATACATGATTTAGTGTTTTTGGAACAATCAATTGCAAAAACTTCATTAGAGATACGTAAAAATAACTAAATTGTACGTTTTGTTTTAGCCAAAAATGCTCACTTTTAACCGTCCACTTTCAGTGTTTTTTTAGGATTGATTTTTTGATAATGGATCATACCACACCGTACTATATCAATATTTTGTTTTACTAAAAAATTGGTATGGCAATGGTAATAATTTTTGGCATACCGAATTTTCGGTACGATACACAATATACTTAGTATGATACGGTATTATACCAAATCCACCCCTATAATTTACTAGTAGACAACACCTAAAAGATAATTTTCTATGTCATAGTTTGGAAAACATATATATACCTGGAAATGAATTCTTTGCTATGTTTGGGATTGTAATTTTCAAAGTCTAGCATATATATATATATACCAATTGAACATGAATGCTGGGCTTTCCTTTTACAACTCAGTGAATAAGTAAACCCTTGTATCAGAAGATGAAACGCTCGACCAAAATACTCCGCCCTTTCAATTCGTCTACAATCTTCACTGTTCGGTCTCTATTCTTTTTGTAGTATTCAAGTCAGAATATTATATCTACCTTTAAGTTATTGTGCAATTAAATTGCCAAGTTGTTTGCTTTGGTTTTATGAATATTAATTAATGATATTGTTCATAAATTTATAAAATTCTTATAGCGGAATAATTAAATATATATATATATATATATATGTATTTATTATATTTATTTTTTTATTATCCGTATTCTAGATGTATCGTATTATATATTTTTTTAATTTTACCATATCACCGTATCAGTATAGTGTTGTATCTATGCTTCAAAGCCTTCAATTAAACAAAATGAAACTTAATTGCATGCAGAGTGCAGGCAGTTTGAGAGAGTTATAGAGCAACAAAGCTACGACGGAGCTAGCCTATGGTCAGTGGGGGCTGATTAGGCCACTCAAGTTTTCAATTTCGTTCTGCATTCATATATAATATTAAAAAGTTAGTGGGTAAGATATACCTTAATAAAAAGTATAAGGTTAAAAGATGTAATTAAAGAAAAATTACTACACTGGAGTGGGTTGTTCTAATAGAAAGATTAATTCTCACATGAACCTCCAAGGTTAGTCTACTTTTGTGAAAACCATAGCATAAAAAAAATTATACAAATTACGGAAATGAAAAAATATGAATATACCTCAAAGTTGGCAAATGCAGAGCAAATTGCAAGCAATTAAATTTTTTGAAAAAATAAAGTTCAAAGGCTGTAGGGATACAAACTCGAAGGCAGGTAAGGCTCACCATCACATTAGAGCTTAAACACATATTATGTGCCGGGCCCAAATCTCTAACACATGTAAGGGGCCGTATGGGTATTCATAAACTATTTATGCATCTGTGTCAACTTTTGCGCACTTCAATTAATTCTTTTCGTAAAAAGTGTTAACGCTAGCCACTAGAAATTTTGCATCTGTCAAAACTTTATTTATGAAATCGCAAAAGGAGCTGTGCTTTTATATTCTCTGCTCAATAGGGTATGTGTTTAAGAGGAGCCGTTTTCATGAAAAGATCGAGCTAATTAATTTCTATTGTATTAAACGACTAATTTAAGTAACCCATGAAAGAAATAATACACCGCCGAGGCCAATTTTTTTTATGATCTTATTTATCCATGTAAAAAAAAGTGCCGAATAGATATAGAAGTTTCATTAAAAGTTAAAACACATCCACACTTAAGATAGAAAAAAATAATAATTACCGTTAAAAGTGACCTTATTTCACTATTACCATTTTCTAATAAAATTTCAATACGTTCTATCACTGAACTAAAGAAAAATTGAAAAGGAAAATTAGATCCGGTTGGTTTCGGTTGGTTTTATTAGAATTTATTACAATAAAATTAGATCGATTTATATTCTTGTATATATATATGTTAGTGGGTATTTTTCCTTAATGACATGTTTGTGATAAAATTTCTTTTATGGTTTATCGGTAAGTTCTTAAATTTGAACCACTGCACCCACATCATTTCCTCCTCCTCCCGTGGCGTGCAACGGTGTGTAATGCTCTTTATATATGAATATATTATTATTTTTTCAAAAAACAACTCATTATCATAATAAAGTGGTTGTTTTTACCATCTAAGCATCCTAACGGTTGTTATGTAATAAAAAATCACAAATATGAACGTAAACCGTTATGATGCGGTTAAAAAAAAACCTTGACTTTATAATTCTTGTTTTAAATTCTGATTTAAATGATTCCTAACTTTTACAATATAAATAATAATTTTTTCTCTCTAAATTTAAATTTGCTCAGCTAGTTTGAGAAATCTAAATATATTAAAAGATTGTACTCAAATAATAACTCAAAATACATTGGGATAGTAGTGAAAGGAGGAATGAAAAATGAAAAAAATAATACAATTAGAAAAACTGAAAAATGAAAGAATGAGTACAATTGCAAATGGTGATCTCTTCCGGTTTAGACCATTGTAAACTCATAATTTAGCTACCTCCAATATTTTAATATTTGTATTAAATTCTAAAAATTAAGACTAACATTTTAATTCTTATTTCGACTACTTTTGATACTATCAACCAGTTGCTTATTCTGAAAGCCATACCTTAAGTTGTTTAATGGCAAATGTATGTTAGAGCGTTTTTATAATTCATAGAAACAAATGTTCAAGCTCGATAATTATTGGGTATTTGTTTTGCCTTAACCAACTTTAGTATAATATATATTTGATCTAATTGTTCATACACATCTTACCTAATAAAATACCCTAAAAATGAATGAACTCATTTGTCATGCATAACATACAGCGCTCATCCAACTAGAGTTAGTGATGGGAGATAAAAAAATGTTGCACCATAACATAGTGAATAATACTACAAGCTAGTTGGATCAAATGGACCATATATATATATATAATTGCATGCAAATTAAAAATCCAAGCAAATGCACTTAGAGAGGGTTCGAGGGTGCCGAAAATGTAGCTTTGAACTTTGTCAAGGGCAAATTTAAACCCCTCTAGAGACAATGTGCCTTTGGGCTTTTGACCCAACTCATTTTGGTGGGCGCATTTTTTCTAACAAGGTGGGTGCAGAATATATTTCCAGAAAAAAAATCCAAATCGGGGTTGGAGATATATAATTTGTATGACCTAACACAGCTTGAGGTCTATTGTCACGTATAAGATACACATTGGTGACCGGAGATGAAAAAAATATGTACCATAGGATAAAAAACAACACTATTTATTAAATTAAACAAATTATGGAAATAGAAAAATTTGATATACCTCAAAAGTTGGCAAATGCAGAACAAATTGCAAGAAATTAATTTTTTTTAAAAAAATAAAAATTTAAAGGCAGCGAAGATACAGACTTAAAGGGAGGCACAACCCACCATCACATTACACTTGAACACATATTATGCGCAGGGCGCAAATATGAAAACATCAAATACCAGTAAGGGCCCAAATCTCTCGCACACACTTGCAACTTGCAAGGGGCCTTATGGTATTCATAAACTATAACATTCATGTGCTCTCTTTTATGCATTTGCCATGACAAAACTTTATTGTTGAAAGAGTGGGGCTATTGCCAAACCCCAAAATTCTCTATAACACTTTTTTTTATTGATTCGGTGCAAAATGACCATGTATTTGCACATTAGTCGATGCAATAGAGCCGAATTATTGTTGGGAATAAAAAAAATACACTGACTCGGTTCTATTGTACCGAATCAATGCACATATACTCAGTTATATTGCACCGAGTCAATATGAGAGTGTTACATAGAGGTTTGAAGGGTGGCAATAGCCCCACCCTTGTCGAAATGATTGACGTAGCTGTGTTTTATATTTTCTCCTCAACAGTGTGTGGTTAGGCGGGATATTGAAAAGTAGGGTTTGTATGAAAAAGTTTTTTGCATAAGAACTAGTAAATAATATTTTTTGTAAATTAAGGACTTATATTTGACTAAACTTCAAAAGGAGAGCAAAGATAACTTTGTAGTAGATTTTTAAATTGTATTTTTTTTATGGAATCATGCAAAATTAAGTTTGCACTATATGTTTTTTACCATATTATTATAAATAAATGTTAATTGACAGTGTTTTATAATATATTTTTTTAGCATATTTTTAGAATTTTTTTATTTTTTTTTATGAATTTGGAATGGTAAACACCAATAGAATAATTTAAACATATAATAATTTAGCATTCTCAGCTCCCTCGTTAAGGTCTATATTTACCAACAATTGATAAAACTCACTGTCTCTAAAAACGCATCTCACGGTTCTTAAAATGACTATCTATAACAAACAAATATAGGGTTTTTTTAAAAAATAAAAATAAAAATTGCAATGCGAGTTAAAAAAGTATAACTCGTAACTTGTCACCTATATTTTGTAAAATGTCTCCAACTCTATGTTGTAAATTATCACTCGTACTTTAGGCATTTCTTTTTGCAATTGACTTTGTTTATTTGTCTTCTGCTAAATTTTTTATTTTAAAAGTTTATCGTTGTTCAAGGGTGTCCATCAATGCATATTATTGCTCTGAAGTTTAATCGAATGGATATATATTTTAGCTAATGCTATTGTTATATCGCTTTTACAAAATAATATATATATATATATATATATGTTGAATTTGATTATCGATCTATTGGAAAATATTATCTTAATTTTCTATTCGTCAAGATTATTTCATTCTGTCCTAATCTTTTGTTGAAAGCTACGTATCCTCAAGTCACTTTAATTTCTGCAAACCACCATTGCCATAAAGACCTAGGCCAGTGTAAGTCTCAAGTGTGTGAGCAGTGTAGAGCCAAGGCAGGATTGATAGGTATGTGTCTGCTTAAGGAAATTAGAGTATGTACCCATAGGGTCAGTCGTAAACAAGAGTGAAGTTTAGAATAAATAATCAAAATGAGTAGATTATTTAGATCTTATTCTTCAGTTAGCTCGAGGTCAAATATGTCCTCAATTCCAGATATAGTTAATCAGGAAGAACAAAGTTTCGAAAATATAAGTCAAAGTTTTAATGATTGGAATATCCCAAAAATTTCACCTAAAGAAATTTATAAATCAACTTTCTTTGGAAACTTCAAATCCGATTATAATGTTAAAACTGTAGAAAAAGTTTATGCAATAAATAAAGAACATGAAAATTGTAGTTTATTAACTCCAGAAGTAATTAGAAAGCATAGATCTAATGGATACAATTTCCTTCATATAAGACTCATTCAAGTGGCAATAAATCCACTTACAGTAAAAGGAGTAGATTCTTCGATACTATTATGCCTCAGAGATGCTAGGTACAAGAATTATGTCCCCAGTATTTTAGGAATAATGGAATCTAGTCTCCATAACGGACCAGTCCATTTCAATTGTTTCCCAGATTTTACTTTAAGCCTTAGTGATCCAAATCTACTAAAAGCATTAACTTTAAATATTAAAACTGCAGGAGAAATAACCCAAATGTTAGAAGGATCTCATGCAATTGCCTTGATTTATAGAATATACTATAAAACAATGAAAACAAATTTAAATGTAAAAGCACTAAATAAATCCCCAAAAGATAAGACTATCTTGATCCAAAGTAGTACCGACAATGCTAATATACAAGTACCAAAAACAATATTCTGGAAAGATATTAATCTCCCAAGCCAATGGATTTTAGATAATGAGATTCCCCAAAGGCCAGTAACTAGTAGTTTCATGAATTTAGATAACATTAAACAATATTTGGACGGAACAGTTAGGATAAGTTTTGATGAGATAAGATTTAGACCTCCTCTAATCTTAGAAACTTGTCCTAGCACATCATCTTTTCCTTCCAGAATAGATAACATATCTAAAAGAGATAATGATCTATTAAGTAATACGTCTTTACCTGAAACAAAAATATCAGGAACGACAAATCAAGGGCAAGTATCTCATCCAATATATAAAAACAAAGAAAAAGAATCAAAAAGTGAAGATCAAGAAATTGAAGATAATGAATCCATATCACAATCTGATTTTCAAGCACCATTCCACGTACCAATTAAGAGTTATTACAAAAGAATTTAAAATAAATTGGGATACATTAATCAGTAACTTTAATTCTAAAGAAAATAAAAATTTAAGACACAAATTGAGGGAAGAGAATCCTGAAGCTGAAAGAGAAAAAATTATACATAAATGGAAAAAATGGATAAAAAAGGAAAAAAAAGGAAAAAATTAATATGGATTTCTTTCCATGGTATAAAAAATATTATAAACAATGTAATGTTATAACAAAAACTCAGTGGACTAAAGAAGATAATACAAAAGTTAGATCCAGTCATCCTCCCCTAGAAACTCTGAATATACAAGTTAAGAATACTTCAATAAAAGCCTCTCCATTCAAAGTACCTGAACCTGATAGTAAAATTGATGATAAAAAACTAATTGAACAGAATAATTATACCAATCAATATTTAGTCTCAATTGGAAAACAATTAGACAAAATTGAAGAAAAAATTGAAACAAAAATTGAAGGAACAATTATTAATAAAAAGTTAGAAAAACCAATTTTACACTTGCATGAACATAGAGAAGGCTTAGGACTACCAAACAAAGATAAAGAATTGGCTGCAAAAATTGATCAATTATTAAAACATGTATCTTCTACAAGTGGAACTAAGAATGTAACAACATTAAAGAAGAACTATGAACAAAGTGATCAAAGTGAGTCTGATGATGAATCGGTTATCCAAGAAATTGAAAATCAATTTAATAAATTAACTTTTAATAAACCAAATCCCACTAGTAACACCAAAAATTGGTATACTAGACCAACTCCTCCAGACCTACAATATGAAGAAAGAAATTTAAATAATCAATTTGCGGTTTCATCAAATAAAATGTATGAATGGAATATTGATGGCCTAAGTGAACAAGAATTAATTAACAAATTAAGTCATATGTCTATGGTGGCTAATAGCTACTTAAATGCTTACCATGACTTAACTCAACCAGAAATAGTTGAACTTTTAGCATCTGGATTCACAGGAACCCTTAGATCTTGGTGGGAAAAACACCTAACTGAGGACGCAAGAGAATCTATAATCCATGCTGTACAACTTGATGATGAGGGAAATCCCATTTTTGATGAAGAAATCAATTATGGACCTCCTGATGGTGTTAATACTCTAATTTATACCATAATTAAACATTTCATAGGAACTCCCAGCAATATAACTGAGAGACTCCATGACCAACTTAGTAACCTTACCTGCCCAACTCTTAGTGATTTCAGATGGTACAAGGATGTATTCACCTCTAGAGTTATGATGAGAGATGATAGTAACAAACCATTTTGGAAAGAAAAATTCGTAAATGGTTTGCCTAGCCTTTTTGCCCATAAAATTCGAGAAGAATTAAGTAAGAATTTAGGTTATATAGATTATGATAACCTAACTTATGGTGATATAATAAGTCAAATACAAAAAACAGGTCTAAAAATGTGTATAGACTTTAAATTAAGTAAACAAGCTAATAAGGATAAAAATAAAGCTAAATATGAATTAGGTACGTTCTGTGAGCAATATGGATTACCTCCTATAGCCCCCTCTAGAAGGAGAAAACATACTAAGAAAGATAAAAAAGGACAAAAAATATAAATCCCACAAAAAGAAAAATACGAAAAATAATCAAGAAGATTATTATAAGAAACCTTCTAGTAAGAAAAAGAAATCAAATAAGAAATTTGACAAAAGTAAAATAATATGTCATAATTGTGGAAAGAAAGGACATTATAAGAATGAATGTAGAGTCAAAGAAAAATTAAGTCAATTAAATGTACCTGAAGAAGAAGTAGAGCATATTCTTGAACTAATGAGGATTGAAAACCAATCTGAAGGTGAATCTTTGGGATCTAGTTTACCTTCACAAAGTTCAGAAGAATCCACTACTTATTCTAGTCATTCGGATGAGGAACCACCACAATTGGGTTGTAGTAACAATTGCACTAAAACTTGTTGTAACAAACAAATAAATGCATTAACAAAAATCCAAGAAGAAAAGAATTTATTAATTGATTTAATAAGTAAAATATCTGATCCACAATTAAAGACTCAATATATGAATCAATTAGAAAAATTATTAACAACTGAATCCAAAGCACAAAAATTACTTAAAAATAAAGAAAAACCCATTTTTAGTATCAACAAAACTTTAGAAAGATTTAAAAATCCAATTAGAGAAGTAACACTTCCAGAACTAAATTTAGAAGTTAATAATTTAAAGAAAGAAATCTCTAAGTTAAAAAAAGAGATTCCTGAACTAAGACAAGAAATAGCCAAAAAATTTGAAGAAATTAATAAGTCAGACTTAAAAATTAATGACTCTTCTTCGTCTAATGATAGTGAGGAAGAATCAGTTAATATTGAAAAAGAAGAATCTGATAAAGAAGATCTTAATATTGAAATGCAAAATCATTCTTTAAATACATTAAAAGATATAACTATTCAAAAATGGCACATAAATGTCACAATAATCATAAATAAAACATTTGTCTTAAAACTACCTGCTCTTTTAGATACTGGTGCAGATCTAAATTGCATTCAAGAAGGATTAGTTCCTACAATGTATTACCAAAAAACAAGTGAAAGACTAAGTTCTGCTAATGGTAGTAAAATGGAGATGAAGTATAAATTACCTAAAGCACATATCTGTCAAGACGGAGTATGCTATAAAACATCCTTTGTCTTAATTAGAAATATGACAGATAAAGTTATTTTAGGATTACCATTTATATATTTATTATATCCATTTAATACTTCAAGTAAAGGTCTAGTAACCAAACATTTAGGACACAAAGTCACATTTAATTTTACTACACAACCAAAAGAAAGAAATTTAAGAATAATAAAGGAACAGTCAATCTCAAAAAGCTTAAACTTATTAAGTAATAAATCAAATCATTTAAAATATCTAAAAGATGAAATTAAATATAAAAAGATTGAAGAACAATTACAAGACCCTAAATTACAAGCAAAGATTAAAGAATTTAATGAAATACTTGTAAAAGAAGTATGTTCTGATCTACCTCATGCCTTTTGGCACCGAAAAAGGCATATTGTAAGGCTTCCTTATGCTAAGGAATTTAAAGAACATTTAATTCCTACTAAGGCTAGACCTATACAAATGAATCATGAACAAATGGAATTTTGTAAAAAAGAAATAAATGATTTAATACAAAAGAAAATTATAAGAAAGAGTAAATCTCCCTGGTCTTGCCCTGCTTTCTATGTCAATAAAAATGCTGAGATAGAAAGGGGATCCCCTAGACTTGTAATTAATTATAAACCACTAAACAAAGTTTTAGAATGGATTAGGTACCCATTACCTAACAAGAAAGATTTAATTAATAGATTAGATCAGGCTTTAGTCTTTAGTAAATTCGACCTTAAGAGTGGTTTCTGGCAAATCCAAATCTATGAGGAAGATAAATATAAAACAGCCTTTACTACCCCTTTTGGCCATTATGAATGGAATGTTATGCCATTTGGCCTTAAAAATGCCCCTAGTGAATTCCAGAATATTATGAATGATATTCTAAATCCCTTTAGTCATTTCTCCATAGTCTACATAGATGATGTGCTTATCTTTTCAAAGACAATAGAAGAGCACTGGAAACATCTAAACTCATTTTTCAAAACAATTAAAATAAATGGTCTAGTTTTATCTCCTACTAAATGTTGCCTATTCCAAACCAAAATTAGGTTTTTAGGACATAACATTCAGTATAACCAAATTAGGCCAATTGATAGAGCCATTCAATTTGCAGATAAATTTCCCGATGAAATATTAGATAAAAATCAATTACAAAGATTCTTAGGGTCCCTAAATTATATCAGTGACTTCTATAAAGATCTCCGCAAATAATGTAAGCCGTTATTTGAACGACTTCAAAATAATCCCCCTCCTTGGACTAAAATCCATACTTCCATAGTCCAAGACATTAAAAAACATGTTAAGACATTGCCCTGTCTTGGCATCTCAACTCCTTCTGCTTTCAAAATTGTTGAAACTGATGCCTCTGAAATTGGATTTGGAGGAATCCTTAAGCAGAAATTAACTTCCACTTCTCCAGAACAAATTGTACGTTTTCACTCAGGAGCGTGGGATAATACACAATTAAATTATTCTACTATCAAAAAAGAAATTTTGTCATTAGTACTCTGCATTAATAAATTCCAAAGTGATTTATTAAATAAAAGATTTTTGATAAGAATTGATTGCAAATCCGCTAAATATGTTTTAGAAAAAGATGTTGAGAATATTGCCTCAAAACAAATTTTTGCTAGATGGCAATCATTATTAAGTATTTTTGATTTTGATATAGAATATATCAAAGGAAGCGAAAACTATATTCCAGATTTTCTCACAAGAGAATTTCTGTTAAATGCAGGAAATTGATATGAGTACCACAGGCGGCAGAGGCCGCGGGAGGGGAAGGGGAAACGGTGGTAAACCGGCTTCGGGACCATGCATTCCCCCTTTCGATATTTGCGAACCGTCAAATAAACCCCAAGGAACCATGGTTCCTTACCAAATTAACCCTACACCAGTAGTTAACCAATACACTGTGTTAGGACAAATTCCCCAACCAAAATCTTACAACCAAGCTTTAGCTAATAAACCAAAAGCTAATGATCCTTACGACATTGAGCTTAAACCAACTCCTTTGAGACAAAGCCAACAAAGTTCTGGCCCAACTCCAAGCCCATATATAACCAAATATATCCAAAACCTGTTTTATGTAGAACCTCATATGACAGGAATGGATAACCCAGCCCAATTAGCCAAACAGTTTTATCCACCAGGATGGTATTTCACCCTTGTCCATCCTAGTAAAACCCTCAAATTTTATAACCGAATTTTGATAACTACAGATTCTATATTTATCAAACCAATTTTTGATAGAAATAATCCATCTGTTGTTATTTTCCATTCACTATATATTAAAAAGATAATGCTCATGGAAGAATGGGGAAGACACCCAGCTGAGTTAGTTCCCCTTGAAGGAACTGAAGAATTCTATTCTTACCATGATTATATCGAAGCATGGATGAAAATACTCCTATTTCAAAATGAGTCTTTCAGTCATTCTTGGTTTGTTCAATTTGACCAAAAATTTAAATGGTCCTTCCCTTGCTGGTTCGTTCGGTGGTGGGATATGTTCGGTTTAAATATGGACATTCTCCCCAGACTTATTGTTGACCAGGTAAACTGGTTTGAAAAAATTTGCCCAGAAATTGGTAATACTTACATGACAATTTTAACCCTTTTTGCTTCCAGATACAAAGTTCCTTGGATTGTAAAATGGGAATTCCATTTGGTAAGAAGCCCAGTAATTGAACAGTGGGTACAGACTTCAGGTACCTCTCAAGCACTTGTTAAACACCATGCCCCTTTTGACATGTTTGCCAGACAAGTCTTTGTCAAATGGTGGGATAAATTTGATTTGTCAAGAATTGTTAATCAAGTGCAGAAAGAGTTTCCAGAAAACCCTAAACTTTCCCAAGTTCTGTCTCAAAGTAGTCTCACAGTCCCATACCCAAATAAACCCCAAACTTCTGAACCCAAACTCAAACAAAAGGAGGAAAACCTAGTTGAATCCAAGCCCAAAAGGCCAAGCCCAACTCCTTCTGTAAAATTAAATGAAACTTTAGACATCAACAAATGCTCAAGAGCCCAATTAAAATTGCTCTTAGCCCAAGCATTGAGTTCAAAACTATCAGATAATGCTGGCGATTCAGATGAAGAAGAGGTAATGAAGCCGGATGAATCAGACAGCAGAACGGTGACAGGAAAAGAAAAAATAAAAAATTGGTATGAGTCTACATTATTTCAAGATGATCAGGATCCATATGATATCTAGTGTTTTCAGTCACTACTTGGATAAATTTCCAAGAAAAGCTAACACTAAATATATTATTGGAGTCTAGTCTAAATTGAAATATGGTGACCCATTCGGCATCTGACAAAGTTCCAGACAGCCAGAGAATAGATTTAAAGTTACGGCCCCACCACTACACAAAGATGTAAGATTTGATGCTGCCTGCCGGTGATTTCGTCAAAAGCAAATCAATTAAAGGAAAGATTCTCCCTTAATTTGCGCTCCCGTGATTGAAGCTCCACTCTCACCTGCCCTTCTTCAACTATAAATCAAGGAGAAGAAAGAGAAGCAAGCAGAGTTTTATTTTTCCAAAAAATATATTGTATCTCAAATCTCATATACTTGTAATTTTAGCTATTTGCACAATTGTCTGAAGCGATCTTCACAAAGTTGATTTCCATATCATTCAGTTGTAAGTAAAAATTTAATTTGGTTCATATTGTTTCAAAGTAAACAATTAAGTTTTATTATCTGTATTGTAATTGTTTCCAAGTAAACAATATAATTTAAATTATTATTGTGATATATCCGCGCACTCTTTATATAATTGTTTCCAAGTAAACAATATAATTTAAATTATTATTGTGATATATCCGCGCACTCTTTATATTTTCATATATCTCTTTGATCTTCTTGACTTGCTTCCCTTTTGGTATATATATATATATATATATATATGTATAGGGAAAATTTCAAGTAAGGACCTTAACTTAAGGTCCTTATTTATGGACTTGCCCTTTTGGCACGCTTTCCGATGGAATTTTTTGATGAAATTTGGTGGGGATGTTCTTCATCGTGTGTAGAACATCTACACCAAATTTCATCAAAAAATTCAACCGGAAAGTGGGTTAACTATAGGATTGAAAAATTATGGTCCAGAAATAGATATATATATGTCCAATATTTTTCAATCATGTAGTTAACCTACTTCCCGATTGAATTTTTTGATGAAATTTGGTGGAGATGTTCTACACATGATGAAGAACATCCCCACCAAATTTCATAAAAAAATTCCATCGGGAAGCATGCCAAAAGGGTAAGTCCGTAAATAAGGATCTTAAGTTAAGTTCCTTATGGGAAATGCTCTGTATATGTATATTATTAAAAATAATTTGTGTGAAAAGTTTTGTCATAATGAAATAAATCAATAATAGGTCTTTTCCATTTTCATATGTACTCCATTTTTTTAAGTCTTTATTTTCAGCGTTACAATGTTAATCAACTCCACTCATCGTCCTGGATTTCCATGGAAACAGTGTCAACAATAAAATTTAATTCTTTTTGTCGATATTCATATATTAATTAGGAATAGCTAATTATGCTAAGCGATCAGCACAATGGTAAACCTGTGAATAATATATTTGAGAAAAGTTCAGGGAATAATATTTTTTTGAAATAAAGGATTGTGTGTTTAAATTTTTATAGACTCTATATTTATAATTTTTTAATTTTAATTTAAGGACTTTTGACTAAAATTGTGTTTTATGCAAATTTAACTTTGCAATCTAAAAAAATTAACGGAAATTTGTTTTTACATGATGTGATTTTAATTTTTAATTAACTAGTATATTTTTATGTGTCACTCATATAACTTTAAATCAATATCAAATAAATCCCAATATATACTAATGTATTAATAAATGAGAACCGCAAACTTAACTTCACCTAACCTAAAAAAAATTAATGCGTATTTTCACCAATAAATTAGTTTAAATTTGTAATTTGTTGAAGTAACTCTAAAACAGTGTCAATTAACATTTAGACATAATAATCTGCTAAAAAAGTGCAATGCGAACTTAATTTTTTATTATACTATAAAAAATTACAGTCCGAAAATTTACTGCAAAGTTAACATTGCACTCCTTTTGGAGTTTGATCAAATATATCCCTTCCTGGGCTCTTTTGTAGAAAACTTTTTCAAACAAGATATCCCGTCTCCGTGTGATTTCTCGTCGGATAAAAATTGAAGAGCAAATTAAACTTAAAGAAAAAGGAGTGTGCATAATCCAATCAAAAATATTTAAACTGACCGATCCAATCCAATTTTGATTGGACTCCATAAAACTAGCAGATTGTATTGGTTTGCATATTAGAAAACCAACCAATCATTGGATTGTTTAGTTTTCACCTTGGCAAAACCAATGACAAACCGATCCAATCCAATCTCACCTAAAAATAACACATGTCACCGTGTAATTAATTATCTTTGTGTACTAAGTTGCTAATATATACTTTGTTGTACCTTATTATTATTATTGCTACTTATAAAGACCTTAATTAAAAAAATCATAAATTTACCTTTTGACTTTTTTTCTTTATATTGTTTTGATTAGATTTGGGCTGTCATTCAAAGCTGAAAACTCTTTAAACAAATGTATCAGACGTCTAATTGGATTAGATTGGAAGTCTAGAATTGGATTAGATTGGAAGTCTAGAATTAATCGTTGATTAATAGATTATAATAAATATATTAATTACAACCGATGCAAACCCATAATTTTTACATAGACATTTTTATAATTTTAAGTATTATAACTTTTAATTTAATTTTAGAAACTAAAACTAATATCTCAATTCGTATCTTGCAATGATAGTAAATTATATTAATTTTAGAAACTAAAACTAACATCTCAATTTGTATTTTGCAATGAGACAATAACTAATGACAAACAAACATTCAAAATTGATAATCCTTGTGTGTTTCATTTCTCATAACTATAGCTTTAATATATACTACCTTCATTCAGATCTTGTTTTTTTCACGCGGCTCAAAAGGTATGAACTTTAATATATGGAAGTGTTCATTCAGATCTTGTTTTTCAGAGGCGGCTCAAAAGGTGTGAACTCATTTATCATGCATAAAGTATACCAATCCTACCACTGGACTTGGATGAAAAAAAATGATGCACCATTAACCAAAAAAGAAAATAATACTTTTTATTATTATAAAGTTGGCGTGAAGTCTGTTATTAAAAAAAATGGGAAAAAAATAATACTTTCAAATGAACTACGTAATTATATGAAAAAAATGGAATATTTCTCACTAGATCAAAAGATATAGGAAGTGAAAGTTTCTCTAATCAAAGAGAGTTCATGAATAAAGCAGAGATGCCGGCTCAAACCCAAAAAAAAAATGTTAAGATTTATTAAAATAGTTTTAAATCTCTTTAAAACAAAATCTTAGTATAATCCACTACTAAATTTTTTTTTTTTAATTGAAAAAATGTTCAAAATTAGTTCTTTTTTCACTCCAGTTTGAGCCTTTTGGTCACTTTCAAATTAAAACGCAAGGCTGGGCCTTTACTTTATTGAAGTGCACAAACATATTTCTTTTCTTGGGGGCCTTGTCCCACCGAGGCAGGTGTAGATTAAAAATTAAAACCTACGTAGATATAGCAATAGCGGGTGTGATATTTGTATATTATTTTTATTTTGGTCTATATTTAAAGTGTTTGAACCAACTTTCACACATCCTGATTAATTCCTTTCGTAGAAGGTGCTAACCGATGGTCACCAAAGATTTTGTATCTGCCCAACCGCTAGCCACCGTACCAAAGATTTTATATTTACCAGGATTAAGTGTAAGAAGTTATAAATATCAATTATATTCACTGATTATCTCAACAAAATATATATATATATATATAAACTATTTATAGTGAACTTAACGTTTTTTAAAATCTTTGTCAATATTAATAATAGGACAATTTCTACGTATAAATGACCCATGGAAAAAGGAAAAACAGAAACGGAAATGAGAGACGAAATATGTGAATAATCGTTTAGAGGGAGAGAACATGAAAGCCAGGTTAATATATACACCAATAAGATTTCTTCCATTTTAATGTTACAGCAAGTATTAACTTTGTCCAGTATTTCGGTAAGTTGTTTTTAAAATTTAGAAAATTCAAACAATACATTTTAATTTAAAAAATGTCTACTAATTTCAGTGCTATTGAACATTGCAAATGCAAGGGTTCAAATCTCATTGATCGAGATTTAAAATGTGTAAGGTGTTTTTTCAATGTATCATCCTATATATGTGTAATTTAAATTATTTTGCTACTAGTTATGTTAGGTTTAATTAATGATGATATCATTGTAATTTAATTATGAAATACAGATTCTTAATGAATTAATTTATAGATTGTATTTTTGACTTTTTAAAACTTGACATTTTTCGTAATTCGCATGAAATTAAGGGTGTGTTTGATGGACTTAAATTATGGAATTTTTCTATTTGTTTGTCAGTATTAGCATTAATTTTGTGTTAACTCCCTCCAATATTTGGTTATGTTGTTTTATATTGTGGAAAATTAAAACTAAACATGATTTTGAAGATAATCTATAATTGTATTTGATTTCTCTTAGCATCCTTTTTAGTATATCATTATGTTGTTTTAAATTGTGAAAAATTGAAACTAAACATGATATTGAAGACAATCTAATTGTATTTGATTTCTCTTAACAACCTTTAGTATATCGTTATGTGGAAAATTGAAACTAAACATGATATTGACGATAATCTAATTGTACGTATTTGATTTCTCTTTACAACCTTTAGTAGATAAAATATATATTTTAAACGTTCAGATCGTGTGTTATAGAAGACTCTAAAAAGATATGAACTCATTGTCATGCCTAAAATATGTATGTAGTCGTTAAACTTTTTTACTTGAGATCTATTTTATGATATTTGTTTAAAAGGAAGGGTGAAAGCACTCTCTTCATAGTCAAATAACAACTTTGCGACATGATTCACAATGGAATAACGTAATAAATAACTTGTATGAGGTATACTTCTAATATATGGAAATATGTTAGATTGAACTGTATGATGCATGCTAAACTGAAGGAATTCAAAATTTAGATTCTAAACTGAAGCAATTCAAAATTTAGATTGAACTGTATGATGCATGCTAAACTGAAGCAATTCAAAATCTATGAATTTCTTTTGTAAAGGTGGCACAGATCGATTTTCACTTAAATTGATAAAGGGTGGGTTGGTATTGAGCATCAGAAAGAAATTTAATTAAGATTGTAGGGGATCTCTACAAGATGAGAGACCCCTTCAAAAGTAAGCGTATGCCGCTATATGTGGCAAGAACACGTTATTCTTTAGTAAAAGGCGAAAGAATAGTTCGCTTTGTGCTCACCACACGGCTGCGTGGTTGTCTCCTAATGATACTGTGTTCTTATTCCTCTGCTTGTGTTTACGCTTCCTTATTCTATCAATGTGGGAATACGGAAATGTGACACAGTATATATCTTGCAAAATCTGCAGCAGCTTTTCAATACCTCTCATGTAATCCAAATGCATTAGAATATTCTGCAGTGGAGATGGGTCTTCTAGAACTCCACACCAGTAAGTGTTGAAGACCATGCAACAATATATGGTTCTCCCTTAAATAAAAGTTTTGTTGGCCCTGCTCCAAACAAGTTGCTGGTAAATTAAAAAAGAACCTGCAAATGAATAGGTACTTACAAATCCATTATTATAAAAACAGCCAAATTTTGTCACATTGAGAATAGTTTAGATTACACAAGAAATAAATTTGACACTATTTTGTTTGCATAGTCCATCTACAATCTGCCATATCATTTGCATATTCAAACTCCACCACACAGTGATCAAGGCAACCACTTTGGGTCCTCAACCTTTTAAACAAGACGTGAACACAATGCGCATGCTTGTGCATTTTCTATGCAGGTATAGGCAGCTAAACCACTTGTAGTTCAGTTCAGGATTTCATGCAAAATCCGTAGCCCACACAGATCGCCTAACATTACTTTTCTCCAAGCAGGTTTGATCGCCTAAACCTTTCTCCAAGCAGGCTTGAAAAACATTAGCATCATAACCAAATCCAACACTTCCAATTCAATTATAGAGATTTTATTAGTGCAAAGTTGAAACTACAATTGGAAAATTAGCATCATAACCAAATCCAACATTTCCAATTCAATTATAGAGATTTTATTAGTGCCAAGTTGAAACTACAATTGGAGGAGGCCGATCGCAGCCCCCACTATCAAAAATTATGATGTAGGCTCAACCACTTGGGTAAACCTTAGGTTAGCACCTCTCCAAGTGCAATGAATGTCACTAACCTAGGCCATGGGCCTCTTTGATCACCCATCTAGGTAATTATGTTATTTTATGCTACTTCATTCTTGTAATGAAGTTCACTAACCAAGGCCATGGGCCTCTTTGATCACCCATTGACCCGGTCAATGTAAGTAAGCTATTATATGCTACTTCATTCTGTTTTATGTACCTTTTTCTCCTCCTCCCCCTCATACAATCTGATGTGGGACGTAAATGTAAGTCTCATAAAGTTAACACAATAAAACTATAGATCGAGAACCCTTTCGGACTGGCATATGTGAATTCCCAAGAGAAGAAGTCAGGAGAAGGTAGTTCAAAGTTTGAATTTCAAAATATGATTATTTTCTTATGTCTGAGGATCTCATTTTTTGACGGAGTAGATTTGTTAGCAAATGAGGATCATTTGATGCGGACGAAGTAGAACCCTCTCTAATTCTCACTCTCTTCAACATCTTTTCTACATTTCGGTACAAGTGAAGTTAATTAAGCCTTGAGTCATCACTCATACACATGTTTGAGTAAAACAACAAATTTGCAAATGAAAATAAACTTCTATGCAAACACTGGAGTATAGAACTAGCTAGAAAAGCATATCAAGATACATTAGTAGCAGCAACAACGTTGTTTTGTTTATGCAAATACACCTATATGTTGTTGCAACTTCTAATTCCTATGAGCATAGGTTCGTTATCGCGTTTGAAAATTTTAATTTAATATCATGTGAACCAATGGCCCACGTATCAAATATTAAATTAATAAGAGAAAAAAGGCCGAGAAAGATATTCTTTCAATTGTCTCTTCCTCTCCCTTTCATGTTTCCACTCTACTCATCCTTCTTCATATAGCTAACAAATTTGGGACTGGCCTTCCTTCACACCTCATTTATTTCTAATGACTATGCTTTGGTTTTCTTACTTTTCTTTATTTTTAGTTTTTCTATACAAGCAATCGACAGATTTGGGTAGTTCAAGGAGGTGGAGAGGGTACAAGACAAAACTCAAACCTAGGAGTTTTTGGTGAATACTATATCGATACTGACTCGATCCGAGCTCTCTTATTGAATTGTCATTCAATAAGAATTCTCAATATTATGCCTTGAAGAGGACCCCAAACTCTATGTTAGTGAATTACTCATGTTCCATGCATGTCGAGGGCTCCTTCACCGTCTTCAAACTCCAATTTGGATCTTATTCTGGTGTGGATGGCAGGTAGGCATGTGTTTTCTAGGTTTTTGGTGTGGATGGCAGGTAGGCTTATGTTTTCTTGGTTTTAATCGGACACCTTACTTGTTTCTATCTACTGTCATTACACTTTCAAAATTTTCCTAACAATAGTAAATTGTCTTATGTGTTGCTGAGGATACTTTGGTTTTTGCTTTTGTCTTGGACTATTTTTCTTTTCTTTTTTTTTTGAAGCTTGGAATATTTTACTTTTTGATTTTCCAAGAATTGGTGGGAACAAAGTTTAAAAAATATCTATAATGATAATCCCACATTATATACATGGACGTTTTTTTCTTAACAAATTCTGTAACATTAATTATTGAGTTTGCTTAATTAATGATCATATATACAACAAAAAGAATGTCTTAATTAATTATTTCTAAGTTTTAAGAATGTTTAGTTCTTCATTAAGTTCCCCATCTAGAGTTGGGTATTGTTTGTTAGGAATTGTTGCTTATCGCTCGATTTATTAGTGAACCAGCTCTTTGATCCAAAGATATTTAGAGCTAGATGGTTCTCAACAATACTACTACGTCCACTGAATGGAAAAATTACACTAAAATGTTAGCCTAATATATTTCTACCTTATTCCTTTAGTACCTTTGAGGATTTGAACATATAATAATCGTAGAAAGGTCAGCCATGATTTTCCAACAAATTAAAGATTTAAAAGAGTTTAAAAAAAACCAGAGATTTTCTGGTTTTTTTTTTCAAACAAGAAAAACACTTTTACTAATTAAAGGAAGCTATAATTTACTAGGGGTGGATTTTTATACCATTATTACCATACTAACCTGTACCACACCGTACCATTTCCAAAGTGCACCGAAATTTGGTAATTGTACAACACCGATCGGTATTTGTACCGTACCGAAATAATATGGTACGGTATTGGTTCTGAAAATTAATACCAACAATATAATGTGCCATGCCAAAACTTTAGTCCGTACCATACTAATTGTACCATTAATACCAAATACCAATTATACCACTCATGACTTACCTCACTTAGTCATTTTATTTTTATGTTTTCATTTCCATTTTTTACTAAAACAGTCGCAGCCCATAGATCTAGTCGTAGCCCACATACCGTACCATACCAATTGTACCATTAATACCAAATATCAATTATACCACTCATGACTCACATCACTTGGTCATTTTACTCTTATGTTTTCATTTCCATTTTTCACTTAAACATTCGCAGCCCACAAATCTGGTCTCTCTCTATTTTCTTTTTCCAGCACACTCATAGATCTGAGAGAGTGAGAACAGCTACCACCGCCAATGCCCATACCATACGTTATTGCCATAAATGATACGCCCACACCATTACAGTCACTAACGCTCATACCATTCGCCGCAGCCTCTGCCACCGTCTCACAATATCTAATTTCAATCACTTCATATATCCCTGCTCTTTCCAATTCTACTGGACTTATTTCAATCTGTTTGAATTTAATTATTTCTATTTCATTTATCATACATTTATATATCAATTGTTTGTCATATTTCTTATTATTCATTTACATTTCTTTCTTCTTTTTTATTCTTTTTTTTGTTGCTGCTATATCTTGCACACCCCTGATGATGAATTAGCAATTTAAATAACATATCCACCTATCATTCGGCCTCCCTAAATCAATCAAATGCTAATCCTATCATTTTTTTAATCATATTAAACTTCAATCATTCGGCTTCCAAATATCTGATATATGTGCATGTGTTGATTATAATTTTAAATGCAACAATATTTATACATGGTTTAGTATTTTTGGAACAATTGATTGCAAAAATTTCATTAGAGATACGTAAAATAACTTAGTTGTTTTGTTTTAGCCAAAAACGCTCACTTTTAACTGTCCACTTTCAGATTTTTTTTAGGATTGATTTTTTGGTAATAGATCGTACAACACTGTACCATACCAATATTTTGGTATAGTGAAAATTTGGTATGGCAATGATAATCATTTTTGGCTTACCGAATTTTCGGTACGATACACGATATACTTAGTATGATACAGTATTGTACCAAATTCACCCCTATAATTTACTGGTAGACAACACCTGAAAGATAATTTTCTATGTCATAGTTTGGAAAACATATACATACCTGGAAATGAATTCTTTGCTATGTTTGGGATTGTAATTTTCAATATCTAGCATATATATTTATATACCAATATTGAACATGAATGCTGAGCTTTCCTTTTACAAGTCAGTGAATAAGTAAACCCTTTTATCAGAAGATGAAACAATCGACCAAAATACTCCGTCCTTTCAATTTGTCTACAATCATCATTATTCGGTCTTTATGCTTTTTCTAGTATTCATGTCAGAATATTAGATAAATATTATATCTACCTTTAGGTTATTGTGCAATTAAATTGACTAGTTGTTTGCTTTGGTTTTATAAATATTAATTAATGATATCGTTCATAAATTTATAAAATTCTTGTAGCGGAATAATTAAATATATATATTATAATTATTTTTTTATTATCCGTATTCCAGACATATCATATTCTATATTTTTTTAATTTTACCGTATCACCATATCTGTGCAGTGTTGTATCTGTGCTTCATAGCCTTCAATTAAACAAAATTAAACTTACTTGCATGAAGAAAAAAAATGGAGCATCCCCATAAACTAACACATACAGAGAGCAGGCAGTTTGAGAGAGAGTTCTAGAGCAACAAAGCTACGACGGAGCTAGCCTATGGTCAGTGGGGACTCAGGCCACTCAAGTTTTCAATTTCGTTCTGCATTCATATATAATATTAAAAAGTTAGTGGGTAAGATATACCTTAATAAAAAATATAAGGTTAAAAGATGTAATTAAAGAAAAATTACTACACTGGAGTGGGTTGTTCTAATAGAAAGATTAATTCTCACATGAACCTCCAAGGTTAGTCTACTTTTGTGAAAACCATAGCATAAAAAACAACAGTACTTGTTAAATTATACAAATTACGGAAATGAAAACAATATGAATACACCTCAAAGTTGGCAAATGCAGAGCAAATTGCGAGCAATTAAATTTTAAAAAAAATAAAGTTCAAAGCAGGTTGTAGGGATCCAGACTCGAAGGAAGGCAAGGCTCACCATCACATTAGGGCTAAAACACATATTATGTGCAGGGCCCAAATCTCTAACACACGTAAGGGGGTGTATGGGTATTCATAAACTATTTATCTATCTGTATCAATTTTTGCGCACTTTAATTAATTTCTTTCATGGAAAATTATTAACGTTGGCCACCAGAGATTTTGCATCTGCCAAAACTTTATTTATGAAATTGCAAAAGGAGCTGTGCTTTTATATTCTCTGCTCAATAGGGTATGTGTTTAGGAGAAGCCGTTTTCCTGAAAAGATCGAGCTAATTAATTTTCTATTGTATTAAACGACTAATTTAAGTAACCAAGAAAGAAATAATACACCACCGAGACCAATTTTTTTATGATCCTATTTACCCATGTGAAAAAAAGTGCCGAATAGATATAGAAGTTTCATTAAAAGTTAAAACACTTCCACACTTAAGATAGGTAAAAAAAAATTACCATTAAAAATGGCCTTATTTCACTATTACCATTTTCTAATAAAATTTCAATATGTTCTATCACTGAACTAAAGAAAAATTGAAAAGGAAAATTAGATCCGGTTGGTTTTGGTTGGTTTTATTAGAATTTATTACAATAAAATTAGATCGATTTATATTCTTATATATATATACTAGGTATTGCCCGTGCCGTCCGGCACGGTGAAATAAAAAATATTAAATACAAATAAAGAGACCCCTAGGTATTGTCCGTGCCGAACGGGGTGGCAGTGTAAAAAAAATTAACATTTAGATTAACCAAAAAATACATAATACCTAAATAGTGTGCAATCCAAAACATATATTAAGAAAACTATATACACAACCTATATAACTATAAAGCGCGGGAGTGGGGGGAGGATATATTTGATCCGACCAGATTGAGGTGATTTTTAATTGAAAAACTCGAAGTGTCTTCGTTTATGATATGCTTAAATTTAAACCCGTTTTACTAATTCATTAAGGTCGGGATGGGTTAATAATCATTCACCAATATATACAAAAATTAACATCCCATTATTGTTACAATGATGTTATAAATTTATAAAATTTTAATTATAAATAGATTGCACCATTAGCAGTAACCATGGTTTACAAAAGTAATATATTTTTTTTAAATAAAAGAAAATAAACTATTTAAGTTTGTAAAAGATTAAATAAAAACAAATATCTTTTTTATATTCTTAAACTAAAGGAAGAATTAGAATGTAAGTATATGAAGAAAAAATGTGTTTAAAGAGAGAAAAGTGGGTTACAATAGGCATGGATTAATAAATTTTAAATATGAATATTTTAATAAATTTTAGTTTTTATATTTAAAGTTAATGTTTTTAATTTTTTCAAAAGGTATGGATTTTATTTTATAGGTATGGATTAATAAATTTTAAATATGAATATTTTAATAAATTTTAGTTTTTATATTTAAAGTTAATGTTTTTAATTTTTTCAAAAGGTATGGATTTTATTTTATAGGTATGGATTAATAAATTTTAAATATGAATATTTTAATAATTTTTAGTTTTTGTATTTAAAGTTAATGTTTTTTTATTTTTTTAAAAAATGAATAAGAGAGAAAAGTGGGGAGAAAGTAGATTGGTAGAATATAAGAAAGACAAAAAAATGTTAAATTTTTTGATTTGATATCCTAAAAGTACATCTAAGGATTCAAATTTGTTGTATTGTTTGTAAATAAATCTTGGCCATTAATATGGTGATGTGATGTTCTTAGGAAAACTATTAACATTCAAAGGCTAACAATTTATGTGTATTTTTTAAAACAAATCTAAGCCATTGATTAAATAATTTGGTGATGTGACATTTCCTTTCCTTATAATATAGATATGTTAGTGGGTATTTTTCCTTAATGACATGTTTGTCATAAAATTTCTTTTATGGTTTATCGGTAAGTTCTTAAATTTGAACCACTGCACCCACATCATTTCCTCCTCCTCCAGTGGCGTGCAACGGTGTGTTGTGCTCTTTATATATGCATATATTATTATTTTTTTCAGAAAACAACTCATTATCATAATAAAGTGGTTGTTTTTACCATCTAAGCATCCTAACGGTTGTTATGTAATAAAAAAACATGAATATGAACGTAAACCGTTGTGATGCGGTTGGAAAAAAAAATTTTAACTTTATAACTCTTGTTTTAAAATTCTGATTTAAATGATTCCTAATTTTTACAATATAAATAATAATTTTTTCTCTCTAAATTCAAATTTGCTCGTCTGGTTTACTTCTTCCTTAATTTCCATTAACCTCTAAAAACTTAAAACACTGATTGTAGTATTGTACTGAAAGAGAAATCTAAATATATTAAAAGAGTGTACTCAAATAATAACACAAAATACATTGGGATAGTAGTGAAAGGAGGACTGGAAAATGAAAAAAATAATACAATTAGAAGAACTGAAAAATAAAAGGAGTACAATTGCAAATGATGATCTCTTCCGGTTTAGACCGTTGTAAACTCGTAATTTAGCTACCTCCAATATTTTAATATTTGTATTAAATTCTAAAAATTAAGACTAATATTTTAATTCTTATTTCAACTACTTTCAATACTATCAACCAGTTGGTTATTCTGAAAGCCATACCTTGAGTTGTTTAATGGCAAATGTGTGTTAGAGCGTTTTTATAACTCATAGAAACAAATGTTCAAGCTCAATAATTATTGGGTATTTGTTTTGTCTTAACCAACTTTAGTATAATATATATTCAATCTAATTGTTCATACACATCTTGCCCAATAAAATACTTAAAAAGGAATGAACTCATTTGTCATGCATAACATAGAGCGCTCATCCAACTAGACTTAATTAGTGATGGGAGATAAAAAATGTTGCACCATAACATAGTGAATAATACTACAAGTTGGATCAAATGGACCATAAATATAATTACATGCAAATTAAAAATCCAAGCAAATGCACATAGAGAGGGTTCGAGGGTGCCGAAAATGTAGCTTTGAACTTTGTCAAGGGTAAATTTAAACCCCTCTAGCGACAATGTGCCTTTGGGTTTTTGACCCAACTCATTTTGGTGGGCGCATTTTTTCTAACAAGGTGGGTGTAGAATATATTTCCAAAAAAAATCCAAATTAGTTGGAGATATATAATTTGTATGACCTGACACAACTTGAATATATTTATAGGTTCCACCGAAACCCATCAATGGCTTTGATTTCATGTATGACGATAGGTCGAACATGTCGGCGGCTGTTCCCAACTTCATCAGAGACCATAAAAAACCAAACACAAGGCATTTAATTAGGAAACATTACTTAATTTATTTATTTTACAAAAATTGATAATTACCGGTGGCACCCGACAAATCCACAACCGAGCATTGGTCCTTACCTGATACAGTTGATCACCCTCTTACTAAATCTACTAAAGGAGCTAGCAAACTCAATGCGCCCAATAAGTGATAACATCAGCATAATTGTGTAATCAGTGAACAAAGACACGTTCCATTACAAGGACATATACAGGGGCTGAGGGAATGTGAGCCTAGTGCGCGCGGTCACTTAGTCTGATTTTTTTTAGGTATAATAATATAGGGACTTTTGTGTAAAAATTTAAAGCTTGAGGTTGAGCTTGTAATAAATGTTTAATTAAGATTTTGTTGTATATATATAGCTAGGCTATAAAGAGAGATTTTTCCACTTTAATAAAAAGAAAGAATGACCTTTAGAGGGGAAAATTGATGAATTTTTTTTATGAAAATTTGTATAAATGATCTATATAGTGAGTAGATCACCCACACAAAAATTCATAGAAAAATTCATCCTAAAAGTGGGTGTTTTGAAATATTGATATATATATATATATATATATATGTGTGTGTGTGTGTACATTTTCGGCCTTTAAAATTTTTTATAACCATCTATAGACACCCCGATCCGTGACCCCCGCAAGAACCCTAACGACCTTCGATAAGTACTGTTCTCGGAGTCCGGGACCCACCCGAGCACCCAAAACTGCCCGAAAGAGCTTGTTGGCCAAACAAACCTATTTTTAAGACACATTGTCGCACGACAAATGGGTATGTCGCACGACAATCCCCCTTGTGTCGCGCGACAAACTCTCCTGACACCAGACCATCCACTCTCTGACACATCAGTCTGTCAGAAACATCACTTCAGCCGTTTGTCGCGCGACATTGTACACTATGTCGCGCGACACTTGCCCTTTCTGGGAAAATGTCGCGCGACAATCTTTCCTGAGCAGTATAAATAGGCCAACACCCCCAAGGGTTGAAAGGACAGCAACTGGGGATTAAAGAATTATTGGTTTATATCTGATTTTCTAGTCTTTCATCAAGCATTCTCTATTATCGTCTTATTTATGAAGAATTGTTAAATCTATTCTCGGCACTTGACGTATCCCGTCTCTGGAATCGAACTCTCGGAAATATCTGAAAAAGGAAAAGATTATTATCGCCAGAGATCTCTCTGCCGTATTATATTTTCTTTCTTATTATTCTCGTCGGGAAGGTAAAGAAAGTCTCTTCTAGTATTTAACATTATATATCTGTGTACTTGTTTTACTTCTGTTGTTTTGTCCACGTTTTATTTGAATAAACTTATTGCCAAGTTACAAATAGTCTACCGTTTTCAAAATAAAAGACCCTGATAAAACCATTTGCAAAACCAGAAGAGTAAGTACATTATCATCCGGATAAAATTTCGTTTTCAAAAACCTGGACCGGTAAAACCTACTTAGGAATTAAAAACCAGGTATATCCTATCTCTTTCATAGACTGTGATATGTCTGGTAGAACTCCCCTCAAGAGTTTTAATTCCATATTAAATTAGTCCCGGTACAAGATCCGAACTTTTTCCAAAAGAAGTTAAAACCCGAGAAAATCGTCGTTATCTGAGAAATAACACGAAAAACTCTCTCTAAAGTAAAACAACCTTTTGTCACTTATATATACGTCTTTCAAAGTAAAATATTGAATCTCGGAACACAAAGGTTTTATCATTTTTCCATTTTTCCCATAAATTAGGGTTTTCACTCGGAAAGTACTAGACTGTCAGTAAAAGCATCCAAGTTTTTCAATATAAAATAAACATATAAGACCACTAGAGACCGAAAGGGCGGAATGGGTGCTTAACACCTTCCCAAACCGTAATATAGTTTTCGAACCCTATAGAATTCTGGTTTTGTAGACAAACATATAAAGAAATGCTTATCTGTAGCCTTTTCTCTTACACAATTATTTTGTTCGTTTTCTCGTAAAACGTATTGGCGACTCTGAACGAACCCTCTTGCATCCAGAAATAGAACATAGGGACACCTAATATGAATTATCAAACGAATAAGAAGCAAAATGGAACGAAAGAATCCGTTCTGACGTTTCAGACGCCCAAGGACGGGAATGAGACCCGGGGGTCGCATTTGCGGATTCTCACAGTGGTGACTTTGCTGGGGACATTAGAAAACTAGACTCTTATATGTGGACTTTTTTTGTTTATTTATTGAATACTTGCTTTTACTGCTTTCCCTACTTATGTTAATTGATTGAGAAGAAACTTTTTTCTAAGAATAGAAGTTTTCAAAAATACGTAATAAAGATAATGATATTTGTAAACCCAACCTTTTGAACTTTGGACACACTTTCACAAATCATGCATTGGTTCTACGAGTGTGAATTTACCCCAAATCCTCGGAAGTATTATATGTCAGTAGGGAGTTGGCTTGCTTGGGCCAACATAAACCGAAAGCATTTACTTCCACTCTCCTTGGCCAAGTACGCCCCCGAGGTATATCGAGTGACGAGAACACTCACGTACCCGGGAAGTATATCAAAAAGCTCTTGCACGTATCCGCCCCTGGGGTATATCACAAGGTCTTGCCAAATAGGAGGGAGCCTGAAGCCTTAACCGTTCATACACCCGCGCTGCATATAAGATCGAGTCAGCTAAAACACTTGTTAAACAACCGTAGGGGATATACCACCTTACAGCTTACTTTATAACACCCTTTCAAAACTCGAGTCTTTTTTCAGCAATTTTTAATGGTTCTTTTGGCAAAAATCGAGTCACATCACAGTCTTCCTTCATCTTCGCCACATGATTTTGTCTACAGCCGTAAAACAAATGACAGTCTGAAATGTTAGGCCGGAAGAGATCATACCGGAAGACTAGTAAGACCAAGCACACCCGCAATGGCTGATGGACGCGAGAATCAATAGACAGATCAGAACCTAGCCGAGGTGTCTGCAGCATAGCCTACTTTAGCTGAGATGCATCGTTTGCTAATGACCGTCAGTATGAATTTAGCAAACCTCACGAACGAGCAACAGAGTACCCGAGTCCGAGTAGAAGAGTTGTCAGCCGAACGAACTGCACCACTAGGGTTTGAACGGCTACCACCGAATCGAGAACAAAATCAAGGGCAGTCGTCACAAGTACTTTCCCCAGTCCAAGGAACTAATCCGCCCGAAACGGGCCCCACCATAGTCGGTCCCGTTCAGACCGATCCCAACAATCAGAATCAATGGGCCCCGAATTCAGGCCCCACTTATCAAGAACCACCTATCGTTTGACCCCAACCCCAACAAGGCCTTGATCCTCAATACCAACCATGGCCACAAGTCCCCGCAAGACCTATTCCACCATCGGCCCCAGTAGCCCCTCCTAATGAGTACCCAGACATCAACCGACTTTGGGCAGTGTATGCAGAATCGGTTATAGCTCGGAAACAACCCGATGAGGTGTCAAGAGAGAGTGAAGAAATGAAGAAACTGAAAGAGCAGATGAAGGTTCTGCAAAGGGGGATTTCTCTAATAAAAGGAGCAGACAAGATCACAGATATAAATGCCTTCTCCCTCTACCCGGAAGCGAGACTACCCCAGGGATTCAAGCTCCCTTCTATCACAAAATTCACAGGAACCACGCCCCCTAAAACCCATCTTCAATCCTACATCAGATCCATGCAAGTGTCCAGTTATGGAGAGCCGGAGTTGGCTCAAGCCTTTCACATGACTCTCACGGGGGCCGCCCTGAGATGATTTTTTGATTTGGAAAGACACCACACAAGGACTTGGGGAGATATCGTCAAGGAGTTCATGAATAAGTACGGGTCCAACAAAGATTTAGAAATTACCCGCAAATACCTAGAAATGGCCAAGCAAGGCAAGAAGAAAAGTTTCAGTGATTTCGTCACACGCTGGAGAGAAATGGCCTCCCAAATGTCCAAACGGCCCAATGAAGAAAAGCAGTTGGAGATCATACAGAAGAATTTCACTCCAGCTGTATTGAGTTGTATGGGAAAGCATGTGTTCCCACACTTCAGAGCCCTGTTGAGCATGAGGTCACAAGTAGAGGAAGAACTGGCCAAGAAGGCAGAGACCGATACTAAGAAAGCCTCATACACAGGGAGAAAGACGGCCACATCAGCCGTAAACTAACTAAGCTCATACCCCTACCAACAAAACCCATTTCAGCAGCCACAACAAACACCTCCGATGAGTTGGCCCGCACAAGGAGACTCTTCGGACACCGAAGTCAAGAAAAGAAGGAACTTCTGCACCCTTCCCAGTACTTTAGTCAAAAGCCTGGAGCTACTCCGAAAGGCAGGGCTGATCACTCCACTCAACCCACGCCCCCCACCAAACCCTATTCCCAGCACCTGGAGGATGAATGAGAATTGTGCATACCATCAAGCCACAGGCCATGACATAGAACGCTGTTTGGCTCTCCGCCATCGTATTCAAGACCTAATCGAGGCTGGTACTATTTTCGCACCCGGCGGGCCTAATGTTACCAACAATCTCCTTCCTAACCATGCTCCACCTGCGGGGATTAACGCCTTGACCACTAATGAAGAAGGCTTTGATCCCGTAGAACTCATTCGAGATGACC
This sequence comes from Lonicera japonica, assembly GCA_021464415.1. Classification (NCBI taxonomy): domain Eukaryota; kingdom Viridiplantae; phylum Streptophyta; class Magnoliopsida; order Dipsacales; family Caprifoliaceae; genus Lonicera; species Lonicera japonica. Next base: position 29,487,040 of record CM038467.1, read on the forward strand.
CAGCCTATAAATCACCCACTGTACTACCAAAAAAGGGTCAAGTTGCACCAGGCCTCAATCCGATAATCGACCAATGGATAGCTAAAATGAACTTCCTACCCGGGTAGGGGTTAGGAAAAGCCAATCAGGGGATCCCACAACCACTCACAATCAAAACTAATCCCAAAAAATCTAGGATAGGATGGACCCAGGATAAGAAGAAACAACCATGGAAGCCCCGAGACCTTCCCAAGGAGACAATCTGTATGACAGAGACCTCTCCCAAAACTTTTAGTTGGTCGGCGAAATCAGAATCATCAAAAGCCTCAGGGGGATCAGACCCAGCATCCCTCTGAATATAACAAATTACCCGTTCAGGAAGGGTATATCAGCCACCACCAATGGACGCCGAGAAATCACCTCCTCCTAAAGAAGTAGGAGAGGATCGGGTACTGGAACAATTGAAGAAAACCCAGGCACACATCACCATTTGGGGCCTCCTGGTTACCTCCAAACCTCATAGGACAGCCTTCATCAAACTCCTAGTGAGGCCGTTATATCACCAAACTCTACGCCCAAACAACTGCCCAACATGATAGGATCGCTTACAGTCCAAAGAAGTCTGTCATTCTCAGATAAAGACTTATCGCCATTGGGAAGGAAACACAACATGTCCCTCCATATCACTGTCCGGACTCGAGGAAAAATCCTGCCACATGTCCTCATCGACAACGGGTCGACTATAAACGTTTGCCCCCTAAAGACCGCCAGATGTCTGGGTATCTTAGATTTAGAGCTTTCTCCATCAGCCGTAACCGTCTGGGCCTATGACAACACCAAGAGGGCCGTTCTGGGCTCTCTAAAGCTCGATCTCATGGTCGGTCCTGGAAACTTTCCGACCGACTTTCAAATCATAGACATTCCCTTCAATTTTAACCTCCTGTTGGGAAGAACATGGCTGCACGACATAGGAGCACTCCCCTCCTCCTTACACCAGAAGATCAAGATACCGTTCGAAAGGAATATAATCACCATCCAAGAAGATCCTGAAAGGACCTTGGCGGATCTGGAATTACCTGTATTGGGCATCGGGAGTCAAAGCATACAGTTGGGAGGCTTTTCTTACGAGCCTCAAGTGCAAGCTCTCACCACCCAGAGAATCGAGTACCTTTCCCCTGATAATATCTCCGGTCTCAGCACCAAGATCACAAATATGCTGAGAATGATGAAATATTTACCCGGAGCCAGTCTGGGAAAGGGGCAACCATGATTACTTCAGGCCTTAGAACCAGTAACAAGGCATGAAAGAGAAGGTTTGGGTTACCAACGCACCGAAGAGGACAACCAAGAGAAAAAGGGTCGGGGGCATCAGTATCCGAGCTTTAGCTCTCTCAATGGATTTTTTGTCAAAGAAGCAGAGGACTTCCCCTTTTGCAGCTTTCAGGAGCCTTGGAGAAACATCGATGGAGATAGCCTTCCAGGATGGGAAATCTTCTATGAAGAGGACCTTTTCCTCAAGGAAAACACTATACACAGTTTCTCTACCAAATTAACAATTGGGCCAAGAGAAGGAAATGAAGACAAGAAGGATGAAGGGGAAGAACTAATCAGAGATCTCTTCGACATCATGGCTCTAGAGGATAAAGAGCCAAGAGACGACCCTGTATACTTGATATACGCTGATCTAGATTACCAGAAAAAGGGGGAAAAGAGTGAAATTGTAAGAGTGAGAGACAAGAGTGAGGGTAAGGCTAGGGAGGAGTCCCTCCTAGATTTACTTTTTAAACTTGTACATGTAAGCACTATTATCAATGAAGAAGACTATGTTTTGCGTTATCCTGTTAATTTTAATTCTGTAATTGCTTATATGGAGTTGGAAAGACTAAACGAACACCCTAAACGGGACAAGCAGCGTATACAGAGCGAGGAAGGAGACACTCTTGTAATTAATCTTGGGACAGAAGAGGAAAGGAAAGAGGTCCGTATTGGGGAAAGTATAAGTGAGACAGAAAGAGAAGAATTCACACAAACTCTGAATAAGTACATGGATATCTTCTCCTGGTCTTATGCAGATATGCCAGGTTTGAACAGCCATATAGTTATGCACGAGATACACACCAAGCCGAAATTTAGGCCCGTCAAATAAAAGTTGAAAAAATTTATGCTATAATGGTCCCTGAAAGTAAAAGAAGAAGTGATGAAACAACTGAGTGTGGGGTTCTTGCGGGTGATCGAGTACCCTTCATGGTTAGCCAACATTGTACCCGTCCCAAAAGCAAATGGGAAAGTCCGCATGTGCGTAGATTACCGAGATCTCAATAAAGTTTGCCCAAAAGACGATTTCCCATTGCCCAACATTGATTTGATAGTGGATACTACCGCCAATCATGCCCTTAAGTCATTCGTAAATGGTTTCGTCGGGTATAATCAGATCAAGATGCACCCGGATCACCAGGAGAAAACAACATTCATTACGCCATATGGAACATATTGCTACACCGTCATGCCATTCGGGCTAAAGAATGCCGGGGCAACATATCAGAGGGCAGTTACAGCTATCTTCCACGACATGATTTACAAAGAAGTAGAAGTATATGTGGACGACATGATAATCAAGTCGAAGGAAAGAGAAGGCCATGTACCAGCCTTACGAGCCTTTTTTGACCGCCTCCGCCAATACCAGATGAGACTCAATCTGCAGAAATGTGTGTTTGGGGTAACTAAAGAAAAGCTCCTGGGCTATGTCATCAATAAAAAAGGAATCGAGGTAGACCCTGCCAAAGTTCGAGCTATCCGAGACATGCCCGAGCCTTGTACCAAGAAAGAAGTTCGGGGATTTTTGGGTAATTTGCAGTACATTAGCAGGTTCATCTCTCAGCTTACTCAGACTTGCAAACCTATCTTCAAACTCCTGAGGAAGTCTTCACTAGGAGAATGAGACGATCAATGCCAGGAAGCTTTTGATAGAATAAAAGACTACCTCTCCAAACCCCCAGTGTTAGCCCCACCACAAATCGGACTGCCACTAATTCTATACCTGACCGTTATTGATTCGGCTGCAGGAGCCACGCTAGCCCAACATCTACCGATACACGGAAAGAACAGGCCATCTACTACATCAGCAAGAAATTGTCCCTATTTGAGATAAACTACACGCCATTGGAGAAATCATGCACCTCTCTCGTCTGGGTAACACAAAAATTACGGCACTGCATGCTGATTTTCTCGGTCATCCTGGCATCACGAATTGATCCGTTGAAATACCTCTTCAAGAAACCAGCTCTTTCGAACCGTATGGCAAAATGGTTATTCTTTCTCTCCAAATTCGACATCATTTACATGACCCAGAAGGAAGTCAAATGCAAGATCATAGCTGATTACCTGACCCACAATCCAATATTAGGGGACATGCTAGAAGAAGCCGAATTCTCAGACGAAACTATCATGAATGTTGAGATCAATGAAGACTGTAAATTGTACTTCGACGGGGCCGCCAACCGAAACGGAAACATGATAGGCATCCTGTTAGTCTCTCCAGACCAAAGTCAATCCCCGGTATTGTATAGTCTAAACTTCTTCTACACCAACAACATGGCCGAGTATGAAGCCTGTATAATTGGATTAGAGATCGCATTAGTGGTCCACCAAGTTCTAAAGGAATAGAAGATCAGAGATGAAAAGTTAGTCCCCTACCTTGCCCAACTGGAGGATGTCGCAGGAAGATTTGAGCGTTCGGAGTTTTACTATGTCCCCAGGTCACAAAACAGTTTTACTGACGCACTAGCAACCCTGGCATCTATGATCGATATCCCAGAGGGGATGGAAGAAATAACTCTTACGGTACAAAGAAGATCAGGACCAGCACACTGCATGGCCCTTGAGGTAGAGAATGAAGAGAATGGGGACTCAACCACATGGTTTTACGACATCTAAAACCTGTTGAAAAGCCATCAGTATCCCGAGCAAGCAGACAAGAGAACACGAGTTATGCTCAGAAGATTAGCATCAAGATTCATACTTTACGCTGGGAGGCTATATAAAAGGAACTACGACGGAGCTCATCTCCAATGTCTCACTGAAGAAGAATCTATCAAAATGATGGATCAAATACATGGAGGCGATTGTGGACCTCATATGAGCGGCCATACACTTGCCCGCAAAATCATCAGGCAAGGATATTACTGGTCTACCCTGCAGAACGACTGCGTTAACCACGTACGCCGTTGTCACAAGTGCCAAATCTACGCTAAGTCTCAGAAACTTCCTCCGAAAGAGTTGTATAATATGATTTCTCCCTGGCCTTTCGCAACCTGGGGAATCGACGTCATCGAAAAATTTTTGCCCAAAGCCAACAACGGCCATGAATTCATACTAGTAGCCATCGACTACTTCACCAAATGGGTAGAGGCCGAGTCTTTTCAAACCCTTAAAGCCAAGAAAGTTGCCCGATTCATCAGGCGAAATATCATCTGCCGGTATGGGATCTCACATGAGATCATCTCAGACAACGGCACACACTTCGAAGGAGAGGCTAATACAGTCATGGAAGAATACGGTATCACCCGTCACAGATCTTCGCCATACAGACCGTAAACTAATGGGACAGTTGAGGCCGCCAAAAAGAACCTGAAGAATATCCTAAGCAAGATGACCGACACCTGCCGGGACTGGCTCGAGAAATTGCTATATGCATTGTGGGGATACCGCACCACTGAGAGGGTCTCTATCGGGGCAACCCCATTTTCACTTACATACGGATGAAAGCAGTCCTCCCTGTTGAGTTAGAGGTCCCCTCTTTCAGAGTAATGCTAGAGAATCAAATCAATGAATTAGAGTGGGTCCAGGCACGTTATAACGAGCTAGCCCTACTGAATGGAAAGAGATTGAAAGCCGCATACCACCACCAAGGGTATCAGAAGAGGATCGCTCGAGCGTTTAACCAAAAAGTAAAAACTCGGGGTATCAATGAGAATGACATCGTACTGAAAGAAATTCGAGAACCAGCAAGAGACCCAAGGGGGAAGTTAGGGGCAGAAATGGATAGGGCCATATATCGTCAAAGAGATTGATAAAGGAGGTGCCGCTATACTCACAGACTTAGACGGACAATTACTGCATTCACCAGTCAACATGGATCGATTGAAGAAGTATTACCAATATATTTAACATGTATAGATAAGAACTACGTAAACCTGAGCCCCAACTCAAAATTGTGTTTTTGAAAGATAAAAAAAGGGAATGTAGGCAACATGAGAAGTGACTTCAGGTCCGGTTTAAACTTTGTAGAGAAATTTATTTCCCATAAAACAGCCCCTCGTATATTATTAAGGTGGTTTAGAACACTGAAAGTTACAAAAGAGATATAGCATACAGAAAAACCTAATCCCGAGAGGTTGGCCAAGCAGAGTCCTCAGTAGCCAAGTTAATTCGAGCCTCATCAATGATCTGGTACGCAAAGACAATACTCTCCTCTGTGAGCTCGGAGTCCATAAACCGGAACCACTCCATTTGGAAGGAATCATCAATCAGCTCCCCCTCTAGAGACCCCCAACGAGAATGGATGATGTCAGCCAAGAGGGGTCTGGAAATGCCAAAACGGGCATAGTTGAACTGACGAGTCCGTTGAGTACGCCACATTCTCTCCACTGATAAAGAAACATGCGGGGTCACAAACTTAGACTCGGAAGAGAAATTATTCAGGCCGAGGGGAATGTCCTGAGGAACGTTGAACTGTCGAAGAGGACGTCCTGGGAGATAAAAAGAAGTGAACCAAAGCCCACGGAGTCGAACGTAATTCTGCCCCCTGTACTAAGAACCATTGCCCTCAATTTCCACCAAGGAATGTTCCACCGAATAGCCCGAAAATTCTCCGAAAACCACACCGTCCAATCAGAGGAAGACATGGTCAAAGCACCAAAGATGGGACAATGGAAAAAGTGCGTCGGGTTGTCAAGCCAAACCCCGTTGAAACCCACCGATTGGAAATGCTCCAATAGCCACATGTATAGCAAGCGCGGACTTCCCTTGAAGAAGGGTGAGGCCCCCCTTTGAAGATCGTCTAGGCCATTCAGAGTTTCTGTAAGAATGATGGGTACTATGGACTTCCCATTCCTAGCATGGTAAATCAAACTTAGAATAGTCGAATCAACACGGGAAGAGCCTGTCACCAGTAACATATCAGAAACAAGACAGATCAAGGCCGCCGCAGTACGCCCCACACTATAAGAAGCTCTCTCTTCGTAACGATGAAAGAACCTCACCATTTTATGGAGGTCAAGAAGCCCGTCGATAATAAAACCATCACATGCCGCTTGGGGAATGGCTAACAAGGCAATCAGCATATCTCGAGGACCGATTTCTTCTATGAGAACTGCCATCGGGAGACGGACGTCATAACGCAACAGCCAGGAAAACTCCTCATAAGTAGGGCAGAGCTCATCTTGCCCAAAGCGGAAAAAATAATTCGCAGGGCTCCAGAAATACAAAGCGCCCAGCTAAAAGGAAAAATCTACAAGACAATGGCACTAGCCCGCTAAAGGACTAAATGCACTAAAGTTCAAACCATTCTCATAAGATATCAGAATATCTCGGGCTTCAACATAAGAGAAATCAAAATTTGTACGAAAAGAGGACATTTTGGAAAGGTGTGGGGATGAAGGAAGGAGGATAGGTGTATTTATAGCAAAAAAGAGGATCATGTACCTGTTTGTCGCGCGACAAACCCATATCCAGGAGGGATTGTCGCGCGACAATCCCCTTTGGTGTCACCCTATTTTTGCTTTTCTTACACATAAGAGTCATTCTTGCCAAAAGAATCATTTCTGGATGCATTATTGTTCTCACTTTACTCTTTTGCAGGAACACTAAGTATCACTATGCTACAAAGTATGGCTCCTAAATTACTGATTCATATAAATATGTCTTTTCACAAATAGAGAATAAAATTATATCATCAGACACAAAAAAAGATTTTTCATAAAATCCAATAAAAGAATAGTTTTTAAACTAAAAATCTGTCTATATGTCTAAAAATTACATATCTGTCTGAACTAACTAAATACAGGAAAAGAAAACTAATCTATCATAGCGCGCTTCGACACGCTACCATTGTCACCAGAACCCTCCTCCGGAGTAGGATCGACCGCTGGGACATCTGAATGAGATGGAATTGCTGCTTGAGAAGGCCCCGTCGACTGGACCGGTGCCGTGGAGCGAATCACTGAGGACCGTGAACGCCTAGAGGTCCGGCTACTGCTCCTCCGAGACTCTGACCGAGCTCGAGAGGAGGACAGAGGGTCGTCCACCTGAAGAGATATGTCAATCGCCCTCTGGTAATCGCGCATGTATGCCGTGGGGTCCCGACCAATAAACTGGAGGAGGTTCCAGTTGTAGAGGTACTGAGCATGGAGAGCTCTCAGATCTGCTGCACGAACACTCACCCGCTGCAAAAGACATAAGAGAGGGAGTTAGCATACTTTTAAAGATAAATAGATATAAAAGAACATCAGAAGACAGAATAAAAGGGACATAACTCGTCACTCACACGGCCGCCCAGATAATCAAAGGTATCCTCGGGTAAAGGATGCTCAGGCCCAGTATAGCGGCAGAGACCAGCACCAACGTAGGTAATATCTCGAGGAAGGGGTGGGATGTCTACTAGAGGAATAGACGGACCCGTCGGTACCGTCGCAGAAGTGGACCCACCCTCCTCACGAATCGAGAACAGGGGAGGCCGAGAAGAAGAACCCCCAAAACTTGGAGATCGGGCCGGAGGGCCCATAGCAGCTGACGGAAGCAAAGTTAGCGTAGCATAAGTGTGGACGCCCGGAGGATCCACGACGACCGTCGTTCTCAAAGGGGGACCCCGCTGGAAAGAGTGGTCACAGCAGCAGGAGGGGTCCGCCCAAACTGCTCATAGTCGACCCCGAAGTCCGCAGGCTCCCAGGATCGCTCTGAAAAATCTGTTGCCCCTCCCTCAGCAGCCTCAACAGCCTCAAAAATAGCTCCCGGAGATGCTGTCGGACCGGTAGGGAAATCGAAACCCTCAGCACGCTGCTCCTCCATAGGTGTCGTCTGAGGAGGCTGCTCTGGAACAGCCGCTGTCCCACCTCCCTCACCGTCCTCGAGTCTATCATCACCTCCCTCGGGTCTATCATCGCCTCCCTCGGCACCAGCAGGGATGTCCCTCTCTCCCTCAGAGTCATCATCGTTGGAGTCCAAAATGTTGTCCCTCTAATCAGAGACAGGCGGCAGATGACTGGGGACCGTCCTGGACAAGTGAGTCTGCCCTCGTATATAGTTGGGGTCACCGCCCAACGCCCGGTATCTCTCGTAGAAAACCCGTCCTCGAGTCCCCTTCGGCTCCCTCATCAAGTAACGGGCAGCGAAGACAGCATAATCTCCCTCCTCGGTGAACGTCTGAAAACTGAGCCCGTCAACCAACGCCTGCACCGTCACCGGATCGATCTCGCCCATCCGCCTCATCAGAACTGACGGGAATGAAGGAACTCTAGGCCACTGGGACGGTGTATGCTGGCGAATAACTCTCTCACCCAAGTAGAAGTGGAGGCCATACTCATCCCTGATAAGCCGCCTGGTCCTCGAAGCAGTCAGAGCACGGCCATATCCAAAGTGGAGACCCAAATCACCCAGGGGGCCCACTCAATCTGAACAAGAATAAATTTTTATCTTCAGTTATTTATATTTTATTTACCATCTATCTATTTAAAAAAAAAGAATACTAAAGTACTTACATGCTCCTCTAACAGGTCGTGGACCGCGGCAGTTCTGGTCTCCCAAGTTCGATACACATAAGGAGCTCTATAGTTCTCCGCGATGAATCGACGGAGAAAGGGAAACTGGTCCTCGTTCTCAACGAGAAGATCCACCTGGGCGCGACCCAGACGGGTATAAGCCACGAGAAGATCCAACTCATAAAGAGAAGAACATAAAAAAAGATATCAGTAAAAATAACAGCTATAAAATGTGAAAAGGACTGCGCAAAAAATACCCGCATACACAGCAAACAAAAGCCCTAAGGATCAGGCTCAGTGGCAAGAAACTGGTCCATAGCATTTGTAAAGGACAGCAAGAATAAAAACCCCAATCGTGTCGAAATGATGCTAAAATCTTGAGATAGGGTAGCCAACAGAGATGGGCCGTGTCCCCCCCACGGGTCTGTAATAGATCATGGAGCGTCATAAGTGGAGGACGCAGGCATACTGACGCGCTCCTGACGGGTCATCGGCACTCCTGAAACAACTAACCGGGCTCTCTCTATGGCCAACCGCGTGACCAAAACTGCCCGAGGAATTGTGTTGCCCGAACTCCGTCGCTCAGGAAATCACCCAAGTGCACCCACGATGCCCTCTGCCATCAGACGCAAAGGGAGATCAATCTGTATAGGGACCCCTTGAAGGAATCCCGGTCAAAGCAAATAAGTCGAGGGGGGTCATCGTCATCTCCCCCCAGCTCTAGTGGAAGGTATGAGTGGTGTCCCACCAGTGGCAGGCCAGAGCCGACACTAACACAGCTGCCCTAGATGCCCTCTCCGGGAGGGCATCAAAAAGAGGATCAAATGCAGTCGCAAGGAGCAACTCCTGAACAGGGGCTGGTGCCTGTCGCCACTCTAACGAAATACTGTTGGGAGAGCCCCAACCTCGATCGACCCACTGCAGACAAAGTGGAAATATAAAATATGAGAAATCTGAGGGTACTTTGCTGAAATTATGAGAATTATAGGGTAATGAGGGTAAAATATGTAATGTTCCAAACCTGAGGGTACTTTGGTGTAATTATGAGAGTTATAGAGTTATAGGGGTAAATTATGTTATTTTCCAAAACCTGAGGGTACTTTGGTGTAATTATGAGAATTATAGGGTTATGAGGGTAAAATATATAATTTTTCAAACCTGATGGTACTTTGGTGTAATTATGAGAGTTATGGAGTTATAAGGGTAAATTATGTAATTTTCTAAAACCTGAGGGTACTTTGGTGTAATTATGAGAATTATAGGGTTATGAGGATAAAATATGTATTTTTCCAAACCTGAGGGTACTTTGGTGTAATTATAAGAGTTATGGGGTTATAGGGGTAAATTATGTAATCTTCCAAAACCTGAGGGTATTTTGGTGTAATTATGAGAGTTATGGGGTTATAGGGGTAAATTATGTAATTTTTCAAACCTTAGGGTACTTTGGTGTAATTATGAGAGTTATGGGGTTATAGGGGTAAATTATGTAATTTTTCAAAACCTGAGGGTACTTTGGTGTAATTATGAGAATTATGGGGTTATAAGGGTAAATTATGTAATCTTCTAAAACCTGAGGGTACTTTGGTGTAATTATGAGAGTTATGGGGCTATAGGGTTAAATTATGTAAATTTTCAAACCTGAGGGTACTTTGGTGTAATTATGAAAGGTTATGGAGTTATAGGGGTAAATTATGTAATTTTTCAAAACTTGAGGGTACTTTGGTGTAGTTATGAGAGTTATGGAGTTATAGGGATAAATTATGTAATTTTCCAAAACTTGAGGGTACTTTGGTGTAATTATGAGAGTTATGGGGTTATAGGGGTAAATTATGTAATTTTCCAAACCTGAGGGTACTTTGGTATAATTATGAGAGTTATGGGGTTATAGGGGTAAATTATGTAATTTTCTAAACCTGAGGGTACTTTGGTGTAATTATAAGAGTTATGGGGTTATAGGGGTAAATTATGTAATTTTCCAAAACCTGAGGGTACTTTGGTGTAATTATGAGAATTATAGGGTTATAAGGGTAAAATATGTAATTTTCCAAAACCTAAAGGGTATCACAAGTAAAAGTCTGTGTTCACTAAATCGGACGTTATTTCTAGACAGACATGCATACTAACATTGTTTAAAATATATGCAGGAAACGACAGAAATAAATAGAACAGATAAATACACGAAAAAAAACATACCAGAGACCGTCGACGGATCTCATGAGAAACGGGCTCCATCAAGAGCCTCGAAACATCCTGGACTGGAGCAGCCCGAGTAACGTCTCGGTAGACCACCGCCCGATCGCGGTCCACCCCATTCTCGCCATACCAGTCGAGGTCTGCCCAGTCGTCATGATGAGGGCTGCACCAGAGAACGCCCTGGGCATCGGTAAAAGTGACCTCCTCTTGGTCACCCTCCAGTCTATCGGGCTGAGCAGGGTCCATCTGTATATGTAGGGAGTAGTGAGAAAGTCGAAAAAATCAGAGAAGCGGCAGGGCTTTCGCGCTTGAGAGAAGAGAGAAAGAGAGCTAGAGAGAGAAAGAGAAATGAGAGAATAAGGTGGAATGAGCTCAGCAAGGGGTTTATATCATAAGCCAGTTTGTCGCGCGACAAATGGTCTCTTTGTCGCGCGACAAAGAGCTGTCCACCGAATTGTCGCGCGACTTTTGGCCCCTCCCCTGATTTTTTGACATTTGTCTCATTTTTTTCTCCTGCAAGAAGGCTTCTGAGAAACAGTTTTTAAAAATTTTATGAATACCGCACACCCAGGATGAAATTTCGAGGATAAGACTTCCAAATCATCTCTCCAAAAATGCGAGAACAAAATACAACGGCTAAAAAGTAATCTCTGATCCCCCAAGGACCAAGACCATCAATAAGAAAAAGCGAAGTATCCGATTAAAGACAGGAATGGAAAAAAATTGAAAAAGTAGAAAAAAGAAAGAACTCGCACGAGCGCCCAGAGCAAACGAGAGAAACAGAAATGCAGAGTGACAGGGAAAGCCACACCAAAAGTGACAGCTAGGCCAAAACCGGCTCAGGGTTTCGTTTTGGGTGAGCAAGGCTCCTGATCACGACAAAGGGATAAAAAGACTCCTGGTCAAAAACAGAAAATGCTAGGAAAAGTCTTTCCCAAAAAAGGAGAAATAAGGGCATCAAAAAACAGAATACGATGTGGGCCCACCAAAAGTAAAAACTAAAAAGAGAACAGAGGTCAAAGATTGAACTTTCAAACAAATTTTCTTTTCAGCACGATACAGAAGAGATGGTTTGGAAAAACTCGAATCATCACTCTACGAAGAGCAAAAAGAAATTCGAAAACTGTCTTCTGAGAGAAGTATTTTCACTCGAGGAAAACATGAGAGTAAAGTTCGAAAATGATACAGGAAAACGGACATCCAGATAAAGATTAAACTCCCGAGAAGCTCTTTTTACTCTCACAAAATTTCTCTCTCTCACTCTAGCAGTCTAAGAGAGACAATCAAATTCACCAGAGTACAACACAAGCCATCGCCGGAGGCAAATCACAAACACAAGCCCTCGCCGGAGGCAAATCACAAGCACAAGCCCTCGCCAGAGGCAAAAATACTCACAGAAAGCCCTCGCAGAGGCAATTTTCTTTCTTTACAGATCAAAGCCCTCCCGGAGAGGCACAGTGTAGCAATGGTAGTCCTCCCACCTGAGGCAAGAAAATCAAAGCCCTCCCGGAGAGGCACAGTGTAGCAATGGTAGTCCTCCCACCTGAGGCGAGAAGATCAAAAGCCCTCCCAGAGAGGCAAAGTGTAGCAATGGTAGTCCTCCCACCTGAGGCGAGAAGATTAAAAGCCCTCCCAGAGAGGCACAGTGTAGCAATGGTAGTCCTCCCACATGAGGCGAGAAGAAGAAAGCCCTCCTAGAAAGGCACAGTGTAGCAATGGTAGTCCTCCTACATGAGGCGAGAAGAACAAATCCCTCCCAGAGAGGCAAAGTGGAGCAATGGTAGTCCTCCCACATGAGGCGAAAAGATCAAAAAGCCCTCCCAGAGAGGCACAGTGAAGCAATAGTAGTCCTCCCACATTAGGCGAAAAGATCAGAAAGCCCTCCCAGAGAGGCAAAGTGTAGCAATGGTAGTCCCCCCATCTGAGGCAAGTAGAGCAAATGAAAGTCCTCGAAAGAGGCAATGAGGTAACACAAGCCCTCTCCGGAGGCAAAACCAAACACAAGCCCTCTCCGGAGGCAGTCACAAACACGTTTGCATAACACACATTTCCTTAGAATTTTTGCGGGAGCCATGGACCACGGTCTCTTCCAGTCGCCTCAATTCCTTGCAAGCAAGGAGCTTGAGTCGAGAGGGTCTGTAGACATCCCGATCTGTGACCCCCGCAAGAACCCTAACGACCTTCGATAAGTACTGTTCTCGGAGTCCGGGACCCACCTGAGCACCCAAAACTGCCCGAAAGGGCTTGTTGGCCAAACAAACCTATTTTTAAGACACATTGTCGCACGACAAATGGGTATGTCGCGCGACAAATGGGTATGTCACGCGACAATCCCCCTTGTGTCGCGCGACAAACTCTCCCGACACCAGACCATCTACTCTCTGACACATCAGTCTGTCAGAAACATCACTTCAGCCGTTTGTCGCGCGACACTTGCCCTTTCTGGGGAAATGTCACGCGACAATCTTCCCCGACCAGTATAAATAGGCCAACACCCCCAAGGGTTGAAGGGACAGCAACTGGGGATTAAAGAATTATTGGCTTATATCTGATTTTCTAGTCTTTCGTCAAGCATTCTCTATTATCTTCTTATTTCTGAAGAATTGTCGAATCTATTCTCGGCACTCGACGTGTCTCGTCTCTAGAATCGAACTCTCAGAAATATCTAAAGAAGGAAAAGATTATTATCGCCGAAGATCTCTCTGCCGTATTATATTTTCTTTTTTATTATTCTCGTCGGGAAGGTAAAGAAAGTCTCTTCTAGTATTTAACATTAGATATATGTGTACTTGTTTTACTTATGTTGTTTTTTCCACGTTTTATTTGAATAAACTTATTGCCAAGTTACAAATAGTCTACCGTTTTCAAAACAAAAGACCCTGATAAAACCATTTGCAAAACCAGAAGAGTAAGTATATTATCGTCCGGATAAAATTTCGTTTTCAAAAACCCGGACCGGTAAAACCTACTTAGGAATTAAAAACCCGGTATATCCTATCTCTTTCATAGACTGTGATATGTCTGGTAGAACTCCTCTCAAGAGTTTTAATTCCATATTAAATTAGTCCCGATACAAGATCCGAACTTTTTCCAAAAGAAGTTAAAACCCGAGAAAATCGTCGTTATCTGAGAAATAACACGAAAAACTCTCTCTAAAGTAAAACAACCTTTTGTCACTTATATATACGTCTTTCAAAGTAAAACATTGAATCTCGAAACACAAAGGTTTTTATCCTTTTCCCGTTTTTTCTAGAAATTAGGGTTTTCACTCGGAAAGTAGTAAACTGTCAGTAAAAGCATCCAAGTTTTTCAATATAAAATAAACATATAAGACCACTAGAGATCGAAAGGGCGGAATGGGTGCTTAAGACCTTCCCAAACCGTAATATAGTTTTCGAACCCTATAGAATCCTGGTTTCGTAGACAAACGTGTAAAGAAAGACTTATCTATAGCCTTTTCTCTTACACAACTGTTTTGTCCGTTTTCTCGTAAAACGTACTGGCGACTCTGAACGAACCCTCTTGCATCTAGAAATAGAACATAGGGACACCCGATATGAATTATCAAACGAATAAGAAGCAAAATGGAACGACGGAATCCGTTCCGATGTTTCAGACGCCCAAGGACGGGAATGAGACCCGGGGGTCACATTTGCGGATTCTCACACCATCTCACACATATTTAAGTTGAATTCTTTTATAAAATTTGGTGGAGATGATTTACTCATAATTTAGATCATCTCTACAAAATCTTATAAAAAAATTCATTCAATTAACCTTCCAATATAATACATCTATCTATATCTAAACATCTAATAATTTAACATTCTGCCTCGTTAAGTTCTATGTCAAGTTGTCAACAATTGACAAAAATGCTCATACGTCTTAAAATGTATCTATATAATAATTAAAAATTTTCAAGTCTAAACTAGTCTTAATTACAAATTGAAATTTTTGTGACGATTTTTTATCGTTAAAAATGTCTCTTTAATATTTTAATGATGAAAAATCGATTCATATATATGGATCGGCCGTATAAAAAATACACTCTTATATTAATATGCACAAACAAATATAGGTTTTTTAAAATTGCAATGGGAGTTAAAGAAGTATTTTTAAGTCGTAACTTGTCAGATATATTTTGTAAAATGTCTCTAACTCTATTTTGCAAAATATCTCTCGTATATACTTTGGACATTTCTTTTTCCACTTTGATTTCATTCTGTTATTTGTTATTATTATGATTATTATTATGAATAGCTAATTATGATAAGCCATCAGGACAATGGTATAGCCTGTTTCAATAATCAATAAAGAGACTTTTTTTTTTCGTTCGACCCATAGAGGATGTGCAATTTTTATTTAATATTTTTTTTAATTATTATGCTATATATACATGTAATTCAAATTAAATTCTAAACTTTTGCTATTAGTTACGTTCGATTGCTTTAATTTACAATGATATTATTGCTATTTAAGTATTTAATTATAGAGATATAGAGTCTGTATTAATTTGTAGACTATTTTTTCCTAATTCCCCTGAAAGTCAATAACAAGTGAATAAAATAACACACTCTTTGTCATTGAAACTTGAAAACTTGTTACACAAATGATATTTTTTTTGGTTACAAATTGGAAAATTGGATTGGATTTGATGTTTAAACTAAATGGGATGGATTGGATAAGGGACGGAGGGAGGATCTCACTTTTCGCCTTTTCGGGGTGGGGTCAAAAATATATGTAACTTGCATTAAAAAAAGAAAAAGAAAAAGTAGGCGTTGATACAAAATTTGTTTTTTCCAATTAAATATTTTAGCGACAATTTTTTTTACGCTTCCAGGTCTCCGATCCATTAAATATTTAACAAAGAAAAGTATTTGAGACTACTATTTTACAAAATAATTGCTCATTTCTCCTACACATTTTGCCACAATTTTGTATTATTTATTTATATATAAGGTAATACTTATTATTTATATATGGGAACGGATACTTAATTTTACAAAATAATTGCTCATTCCTCGTACACGTTTTGCCACGATTTTGTATTATTTATTTATATATAAGGTAATACTTATTAATTATATATGGGAACGGAAACTTAATTTTCTTAAAAAAAATGTGACGGCGGTTAATTACCGTAAGAACTTCATGGCCAAAATACTAGTATATTGGTAAAAAAAAATCAGATTGTTCCTTATAACTGTCTAAGTTAAATTAATTGGATTGGTCGATGGATTGTAATAAATATATTGGTTTGAACCAATACACATGTGCATTTTTAAATATCGTAAATTATTATTATTATTATTATTTTATTTTTAAATTTAAAGAAACTTTTATTACATATCTCAACACATACAAATAATATAATCAAAATAAAATACACAATGACATTGAAAAAAAATATTACACAAATTCTCCGCTCTCTACATATAACCGAGTTGTCAAAACTTATTTTAAACTTCTATTTTTATATCAACTTTATTCATAGCTAGCAGACAACATCAGACTAAGTATTATAAACTTGTGAGTTAGCTACCTCCAATATTTTAATAATTGTATTAATTTTAGAAATCAAAACTACCATCTCAATTTGTATTTTGACTACTTTGCATAGTACTATAATTAAATAATTTATTTCGTTTTTTTGGACATCCTATTTTGATTGAAGATTGATAATGCTTGTGTATTTGATTTATCACGTTATAACTAGCTTTAATATTCATTCTACATGTTCATTCAGGTCTTGTTTTATACATGACTATCACAATGTTTGAACTCATTTGTCATGCATAAAGTACACCAATCATACAACTATATTTGTATGAAAAAATTAGCACCATAACAAAAAAGAAAAGAAAAGAACACTTTTAAATGAGCTACATAATTACATGCATTGAAAACTGAAATATTTTTTCACTAAATCAAAAGATATAGGAAGTGAAAGTTTTTTTTAATCAAAGATATTTCAAGAGAAAAACGGAAAAATAAACTAGAACCCAAAAAACTTGTTAAAATTCATTAAAATAGTTTCAAATTCTTTTAAAACACAGTTAACAAATTTAAAGTACCCTTGTTGTATATGGCAATTGTAAATATGTTCAACATTAATGAATTCCTTTATCCTCTCCGGCCGGTAACTCCGGTTTGGCCCCTTCCCTTAATTTCTTCTCTTTAGATTAAAACCTTTACTTCGTTAAATTTCACAAACATTTCTTCTACCGAAGCAGGTGTAGATTGAAAATAGTTCTTCACGTAGATATAGTAGGTGTAATAATTATATATTAGCATTTGACGCAACAAATTTAATAGTTACTTAATTATTATTTTTCTTAATTTCTTAATTTGTAGATTAATTTTATTAATTTTCTAAAATAGAACTGAGTGTAAGAAGTTATAAAGTGGTTACTCGTTCAACTTATTAATTCTATTCACTGATTATCTCAACAATTATTTATTTATTTATTTATTATAGCTAACTTTACGTTTTATAAAAAAAAAGTATTCAAAATTAATAATAGGACAATTTCTACATATAAACGACACCTGATCATTGGAAAAATAATTATTTTTAATTGTTACATACATATAATAATACATACTAACTTATATTTACACATCAAAAAAATATATATAACAGTAAATACATACTCAACGAGAATATATTATTTTTTTCATTCTTTTTTAATTATTTATGCAATGAGCTACAAATATGATATATTTAGTTTATATTACATGATTACCGGGCTCAACCAACTCAATGCTTATTTAACTTTTAAAATTATTTCAAATCATAAAATTATGATTATTATTATGCATAAGACAATTTGCCTTAACTTTAAAATTTCTTTTAGGTACTGAGTATAATTTCCGGCTCAATGTCAAAAGTATAAATTTCATTGTAGCAATATATTTTATACATTTTTTTACAAAATATATACTTTAAAAGAAAATGATAGAATGAATATTTATGTTTAGATTTTAAAATTTTAAAATTCTTATTGTATTTAATTTGTGTACAAGTATCATAGAATCCAAACTTTCGCATAGCTAGCTAGAATGTATATTCGGGAATAATTCTTTTTTCTGTTTATTTTTTTATATAGAATTTTTGCGTTATAATTTAAAATATCATAATTTAGCTCCTTCCAATATTTCATTATGTTGTTTTAAATTGTAAAAAAATAAAAATAAACATGCTACGGATCACAATCTAATTGTATTTGATTTGTCTTTACAACTTTTACTATGATATATATTGTAATTGTTCATCCAAATCTTGTGTTATAAAAAACCCTAGAAAAGTATGAAGTCAATTGTCATATAGTCATTTAACCTTTTTACTTGAGATCTATTTTAGGATATTTGCTTAATGGAAGAGTAAAAAGGCTCTCTTCATTGCCAAATAACTTAAACTTTGCCACATGATTCACATAATAAATAACTTGTATGGGCTACACGGCTTATATCCTTGCAAGTTCAAGAAAAGTTTGAAAACAGCCGGATCGGAAGGATAAACTTCTAATGGAAATATGAAGATTGAACTCTCAAAAGAAAATACCCGTACTTTTATACAGAAGCTGTCGTAATAACGTTCTTCCTGTTGAATTGTATGATGCATGCTAAACTGCATCAAATCAAAATCTATGAACCTGATTTGTAAAGGGGGTGCGGTTTCTCACTTGAAATGATATCATACGATTATGATTTATGCAAGACGAAAACAAGACCGGAATTAAAGTATTTCCTACAAGACAGGAATTAAAGTATTTCCTCTAACACGCATCATGTACTGAAAAGAGGTATTGACTATTGAGCAAGAAAATCTAACACGTACGCACGTAGTGTCCATGCTTAACTTCCAGAACGCTTTTTGAAAGGCTAACCAATTAAATAAAAGAAATTTAACTAAGATTGTAGGGGATCTTTACAAAAAGAGAGAGCCCTACAAAAATAGGCATATGCCGCTGTATGTGGCAAGGACACGGTATTCTTTAGTAAAAGGCAAAAGAATAGTTCGCTTTGTGCTCACCACATGGCTGCGCGTGGTTATCTTTGAATGATAGTATGTGTTCTTATTACTCTGCTCATGTTTGTGCTTCCTTATCCTATCGATGTCAGAATACAGAAATGTGATACACAGTATCTTGCAAAATTTGCAGCAGCTTCAATACCTCTCATATAATCAAAATGCATTAGAACAGTGTTCTTGAACTCCACATAGTAAGTATTGAAGACCAACAATATATGGTTCCCCCTTAAATAAAAGCTTACCTGCAAATGAATACTTACAAATCCATTATTATTGAAACAGCCAAATTTTGTCACATAAGGAATAGTCTGGATTACCCAAGAAATAATTTTTATTTTTTTGGTCTACACACAAGAAAAGAAATAAAATTAACACCATGCATTTTGGTGAGCATTTTTTATGCAGGTTTAGGAAAGCTACTGAAAAATACATCTTCAAGCCCAACTAATCACGTATTTTTACCACACAAACTTGAAAATAAGTCATAACCAAATCCAACACTTCCAAAGTGGCAAATTGAAACAATTTCAATTGGAGGGGGCCGCATGAATGCAGACCCCCACTATCACAAACTCCACCACTTAGGTAGACCTTAGGTTAGCACCCTATCCTAGAAAGAACAATGAAGGTCACTATCCTAGGACATGGTACTCTTTGATCATTCATTGACCCCGTCTAAGTATGTTATTCTACGCTACTTCATTCTCTTTTATGCACCTTTTTCATCTCCTCCCCCTAATACAATCCAACGTGGAACGCAAATGCAAGTCTCATAAAGTTAACACAATAAAACTGTAGATAGAGAACCCTCTCAGATGGGCATGTCTGAATTCCCAAGAGAAGTCTTGAGAAGGTAGTTCACAGTTCGAATTTCAAAAGTAGATTCATTAGCAAAGGAGGATCATCTGCTACAGAGAAAGTAGAACCTTTTCTAATTCTCAATCTTTTCAACATCTTTTTTACATTTTGGTACAAGTGAAGTTAATTATTAAACCTTGAGTAATCGCTCATAGAAATGTATATTAAGTGAGTAAAACAACAAATTTGCAACAGAAAAGAAACTTCTATGCAAACATTAGAGCATAAACTAGCTAGAAAAGCATATCAAGATAAAATAAGTACCAGCAATATCGCTGTTTTGTTTATGCAAATACAGCTATCTGTTGTTGCAACTTGTGATTTCTATTAGCATTAATTGATTTGTTATCCCATTTGAAAATTTTAATTTAATATCAGGTGAACCAATGGGCCACATACCAAATATTAAAATGATAAGAGAACAGATAATACCACACTTAATCTTAGCCAAAATGCCGAGAATGATATTCATTCAATTGTCTTTTCCTCTCCCTAGCTTTCATGTTTCCACTCTACTCATCCTTCATATAGCCAACAAATCCGGGACTTACTTGGCCTCCTTTCACACCTCATTTATTTCTAATGACTATGCTTTGGTTTTCTTGCTTTTTCTTTATTTTTATTTTTTTCCATACAAACGATTGATAGATTTAGGTAGTTCAAGAAGGTGGAGCGGGTATAAGACAAAACTCAAACCTAGGAGTTTTAGGTGAATCCTATATCAATATTGATTCGATCCGGGCTCTTTTATTTAATTGTTCATTCAATGAGCATTCTCAATATAATGCTTTGAAGAGGACTACAAACTATGTTAGTCAATATCTCATGTTCCATGTGGAGGGCTCCTTCCTATCTTCGAACTCCAATTCGCATCTTATTCTGGTGTGGACTGTTGCAGGCTTAGGTTTCTTGGTTTTAATAGAACTCCTTACACGCATTGTTTCTATCTACTATTATTACACCTTCAAAATTTTCCTAAAAATAGTACATTGTCTTAAGTTTTGCTGAGGATACTTTTTTTTTGTTATTGTCTTGAACTTTTTTTTTTTGAAAGCTTGGAATATTTATTTTTTGAAAGTATTGGTAGGAACAAAGTTTTAAAAATATCTATATATAATGAAAATCTCACATTATATATATGAACTTTTTTGTCATGATTAATTCTGAGACTTTATTGACTTTGCTTAATGATCATATATACAACAAAAAGAATGTTCTTTCTATGATTTAAGAATGTTTAGTTCTTCATTAAGCTCCCCTATCTAGACTTGGATATTGTTTGTTAGGAATTAAAAAAATGCAGAAAAAAACATAGATTTTCTGTTTTTTCAAACAAGAAAAACACTTTTACTAATTAATGCTTTGTTAAATTTGGATGATAATTTCAATTTCTAGTTTCGAAATATATATGAATTGAATTTGGATGATAATTTTTAATGTCTAGTTTCGAAAACATATATATCAATTAAAAATGAATGCTTTGTCAAATGTGGGATAGAGTTCTGTGTCTATCATGTGCACCAAACAAATTAAACTGAGAAACTCTCGCTTAATTCGATAAAAAATTCATTGTAAGAATTAGAGTAACTTGAAAGAATGTTGAGAAAAAATAATTACTTTAGTAATCTCCCGTAAATTTTCTTTTCAAGCAACTCAAAACTCATAATTTAGCTACCTCCAATATTTTAATAAGTTGTTTTAAATTCAGAAAACTAAAACTAAACATCTCAATTCATACAGTCTCATTAATTTCAATGGTATTAATTAAACACTTACTTATTCTATTTTGGGAAGTCTTTGCCTGAGTTGCGTAAGGGAAAATGCACAATATAGCTATCAATGTTTGTGACATACAAAGGATTAAATATTGCTAAATTTGTATTTTATTTCTCTTTGCCAACTTTAGTATAATATATATTCTAAATGTTCATTCAAATCGTATACGTAACCCTAAGAAAGTATGAGCTCAATTGTAATGCATAAAATGCATTAATCATGCCATTAGACTTGGTGATCCGAGATATTAAAAAAAATGGAACACTCCTTGACATAAAAAATAACACTTTCAAATGAAGCCAATGGTGGTGCTATGTAGGGGCAACGGGGGACAATTCACACCCCTTGATTTTTTTTAATTTTTCTATACTATATATGGAGTATTTTAAAATATATATATATATATATAGGGATTTATATATAGAATTTTATACTTCAGGGACAATTTGAAATTCACTTAAATCCCCCACCTATTCTCAGATCTATTTGCTTTTCCTCTTATGTTTTTTATTCTTCTCATTTCTTTTTTCATTTTCATTTTGCTTTGCCCTATGCCTCCCACCTCTGCCTCCGTTACCGTTGGCCCTTCCTCACTTCCTTCCATTTATTAATCTTTCTTAGTATGAAGCCTACTTATTGATCAATACACTACCCCAGCTGGGGTCTGGGGTGACTTACCTTATTGGGTATGTCTCTTAAAACACATCTTAGGAGACATACATTTCGTATATCACCTTAGAGAGTCACTTAGGAGACATACATTTCGTATGTCTCCTCATATAGTCACTTAGGAGACATACATTTAATGTGTCGCCTAAGTACTTACTTAGACGACATATATACTTCGTATGTCTTCTCAGAGAGTCACTTAGGAGACATACATTTAGTGTGTCGCCAAAGTATATACTTAGGCGACATACAATTAAAGAATGTCGCCTAAGTACTTATCAAGATCATAGTGATGATGATGACTACAATTGATGTTGTATCGTTATTATTTGCAATTCAATCGATTAGTTTCACTATTATTGTAGACGTTGTTAATTATGCGAATTAATTGTTACAAACGTTATTAATTATGTGAAATGATTGTTGTAAAATAGTTAATTCTTTTATATTAATCAAGTTCTTAAACAAGGTTCCGGGTTCGGTCAATTCTTTAGAGGAACGAACCATCACTTCTCTACTACTAATTTAGTGGACCATCTCTTAATACGGGTCAAGCCCATGAAATAGACAGCTCCTCACAAAACAAATTCCTCAGTGCGGTAGGTATTACTGAAATGATACTTCATGTGGAAAAGAGAAGTCATTTTTCCAACCAATGTGCTTGAATAGAGTTTCCCCTTATTTGACATTTGAACACCCAAGAACCTTATTTGCTGAATCACCCTATTAATGGCTGAGTTGTTCTTAGAATCGATTAGATCACTCATTGAAGATGACTTCAGAATAAAATTTGTGGCGGGGCATTTTAACAAGCTTTAGGTGATTCTCCAGCTGCAACTCCACCAACTCATTGTAGAAGGACCTTAAGTGATGCAGTAGGGGAGAAACATCTTGAATACTCGTCTGAATATTCTTTTAGAGTTCCTTAGGAATAAAAAAAATCTTCCAAACCAACACTAAAACCTTCAAAATATAAATTCTCCATAAGCATTGGTTGTACAGAATTAAAGAAGCTCAAAACCTCATTGGGCCCCTTCCCAAAGAAAATAGAAATAACTATGTCATTGATAATCGACGGCATTACCTCTCGATTAAAATCGATTTTCAGCACTTGACTGTTGAAAATCGAGTGTCGATCACCGTAACAGTCAAAGCCCGATGGTAGACAAGTCTGGAACAATTGTAATGCGGTTCACAAGGGGGCAGGTTTCTTAGCCTTCAACATTACAGGCTTAGGCAAAGAATTAGAGACAAACAGGGCTATTGTTGTAAATGTTATTAATTAAGTGAATTAATTGTTGCAAACGTTATTAATTAAGTGAAATGATTAAATTTATATTTTTTTTATAGTTTAATGGCTTCTAGTGTCATTTACTCAAAATATGAGAAGACATGTATGTGATGTTTACTTTTACTTCTTATTTCTAAATGAAAAGTGATAGATTAAAGTAGTATTTACTTTTACCTTTTAGTATTTGATAGAAGTTCATTCGATCAACATTAAATTCAATGTTTGTTCACACATGTTATACATATATAATCAAATCAGAACTCACTATATAAAGGAAAAATAGGTTGAGAGACCTTCTTTTATAATTTTATACAACAAAAGGACATCATACATTAGCTTAATGAATGAAGGATTTTTTAACATTATTATTTTATTATAAGGACAATTTTAGCTTTTAGGTTAGTTGTAAGTATTTTTTCTTTTATAAATTAGATAATTTAAGAATTTTAAAATGACTAAACTACCCTTCCATCTTTCAATTCATAATCCCGCGCACAGACCAGTGAAGAGCGAGAGAGGCGACGACTGGAAGAGTGGGGAAATTACACTACGATTCAAGAGAGGATTGCTATCATCTTAGATTGACGGAAAGCATCTTAGATCGACGGGATTAACAAAGGAAAGGAGAAGAAATTTCTTAGTTCCATGGACATTGAAGCACTATCTAGGTATAGCTTTTTTTTCATGTTTTTAGCTGTGATTTTGCTTCGTTTTAGTTTGTTGTAGCTTATATTTCGAAGATTTGATGAAATAGTGTTCAATCAATCCATGTATATTTAGATTATGGAGGATTTGATGAATGCTCTGTTTTCCTTTTCTTTTCTTCACAACTACAGAAAAACTGCAAAATTGATTTTGCAGTCTTTTAGTTTTGATGATATATTTAGATTATAGAGAGAGCTATCACATTTTTTGCTTATATTTGTGCAAAATTTATAGAAATATTACTTCATTTTGGTTGTTTTAGATTATATTTGGAAGATTTGATCCAATAATAAGTGATTGTTCATGTTTTTAAAGGTAGTTTTAGCATCCTTGTGATTGATCTATGTATATGCACTGTTTTTTGTTTTCCTCCTTTATGCAGAAAAAACTGCAAAACTGATTTTGCAGTTTTTCAGTTTTTGATCTAAGTTTTTTTAAGTGCATTATTTCGGCATTTGATTCTTATATTGTAGGTTT
This sequence comes from Lonicera japonica, assembly GCA_021464415.1. Lineage (NCBI taxonomy): Eukaryota > Viridiplantae > Streptophyta > Magnoliopsida > Dipsacales > Caprifoliaceae > Lonicera > Lonicera japonica. The sequence goes on from CM038467.1 coordinate 29,511,776, forward strand.
TGGTTAGTTTAAATGTGTGATTTCATATGTGAATGAATGAACATACATGTTTGTTATGCAATGTATTGCTTCTAAGTTTTTATGTCTCATTTTTTAGGGATCTTGATAGAGGCATTATAGGCGTTGTTTATTACAATGGTTGTTCTTTTGGAATTCAATTGTTTCTCAGTATAAGTGTTGAAGAACTGAAACGTTTGGTGTGCGAGATGTGGTCCGATATTAATCCCTTGTGTGTAGACCTATTTGTTACTCGTGATAACAAGGAGTTTGTTTTAGATGGGGATGATGAAATTCAATGCATGGTTTGTTTAGCAGTGGTGAAAAGAGTGGAAAATATAAATATTTTTGTTAGGCGGACAGAAGGTTCTAAAGTTTTGACGTCTGATGATCAGTGTGCTAGTAGTTCTTCGGGTTCTATGAGTTGTGTTGATGAAATTGAAGCACACGAACCACGTAATTGTAGTGCTTGGGCTAATGCTATTATAGGTATTGGACAAAGATTTTCGGGAGGAGCCATTGAGTTTCGGACGAGTTTGCAGAAATTTTCCATTCACCATGGATTCAAATTTGAGTTTAAGAAAAATTGCAAAGATAGAATCACTGTTGTGTGCAGTAGAAGGGATGAGCTTGGTTGTTAGTGGAGAATCCATGCATGCCAGAAGTTTAAACTTGCTAGGTTCTTTGAAATAAAGGAAATGGTGAAGGAGCATACATGTGGCGTTGGATTCAAAGATTTGAGGAAGCCGCCCATGACAAGTCAACTTGTTAAATCAGTAATTTTTTGTTTGGTTCAAGAGAAGCCGCTAGTAAAACCTTTAGAGATTATAGATTACTTTAGGCGAGAATGCGGTGTTAGATTAAGCTATTACTTTGCTTACACTGGGAGAGAGATTACAATCAAAGAGATTCATGGGGATGATTCTGCATCGTACAACCAGCTTGCGGGGTACATTGATAGTATAAAGCGAACAAATCCAGGAAGCTATGTTGTACTTGAGGTTGACGAAGAGAGTCACAAGTTTAAGAGAATATTCATATCATTTGAAGCTTGCATATATGGCTTTAACTTTTGTTGGCCGTTGTTATGTTTAGATGACTGTCATTTGAAGGCGAAGTTTAAGGGTTGCATGTTGTCTGCCACTGCGACAAATGGAGATGGAGGTACGTTTGTGATTAGATTTTGTATTGTATGTTGTCTAGTTTATTATTTCAGTTTTTAGTCTTTTTTCTTTGCAAGTAATCTAGTCAAGTATAGATTTATTCTAATTTAAATTTTTTTGATAGGGATTTTTCCACTTGCGATGGCCGTAGTGGATGCAGAAAATATAGATAACTGGCAGTGGTTCTTGGAGCATTTGAAGGTTATTGTGAGAACTAATAGGGTGTTGACATTTATTTCAGATAGACATGTTGGATTGATCAATTCAGTTCCTAGGGTCTTCCCTAATGGTTTTCATGCTTATTGCCTATGGCATTTGAGGAATAATTTCAGTTCGTGTTTTCCATCGAAGTATAGAAAACGAAAATTAGCTTTGAGATTGTTTACTAGTTGTGCATATGCTCGTTCGCTTGACGAGTTTCAAAATGCGTATGATGACCTTAAGACACTTGCGAAGAATGTTACTGAAGATTTCTTTAAGGGCGCACCACTTGATCATTGGGTTAATGCATTTTTTCCGGGAAGAAGATATGGTGTTATGTGTTCTAATATGGCCAAGAGTTATAACTTGTGGGTTGCAAATGAACGAAATCTTCCTATAACAACGATGCTAGATCAAATTCGTGTGAAAATAATGAAACAAATGTCGGATATACGTGAATTGTCGAGGAATTGGAAAACTCTCTTGTGTCCGGAGGTTGAAAAATGCTTGAAGGAGAAGGTTAATGAGAGTTCGACATAGAGGATTGTCAAATCATCTGATTTTGTCTTTGAGGTTATAGAGCAAAAGTCTTATCGCGTAGATCTTTCGACATGGGAGTGTGGTTGTAATTCATGGCGGATTGATGGCTTCCCATGTTTGCATGCTGTTTTGTGTATTTTGGCTGATAGGAAGGTTGTTTATGACTATTGCGATCCTTTTTTCTTTATGTGTAACTTTCAGAGTTCTTATGCACATGCAATTTACCCGGTGCTAACTTCTGACCGTCCTACTAATGTCTCTGATGCATCGGAAATTTTACCTCCCGATTGTAAAACTCAACCCGGTTGTCCTAAAAAGAATCGAATTGAGAGCGCCGGCTCAAGCACAAAGAAGAAACGAAAGTGTGGAAGGTGTAACCGTTATGGATATCACAACAAAAAGACATGCACTGCATCGATTGTTTAGATTTTACTATAGTATAGTATAATTACATTTAGTGAATATTTTGGAATTGAAAATCTTGGTATGATGGTATTTGAGAATTTTTTCGAATTCCTTTAGTTTTGATTTTTAAATAATGTAATTTTGATTTTGATATATGAATGCCATGTTAGTGTTTTTTCTTTGTGGATGACATCTATTTTTGTGCAATCAATAAAATCTATGGAGAATATATATGATTATCAATGGCATGGTTTTTGCACTAAACATGCATGATTATCTTGCTTCCAAATTTGGTGCAAAAGTTGATTTGCACATAGTTATTTCTTAGAAATGCACACTGTTTTGGTGCAAAAGTGAATTTGCACCTCCACTGTTTTACTGCAAAAGTGGATTTGCACCTAGTTATTTCTCAAAAATGCACACTATTTTGGTGCAAAAGTTGATTTGCGCCTCCCTTGTTTTTACTGCAAAAGTGATTTTGCGCCTAGTTATTTCTCAGAAATGCACACTGTTTTGGTGCAAAAGTGGATTTGCACCTAGTTATTTCTTACAATTGGGTTCAAATCCACTTTGTACAATAACAGATTCATTAGGTGCCTCACATTTTGTTCATAGTAATCCAAAAGCACATTGATCTCAAATTCATAATCAAACACAAACTAATCAACATAAAATTGTAATAATATATATTCATTATATTGATCAACAAAAACTATTCATGATGAATGTGTTTTTTATCCTATCGGATAACAAAATTAGTTCACAACCCTATGAAGCTACACATTTGATTCACCATCCTATCACTCTACAAAATTGGTTCATTATTCCGTCACTCTACAAAATGTCATGATTGTGCCATTTTTTTCTATTCATCATCTTCTAAAACATCATTGTTGGTATTTAAAAACTCCACAATATCCTTAACAACATCTTCTCCAGGTTTCCAGGAGTTTCCTTCATCTGCCAATATGAGATTCGTGATTTTTGCTCGCTTTGCTTGCATTAGATGAGGTACCATGGTTGCCGGAATCCTTTCCTGACGAACGAGTCGCTCGATAAATTCGCACACATATAGTGCACAATCAGCACTGCAAATGATAGTTTGTTTAATGTTAGCTTCTACATGCATAATATGTTGTTCTTGTATTGAAAATTGTAAATTCTTACGTGGTTCCTTGTTGCGAACACTCTTCGATAACTATTCTCGTCAATTCTTCCACATCCGCAAGTTCATTCATACGCATATAAGCATTCAAGCAACGCGTCACCTCTTCTTTCTATACCAAGGCAAATGAAATTTAATTTTATTAACATTCTCATCAAAACTAATATTTGTGAATATTTTAGACTTACCATGTGATAGGCATCATCGAGGTAGTGATTGCTAACTTTCTTCTTACCCCTTAGTGGCAAAGTATTGTAGTGAGACCAAACTCTTGTCTCCAAATTCAACACAAGCAAAATCTAATGAAATCCTGTCTTATCATTGTGGTTCCTTCCACTGTTCATCGGAAACATAAGTAGTATTGCATCTTTGGCCATCTTTTCGATAACATCATCCAAGCATCTTTTCTTATCCTTATCATTTTTACCTCGTATGAATGTCTGTGTATTAAAGGAATTTTTTTATTTAATATATACCAGCTGATATCTTATTTGAAATGTTCAAAATTATAGTACAAATAAACAAATTACCCAAGTTAATGAAGAAAAGATGATGCTTTAGTTTCAATGACAAACCATGTATATGTTTGATATTAGCTGCAAATTCATTTATGTAGTAAAATAGTTATTCAGTTTTTAGAAAAAAGTAGGTGCAAATCGACTTTTGCAGTAAAAAAGGATGGGTGCAAATCCACTTTTGCAGTAAAACAGTGTGCAATTTATACAAGGAATTAGGTGCAAATCCACTTTTACAGTATAACAGGGTCCAATGCAAATCCACTTTTGCAGTGAAACAGTGGCAAATGTTGATAAAGAATAAGGTGCAAGTAATATTACATATGAGTAAAATGGATACTTACTTTGTTTTTTTTGCTGTTAAGGGTGTTTGCCTTGTATTCCTTTTATCCGTGGGTGTAGATTTTGGAGCCATCATTCTCTTGTCTACAAAATTGATGTTAATCTTCATTATCACCCGAACGTCTAGAAAGATTTTACAATAAATTAATAAATAAAAGAATTCATATATAATATTTCACCTCGTATGAATAGTTAACAAATTACTAGAATTTGTTCATTATTGAAATCAAATTAAAGAGACATGGGTCAACCAATTGGGATCACATCATTGATGATGCATGGGATGCTTCTTTTACTTTAATTAATTAATTAATTAAACCATGTGCGGCAGCATCATATTAATAATATGGATATTACATTTAGCAGAGGTTGCTTTGGTAAGTAGACATCAACATTTGCTAATTGCAGTTTTAACCTTCCCAAGAAGAAAACATATACATACATATGTATACATACATAGACCTATCCCAACAATAACACACACAGATTTATATATATATATATATATATATAATATATGCACACGTTTGTCCCTAAATCCTGTCACAAATTGTGTATAAAAGTTAAATAAAAACTAGCTGTCAGATCTTAGCAGCAGATCATTTGTGAATTCACACCATGCTCCTCATCTCTTCTTCATCCACAATGTGCATAGATAGAGAACACCATATTCTAGCTAAGAGGAAGCAAGTCAACAGTTCTTTTAGGTCATGTCCAATATTTACTCATTTCTAACTAGACAATTAAATTAAACTTGTCATATATATAATTTCTCACTAACTAAAGATTTTGTCAACATCAAATATTTTTCTTCTTCGTGAAGTCTGAAACCAATTCAGATTTCAGAGGCGAAAACTGGGTTTGTTTTTTCTTAAGTGATTTAAGTGCCAAAAATCATAGACAACATAGTCACTAACATGATGGAATACTAGCAAAATCATGTGGGGAAAAATTGAATAAAACGATCTAGTTGAATATCTCGCTGAAAAAGATGAGTGAGCTTGTAAATCAATAACTAAACAGGATTATTCATATCATAACTAGATTAGTCTAATTAAAAATGTCTAATTTTCATGTTCTTAGGTGATATTATTTTTGGATTTTCCTCTAACAATAGCCAACTCTAATTTAGAAACCATATTTAAATGTGGAGCAAAACAATGGATTCTTCAATTCCAGCCCCGTGTAACTGTCAAACCCGCATGGACTTAAAGTCAACAGGCAACAAAACCACCTTGGAAATTAGTGATTAATTAATCTATCTTATTAATCACTAAACATATCATCTTCTCAATCCAATTTGTCCCAAGTTGTGCTCAAAACGAATCTTTTCCCACAGCAGACCACCTCATATGAAGCATTACCATCGATTTCGGTTTCTTTCTTTTGGGCAAAATCTTCAAATTATATATGTGTTCATATATATACACACATATGTTCATATATATACATATAACATCATGAAATCATTAAATCGCAACAGATTCGAAATATATATAGATAGATATGTATAAATATAACATCACGAAAGCATATCAAGAGGATTCAATAGAGGAATCGCACATGTAGCTTCGAAAAATTACGAGGGAATGATCGAATCGGCTTCGAATAGGTTATACAAACGATTAACCAGCTTTGAATTGAGTAGATTAAAAGTAAGAAACATAAGTTTAGATGATCTAAATGATTGAAGATGGATATAATCTAGGTTGAAGAGAAGATTGAGAGTTTGAGAATTAGGGTTAGGTTTGCTAGAGAAAGAGAGAGCCGGGATTATGATGGATGGCAGGATTGTAATTTGGAAAAATGATAGGGTATTTTTGGTCTTTGCAATAATTTTAACATTGCCACTTGTCTCTTTAATATTAGTTGTCCTTATTCTATAATGAAAAAATAACCTGTCCTTTTTTTGCTTTTAATTTTGTAGGATGCCTTTTAAATCCAATGCCTCTTAAAAATAAGCGGTAAACACATGCTTAACTTCAATGAAATAATTCTTTATTTTTGACCTATTACAAGTTACATATTTTAAAAACTCCATTAAATTTCATGCTTAGCAATAAGAGGCCAAAGTAAAAATATTGTCCAACTCTCATCCAGTTTTTTCTTTTAAGTAAAGTTACTTTCAGGTTTTATTGATAATAAGATGAAATTAAATTAAAATGATAAAAAAATAATTAATTTTTTTGAGAAATTAAAAAATCAGTTGAGCAATTCCTATATCTCATGCTTATTTTTGTAAATTGATATTTTTCATATTTCTTTATCTTTTATGAAAAAAAAAATTATCACCCGAAAATTCTTTTTCTTTAAAAAAAATTAAAAAGTAAAAAATCATTTTAACAAATAAATGAGTAAAATAGTTAATTATTTTATATAAATATAAAAAATAAAATTAATTTTAAAAACTGAAAACTCTTAAGCGTCATACTAATATATGTATGTCTCCTAAGTGTTACTCTTATGCGACAGACATAAATTAGTATGTCTCCTAAGATTTTTTAAAAAATTTGAATTTTTTGCAAAAAAATAGAGGTAAAAAATTTTATCCGTAAGAAAAGGAGGCAAAAAGCTCTTCACTGCTCTCACACTAGAGATTTACACTAGCCTAGGATTTCCTGGTAAAGGTGGTTTGCAGAAATTAAACTGACTTGAGGATACGTAACTTTCAGCAATTGATAAGAATAGAATAATAATCTTGATGAATAGAAAATTAGGATCAAATTTTTCAATAGAACGATAATCAAATTCAACCTTTGATACCAAAGGGGAAGCATATCAAGAAGATTAGTGAAAATATAAGAAAAAAGTGCGCGGACATCATAATAATTATAAATTTATAATTTAAAGAAATTGTTTACTTTGAAACAATTACAAAACAGATTACAAATAAATTGTTTACTTTGAAACAATTAAAACAGAAATAAAATTGACTTACAATATTTGAAAACTGGAAGATCAACTTTGTGAAGCAGCTTCAACAAATTGCAAAGATAGAAAATTACAAATATTTGAGATTTAGAATACAGAATAATTCAGTTGTGAAAAACTCTATTGTTCCATCCATATATTGTTTAATATTATCTAAATTCATGAAATTACTAGTTATTGGCTTTTGGGGGATTTCATTTTCTAAAATTCATTGACTTGGGAGATTAATATCTTTCCAAAAGATTGTTTTTGGGAGTTGTATATTAGCACTATCAGTACTACTTTGAATTAAAAAAAATTTATCTTTTGGAGATTTACTAAGTACTTTAACATTTAAATTTGTTCTCATTGTTTTATAATAAATTCTATAAATTAAGGCGATTGCTTGAGACCCTTCCATCATTTGGGTGATTTCACCAGCTGTTTTAATATTTAAAGTTAATGCTCTTAATAAATTTGGATCACTGAGACTTAATGTAAAGTCTGGGCAACAATTAAAATGGGCTGGTCTGTTATGGAGACTAGATTCCATTATTCCTAAAATACTAGGGACACAGTTTAGGTACCTACCATCTCTAAGGCATAATAATATTGATGAATTTACTCCTTTAACTGTAAGGGGTTTTACTGCTACTTGGATAAGTCCTATATGGATGAAATTGTATCCATTAGATCTTTGTTTACTAATAACATCAGTAGTTAACAAACTACAATTTTCATGTTCTTTATTAATTGTGTAGACTTTTTCTACAGTTTTTACATTATAATTTGACTTAAAATTTCCAAAGAAGGTTGACTTATAAATTTGTTTAGGTGAAATTTTTGGGATATTCCAATCATTAAAATGTTGACTTATATTTTTGAAACTTTGTTCTTCCTGATTTACTATATCTGGGATTGAGGACATATTTGACCTCGAACTAACTGAAGAATAAGACCTAAATAATCTACTCATTTTGATTACTTATTCTAAAACTTCACTCTTGCTTACGGCTGACCCTATGGGTACATACTATAATTTCCTTAAGCAGACGCATACTTATCATCACACCTTGGCTCTTCACTGCTCTCACACTAGAGACTTACACTAGCCTAGGATTTCCTGGTAAAGGTGGTTTGCAGAAATTAAAGTGACTTGAGGATACGTAACTTTCAGCAATTGATAAGAATAGAATGAATAATCTTGACGAATAGAAAATTAGGATCAAATTTTTCAATAGAACGATAATCAAATTCAACCTCTGATACCAAAGGGGAAGCAGATCAAGAAGATTAGTGAAAATATAAGAAAAGAGTGCGCGAACATCACAATAATTATAAATTTATAATTTAAAGAAATTGTTTACTTTGAAACAATTACAAAACAGATTACAAATAAATTGTTTACTTTGAAACAATTAAAACATAAATAAAATTAACTTACAATATGTGAAAACTGGAAGATCAACTTTGTGAAGCAGCTTCAACGAATTGCAAAGATAGAAAATTACAAATATTTGAGATTTAGAATACAGAATAATTCGGTTATGAAAAACTCTGCCGAACTTCTCTCCTTCTTGATTCTTTTATAGATAGGAAGGTGGAGTTGGTGGAGCGCAATTTACAGGCCTTGATTGCTCGAATTTTTCTTTTACTTTAATAATTTTACTTTTTTAACTCACGTTGGCCGAAAATAGCAACTTTGTGCTAGAGTGGGGGCCACATGTCTATCCTTGATATTCCTATTGTCGACTTTGCTGACGGGGATACAGGACACACGTAAACAATTGGATGATTGTATTTTATTTACTAGATGAGAATCCAATGTAAATAATAATGCTAGCTTTTCTTGGAGAAATTGTCCAAGTAGTGATTGAAAGCATTTTATTTCATAAGGGTTCTGAGCATCTTGAAATAAAGTTGAATCATACCAATTTTTTATCCTTTCAGTACCAATAATTGATCTGTTGTCTGACGGTTCGGGCTTTATTACCTCTTCTTCGTCTTCAGGGTCGGAATCACTTGCGGCTTCAGATAACTTCGAACTGAGAGCTTGGGCCAAAAGCAATTTTAATTGGGCTTTTGAACATTTGTTGATGTCAAGTGTTTCATTGGAATTTACTGATGGAGTAGGACTTAGCCTTTTTGGTTTGGTTTTATCTGGTTTGGGCTCAACTAGGCTTTTTACCTTTTGTTTGAGCTTGGGTTGAGAGGTTTAGGCTTTACTGGGGTGCGGAACCGTGAGGCTACTCTGAATTGGGGTAGGAACACGGGTTAACTTAGGATGTTCAGGGAATTCTTTCTGAACTTGGTTTACTATGCGGGATAAGTCAAATTTGTCCCACCATTTAACAAAAACTTGTCGAGCAAGCATATCAAACGGAGCATGATGTTTGACTAATACCTGGGAGGTTCCAGAAGTTTGAACCCATTGCTCAATGACAGTATTTTTTATTAAATGAAATTGCCATTTGACTAATCCAAGGGACTTTATATTTACTAGCAAAAAGAGTTAAGATTGGCATGTAAGTATTACCAATCTCGGGGTTTACTTTTTCAAACCAGTTTAGTTGGTCGGCTATAAAACGAGGGAGGGTATCCATATTTAATCCGAACATATCCCACCAGCGAATGAACCAACATGGGCACAACCATTTAAAGTTGTGGTCAAATTGTACAAACCACGAATGGGTGAAGGACTCATTTTGAAATAGGAGTATCTTCATCCATGCTTCTACATAATCATAATAAGAATAAAACTCATCAGTTCCTTCTAAAGGAACTAATTCAGCAGGGTGTTTTCCCCACTCTTCCATGAGTATTATCTTCTTAATGTAGAAGGAATGGTAGATAACTACAGATGGGTCATTTCTATCAAAAATTGGTTTAATAAAAATGGACTCTGTGGTTACTAAGATCTGGTTATAATATTTAAGGGTCTTACTAGGGTGGACTAGGGTAAAATGCCAGCTTGGAGGGTAAAACTGGGTGGCTAATTGGGCCGGATCATTAAGTTCTGTCATATATGGTTCAATATAGAACAAATTCTGGGTGTATTTTGGTATATATGGGCTTGGGGTTTGGCCAAACTTTGTTGGCTTGGTTTGATTGGAATAGGTTTAAACTCAATGTCGTAAGGATCATTGGTCTTTGGTTTACTGGCTAAGGCTTGACTATAAGGCTTAGGTTGGGGAATTTGACCTAATACCTGGTATTGGTTTACTACAGGAGTGGGGTTTACTTGGTAAGGAATCATGGTTCCTTTGGGTTTACTAGATGATGACCACAAATATCAAACGGGGGAATACATGGCCCCGATGCTGGTTTACTATTATTTCCTCTTCCTCTCCCCCGGCCTCTGCCGCCTGTGACACTCATTTTCCTGCATTTAACAGAAATTCTCTTGTGAGAAAATCTAGTATAGAGTTTTCACTTCCTTTTATATATTCAATATCAAATAAAAAATACTTATTAAAGATTGCCATCTAGCAAAAATTTGTTTTCAAGCAATATTTTCAACATCTTTTTTTAAAACATATTTAGCGGATTTGCATTCAATTCTAATCAAAAACCTTTTATTTAATAAATCACTTTGAAACTTATTAATGCAAAGTACTAATGATAAAATTTCTTTTTTAATTGTAGAATAGTTTACTTGTGTACTATCCCATGCGCCTGAATGAAAACGTACAATTTGTTCAAGAGAATTTGGGGTTAACTTCTGCTTGAGAATACCTCCGAAGCCAATTTTAAAGGCGTCAGTTTCGACAATTTTGAAAGTAGATGGATTAGAGATGCTAAGACAAGGCAATGTCTTAATATGTTTTTTGATGTCTTGGACTATAGAAGTATGAACTTTAGTCCAAGGAGGGGGATTACTTTGAAGTCGTTCAAATAACGGCTTACATTGTTTTTGCAGATCTTTGTAGAAGTCACTAATATAATTAAGAGAACCTAAGAACCTTTGCAACTGGTTTTTATCTAGGATCTCATCAGAAAATTTATCTGCAAATTGGATGGCTCTATCAATTGGTCTAATTTGGTTATACTGAATGTTGTATCCTAAGAACCTAATCTTAGTTTGGAATAGACAACATTTAGTAGGGGATAGAACTAGACTGTTTAACTTAATTGTCTTAAAAAATAAATTTAAGTGTTTCCAATGCTCTTACATTGACTTTGAAAAGATGAGCACGTCGTCTATGTAAACAATGGAGAAATGACTATAGGGGTTTAGAATATCATTCATGATATTCTGGAATTCACTTATGGCGTTTTTAAGGCCGAATGGCATAACATTCCACTCATAGTGGCCAAATGGGGTGATAAAGGCAGTTTTATATCTATCTTCCTCATAAATTTGGATCTGCCAAAATCCACTCTTAAGATCAAATTTACTAAAGACTAAAGCTTGATCTAGTCTATTAATTAAATCTTTTTTATTAGGCAGTGGATACCTAATCCATTCTAAAACTTTGTTTAGTGGTTTATAGTTGATTACTAATCTTGGAGATCATCTTTCTATCTCAGCATTTTTATTGACATAGAAAGTAGGGCAAGACCATGGTGATTTACTCTTTCTTATGATTTTCTTTTGGATTAAATCATTTATTTCTTTCTTGCAGAATTCCATTTGTTCATGATTCATTTGTATAGGCCTAGCCTTTGTAGGAATTAAATGTTCTTTGAATTCCTTAGCATAAGAAAGCCTTACAATATGCCTTTTGCGATGCCAAAAAGCATGTGGTAAATCAGAACAAACTTATTTTTACAAGCATCTCATTAAATTCTTTGATTCTAGCTTGCAATTTAGAATCTTGTAATTGTTCTTCAATCTTTTTATATTTAATTTCATCTTTTAAAAATTTTAGCTGATTCGGCTTACTATTTAATATATTCAAATTTTTCGAGATTGACTGTTCTTTTATAATTCTCATATTTCTCTCTTTTGGTTGTGTAGTAAATTTGAAGGTAACTTTGTGCCCTAAATATTTAGTTGTTAATCCTTTACTTGAGGTATTGAATGGATATAATAGATATATAAATGGCAAGCCTAAAATAACTTTATCTGTCATGTTCCTTATTAAGACAAAGGATGTTTTATAACATACTCCATCCTGGCAGATATGTACTTTAGGTAATTTATACTTCATTTCCATTTTACTACCATTAGCTAAACTTAGTCTTTCACTTGTTTTTTGATAATATATAGTTGGAATTAATCCTTCCTGTATACAGTTTAGATCTGCACCGGTATCTAATAAGGCCGGAAGTTCCAAAACAAATGTTTTATTTATAATTATGGTGACATTTATATGCCATTTTTGAATGGCTATGTCTTTTAATCTGTTTAAAGAGTAATTTTGAACTTCAATATCAAGATCCTCTTTATCTGGGCAATTATTTTCTTTTTTTTCACTATTTTCTTTTACTAATTCTTCTTCATCATCTTCACTAGAGGAAGAAGAATTATGAATTTGTAAATCTGATTTATTAATTTCATCAAATTTTTTAATCATTTCTTGCCTAAGTTCAAGAATTTCTTTCTTTAATTTAGAAATTTCTTTCTTTAAATTATTTAGTTCTAAATTAAGTTCTGGAAGTGTGACTTCTTTAACTGGGTTCTTAAATCTTTCTAGAGTCTTATTAATGCTAAAAATAGGTTTCTCTTTATTTTTAAGCAATTTATGTGCTTTAGATTCAGTTGTTAATAATTTTTCTAGTTGATTCATAAACTGGGTTTTTAATTGTGGATCAAATATTTTACTTATTAAATCAATTAATAAATTCTTTTCTTCTTGAATTTTTGTTAATACATTTACTTGTTTGTTGCAACAGGTTTTAGTACAATTATTACTACAACCTAATTGCGGGGCTTCTTTATCAGATTGACTAGAATAAGTAATGGATTCTTCTGAACTTTGAGAAGGTAAACTGGATCCCAATGATTCACCTTCAGATTGATTTTCTATTCTCATTAGTTCAAGAATATGTTCTACTTCTTCTTCCGGGATACTTAATTGACTTAATTTTTCTTTGACCCTACATTCATTTTTGTAGTGTCCTTTCTTTCCACAATTATGGCAAATTATTTTTCTTTTGTCAATTTTTTTGTTTGATTTTTTCTTTTTACTAGATGAGGGTTTTTTATAATAATCTTCTGAATTATTTTTCTTACTTTTCTTTTTATGGGATTTATATTTTTTATCTTTTTTAATATGTTTATCTTTTCTTCTAGAAGGGGCAATTGGAGGTAAACCATATTGTTCACAAAATGTTCCTAATTCATATTTAGCTTTATTTTTGTCTTTACTTACTTGTTTACTTAATTTAAAGTCTACACATTTTTAGACCTGTTTTTTGGATTTGACTAATTATATCTCCGTATGTTAGGTTATCATAATCTATATAACCTAAGTTTTTACCTAGTTCTTCTCTAAGTAATACCTATCTTTGCAATTTGTTGAAGCTACTTCACAAAGTTGATCTTCCAGTTTTCACATATTGTAAGTTAATTTTATCTCTGTTTTAATTGTTTCAAAGTAAACAATTTATTTGTAATCTGTTTTGTAATTGTTTCAAAGTAAACAATTTCTTTAAATTATAAATTTATAATTATTGTGATATCCGCGCACTCTTTTCTTGTATTACTGATAGTGCTAATAAGCCTAATATACAAGTCCCAAAAACAATCTTTTGGAAAGATATTAATCTCCCAAGTCAATGGATTTTAGAAAATGAAATCCCCCAAAAGCCAATAACTAGTAATTTCATGAATTTAGATAATATTAAACAATATATGGATGGAACAATCAGAATTAGTTTTGATGAATCTAGATTTAGGAAACCTCCCCTAATTTTAGAAACATCTGCTAGTACATCATCTTTCCCTTCTAGGATAGATAATGTATCCAGAAGAGATAATGATTTAATTAGCAATATATCTTTGCCATAAACAAAAATATCAGGAACCAAGAATCAAGGTCAAGTAACCCATCCAATATATAAAATACAGAATAATTCGGTTGAAAAATATTATTGGTATTGGAGGTTGAATTTGCAATTTGTTGAAGCTGCTTCACAAAGTTCGTCAACAAATTTATGTATGTCTCTTAAGATTAATACCTATGTCTCCTAAGTGATAACTATAAAAATGGGTTGGGGGGGGGGGGTCCCCATTTCATTCAATCCCTAAAATCTAAAAGCAACTCTTTCATTCTCACGCTCAGCCGCCGTCCGCCTCTCACCCACCGCCACTGGCCCACCTCCGCCTCTCACTGTCTCACGGTCTCACTCTCAGTCTCTCCTCTCCTAGTCTCCCCGCCTCTCACCCACCACAACCGTCCTCCAGGCTCATTCTCCGCTTGAGGTAAGACCCACCACCACCTGTTATTTTTCTTTTTGATGAGTTCTACTATTACATGCTTCTTATACCCTTTTAGTTCAGAGAGATTAACTTTTGCATGTTATGATGATTCCTTCACATTTACTTGTTGCTTGCTAGTATACATTTACTTGTATACTGCTTCTCAGATTGTATTATATATATATGTGTTAGTTTGTGTATGTTTGTTGGAATTTTGTTCAAATATTTTATTGTTTAATTATTCGCAACTAGAGTTTATGAATCAAGTTTTTGAAGATTTTACATTATTGAATTAAGTTCGTTGATTCTTGTTATGTGCATCTTTATTATGCCTTTAATTATTTAATTCCACTTTATATTGTACTTGAAATTGTGATTATGATTGTAATTATTGTGTAATTTGAAAAACTCAAACTGTAGATAAGGTGTTTGATAAAAGCACCAAAGGAAAATTTATGCTTAAAACATTAGTGCTATACAGCCTAATTAATAGATAATATTTCTAAGTATTATATATATATATATATATATATGTATTCGTTATGCATCTATAATGACGAACCAAAGAGCTTAAATATATT
Source organism: Lonicera japonica (assembly GCA_021464415.1). Taxonomy (NCBI): domain Eukaryota; kingdom Viridiplantae; phylum Streptophyta; class Magnoliopsida; order Dipsacales; family Caprifoliaceae; genus Lonicera; species Lonicera japonica. The sequence continues at coordinate 29,526,961 of CM038467.1, forward strand.
TGGTTTTTTTGTCAAAAAAAAGCTAGTTAAAAAAAATTCATGAGTGAAATGTCCTTGGAGAGAAGCTGCCTAATGAAATTAAGGGGGTGCTCTTTAATTTCTTTTGGTATGCATATTTTCATTGTTTATAACTAACTAACCAATTTTGGTGACAAATGGGTCTTGATAAGTACGTCCTATGTTTGTTTGGTTTAGTACAATCACTTATCTGGTAGTCAAAGCATGAGATTGAATACACACACTAATCTATTATACAATTATCACTTGTATACATGGTCGATATAAAAGCTTTGATGTATGCTTTGATTTTCCTCTCTCTCACACACACACACATTGATATACAAACACACACACACACTGATCTATTGAATTAGGGTCAGTTTGGTTTCACAATTTTGAAATTATATTATGATTCGGTCCACAATATTGTTGCTCGTGTAAGGATCCATACACACAATATATTTATATATATATATTCACTCACAATATTCAAGTCGTGATAATTTTTTTATCAAACTCTTTTTTATTTTGGTAATTTGAAATTATTGTTTGTATGTTCTTCCAGATTCTCTGTTGATTTTATCATCATAATGTTGAGTATTAACATTAAACTAGGGCTTGAATAGTTAAATTAGGGCTTGAATCAAGTAGATTGTAAACAATTTGTTAAATTTAGGGATTGAAAAAGTGTCTAAGGACTAATTTTGGGCTTGAAAAAGTATTATGTTATAGCTGTTGACTAAGACGTGTAATTCGTAGATGCATTGAAGCTTAGGTTGGTTTGTTTACTTTGTTTGGTTTGTTTGTGAATTATAAATGTTTTCTTATATTGTAATAAACTGTGAAGACGTGTTAACTGTTATTTTCATGAGGTTAATTTATGAATTTTATTTGATGTGGAGTTCAATTTTTTTTAATTTGGATTGTAATTTTAGTTTCAGCATTGGTACATTCTCTTTTTACTTTTAACTTGTACACTTATATGTTATTGTTATTTGCAGGCAATAGTGACACCTACCACCGATAAGGCTGTGGTGAAGATAATGGCTGATCGGCCCATCACCAAGGAAGGATCTGAGGCTTCAATACAGCTCCCTTTTGACGAAGAGATCTGTATCATTGAGAGTGAGATCGGTTCTTTGAGAGGGACTAAGATCTAAGGCTTTCGGAGCTCTGTCGTCAAGGAGCCGAAGAAGAAAGGTCCTGCGGAGCCGGTGCAGATAAACTTCCAGATGGCGACACGGGTCGCCAAGCAAGATGCAAAGATCATGGAGTTTGAGTCATAACAAAACGCGGAGCTTGAGGCGCGATAAAAAACAAGCGATGAGGCGATGGAAACACAGGTACGAGATCTAGTATCGTCGTTGATGGTGAATCTTCTTATGGGTGGTGGTGGACCATGAGAGGATTAGTGGTTTTATAGACTTGTTTATTTATAGACTATTTTGCATATTTATATATAGACTTATTTCTTTTCTCTCTATTGCTAGACTTATGGTATTTTTATTCTATACTTGAATTTCGGCTTGTAATTAGACTTTGTACATTTCAATTTTGGCTTGTAATTATACTTAGTACATTCTAATTTTGGCCTGTAATATTAGACTTATGGTAATCTATTGCTTATGTCTCTTAAGTTAACCACTTAAGCGACATACTTTATTTAGTATGTAAATGATCGAGCTTAGGCGACATTAGTACTATGCTTGTGTCGCCTTAGATCTTGGGCAATACCACTTAGGCAACATAGGGTATGTCGCCTAAGGCTTAGGCAACATACATCAGCTCTTAAGAGACATAATTTTTATGTCTCTTCAGTGTCTGTTTCAGATGGTGATACTAGGTATTTTTCTTGATTAATTACATAATATTAGGTTTATTTTCAATTAATTGAATAATTGCTAGTGATTGCTCAATGTTAAGTTTATTTCTTGAATAATAATAGGTTAATTGGATAATTTTAAGTTTATTTCTTGAATAATTGATTAATTGCATAATATTATATTTATTTCTTGAATAATTGATTAATTGCATATATTAGATCTATTTCTTGATTAATTGATTAATTATTAGGTGATTTAGCTCTAAAACCCTAATTTTAATTAACCTTAAATATGAAGAGATTTAATTAATTATTTTTTGTATTACATTGGAAATAGTGTTAATGGACAAATTGGCCCTAAAGAGGAAGAATGTTATTGTAATTTGTAGTACTAATGCTATTATATTTGCGTTAAAATTTTACAACTTAAAATTTTTATTTTTGTATGCTTTAAATTATGTCCCCTTAATTGAATTTCTAGCTCCGCCATTATTCAAAGAAAAGGAAACTTAATTACATCAAAAAAAAATAAAAAAGTAACCACATAAATTGACAAATGTAGAGTGCGGGCAAGCTCGAGAGAGAGTTCGAGAGCAACAAAGCTACAATATCAATTCTCATCCAGGATGGAGCTAGCCTATAGTCAATGGGGGCTCAAGCCACCCAATTTTTCAATTTTATTTTGTTTTCATATTATATATAGTATTAAAAAAAATTGATGGATAATATATACCTTAATAAAAAGTATAAGGTTAAAAGATGTAACTAAAGAAAAGTAACCAGAATATTTAATATTTTCTAGAATATTTGAATGAGTTCTTCACTATATCAAAAATCATCTTAAGAGACTAACTTTTTTCCGTCAGTCGCTTAAGTACTTTTTAAGCGACTAACACTATAGTCCGTTACTTAAGATTCACACACAAATCTCCAAGGTTAGTGTAGATTTGTGAAAACAAAGCCCCTGTGTTTCTTTCTTTTGATTTCACGTAGACCTACTTCCATTCTCTTCCTCTCTCTAAACTAAATCTAATTTGCCACACGCCATAAATTAAGCCAATGATAAAATCAATATGGCTAATTTATATAACCACTATAAAAAAAGGGGTGTTTGTTATTTATACACTATCAAATACTTGGTTTTACTCTATATTTCATTCGTCCGATAACAAGTGAGTAAGCGTATGTTACTCGCTCAATGAAATTTTTACTCGCTTGTCATCAGGCAAGTAACATGTACTTATTTGCTTGTCATCGGACAACTGAAAAATTGAGTGTTACCAAATATTTTCTGGAATGTAAATGGCACCAATCATAAAAAATCAAAGCATCATTTTAGTTTTTTCTTAGTTAAGATATAACTTTCTTTTCTAATATTTTATTTTGGTACCTTTCAATTTTTAATAAATCTTAAAGTCTATTTCTCACCATTTCATCTTCTTTTCATAATTAATTTTGTTTATTTTCATAGATTGATTGTATTTACGCTTGCAACTCTGTTTCATATCTTTGACGACAATTGATAGATTAATAGATAAATGATAGTACAACTGTATAAATAGAAAAAGAAGTATTAGATACTGTAGATAAATGACAACATTAATCATAATACGTGTTAATTAAGAGTATGAAAAATTTCGGAGACAATTATAATTTTATATATGACAATGTCATGAATTAAATATTTTTCTATTAATTTTTTTTCTCTATGGTTTTATTGTTTCCACTCAAAAAAATCCTAAATACGTCTGTGATTCTCGTTAGGAGCAAGTTCAAATCGCGTGTAAAATAATTTCAAATCACTCTAAAACTACAATTGACATTTATTCCACGTTTACCCTCCTTCATCCTTTTCTAATAACTGGGCCTTAGGTTTGGGCCCTTGTTTTAATTACAATTAAAAACTTGGCTGCGTTTCTTTTATAGGGGTTCCGATTAATAGATCCGTTTGATAAAAAAAAAGAAAGAAAGTAGTTCGATTTTTGTATTATATTGAAAAATAAGTTGAGACGTGTAGTGAGATATTTTCTTATTTTGTGACTTTTTTTATAGAGAAATTTTCATTTTATGAGTACATGTCTTATATCCTTCACAATTTTTTACTTGTATTTAATAATACTCCACTTTTTTATTCACTCGAGAAGAAGTAAATAAGTACATGTTATTCATTTCATTAGGATAGGGTATAAGTTTGAAAATGTCGTACTCGATTCATAAGTATTGAATATTTAAACTTATACTCACTTGTTATTAAATAACACGTATTTACTAACTTGTTATTAAACAAATGAAAAATAAAAATATTTTTAAATATTTTATAAAATACAAATAATGGCCGCTTCAAAAATGTCATCGTGCTAATACAAATTTAGAAAACACTACATGTGATGACATGATTCAAAGTATCGGCCGATACCGATCCGACATGGTCGATATCGAGTTAAAATAGGGGTTGCCGAACTGCTATTATGACCCGATATGATTAAATTTACGGTATTTCAAAATATCACTGGAATTTTACCGAAATTACACTGAGTCGCAGATATTTTGCATATATTTCACTTTGTATTGCAAAAAAAAAAAAGTTGACTAAAGTGACATAATTGAATAAAGTGACTAAAGTTACAAAAATACAAAAAAAAAAGTTGCTGCATGCTAGACTTTGGAGACTAAGAGTTTAAATTGGCAACTATTGAAAAAAAAACTGTTGATTTATTCCAAAGTAATTTATTAATCTTTATTTAATTAAATTGGCAACTATTGAAAAAAAATTGTTGATTTGTTACATTATTCCAAAGTAATTTGTTAATCTTTGCTTAATTAAGTTGATTCCCAATAAATACAAAAGCAAATATTTGAAAAAAAATCCATGTACCATATTATTATTACAATGACATTATATATATATTTTTTAAATTTTAATCGTAAACGGATGGTACCATTGGTAGTAACATTGGTTTAAAAAAATAATGTACTTTTTAAAACATATTGAAGTTTTTTAAAGATTAAATAAATTTATTTTTCTATGTAAAATGATCTAAATGTAGGTTATATGGAAAAATATATTTAGAGAAAGAAAAAGTATGTTACAATAGCTTTTCTTGAATTTTTTTTCTTTTTACACATAACTTTATAATCATAATGGATCTTATTTTATAAGTATATATAAATATATTTCAAATATGCAAATTTTAATAATTTTTAAATTTTTTTATTTAAAGTTAATGTATTTTAAATTTTAAAAGAAGTTATTGTAATAGAAAAGTGAGAGAGAGTAGATTGGTGGAATAAGAGAGAGAGAGAGAGAGAGAGAGAGAGAGAGAGAGAGAGAGAGAGAGAGAGAGAGAAATATTGACTTTTTGATTTAATGTTTTGAAACCATATTAAATAGCTCAAAATTTATCTTGTCTCTTATAACTAAACTAGGTATTGTCTGTGATGTCCGGCATAGTGAAATAAAAAAAATATTAAATACAAATAAAAAGACCCTTAGGTATTGCTCGTGCCGAACGGGACGGTGACGTAAAAAAAAATTAACAGTTAGATTGAGTAAAAAATACATAATACCTAAATAGTGTGCAATCTAAAACATATATTAAAAAAACTTTATATACAACCTATATAACTGTCAAGCGCGGGGGTCGGGGGAGGATATATTTGACCCGGCCAAATTGATGTGGTTTTTAATTGAAAAACTCGAAGTGTCTCCGTTTATGATATGCTTAAATTTGAACTCGTTTTACCAATTCATTAAGGTTGGGATGGGTTAATAATCATTCACCAATATATACAAAAATTAATATCCCATTACTATTACAATGACGTAATAAATTTATAAAATTTTAATTATAAATTGATCGCACCATTAGTAGTAACCCTGGTTTACAAAAGTAATATATTTTTTTAAAAATAAAATAAAATAAAATAAAATAAACTATTTAAGTTTGTAAAATATTAAATAAAAACATATAATTTTTTTTATATTTTTAAACTAATGGAAGAATTAGATTTGAATGTAAGTACATGAAGAAAAAATAAGTTTAAAGAGAGAAAAGTGGGTTACAATAGGTACGGATTTTATTTTATAGGTATGGATTAATAAATTTTAAATATGAATATTTTAATAATTTTTAGTTTTTGTATTTAAAGCTAATGTTTTTTAATTTTTTCAATAGGTATGGATTAATAAATTTTAAATATGAATATTTTAATAATTTTTAGTTTTTGAATTTAAAGTTAATATTTTTTCATTTTTTTAAAAAATTAATAAGAGAGAAAAGTGGGGGAGAGAGTAGATTGATCGAATATAAAAGAGAAAAAAAATGTTGAATTTTTTGGTTTGATATCCTAAAAATATATCTAAGGGTTCAAATTTTTTGTATTGTTTGTAAATAAATCTTGACTATTAGTATGATAATGTGATATTCTTAAAAAAAAAAAAATTAAGTTATTGATTAAATAATTAAGTGATGTGATTTTTCCTTCCCTTATAAGCTATTGATTTAATAAATTTTTACTGTGACGTTTCTCTCTCCATGTTAATGTCCTTTCATGTTCTTCCTCTCTGTTTCTCTCTCCATATTCTTTATGAACTTTATCTTCTCTATTTTTTGCTCCTGCTCCTGTTCTCCCATTACCTCTGTATTTTATTATTATTTCATTTTTCTCCCTCTTACGTTAGGTTAGAAAACTTTCTCCAGTTCACATTTTCATTATTTTAATTGATGTGAATTTTAATGACACTCTTGCGTTTAGCTTATATCGTAATACTCTTAAGTGATATTCATATTTATTCATATATATATATAAATATATATCAATGTAGTAAAAATTGTAAATCGGACCTAGATCGGCGAGGAGGTGATTCAAGATTTTTGAAAAAATTGGAAAAAATCGAGGTTCAATCAGCAAACTCATAATTTAAAAAATCGGGAATTAAATAAATATAATAACATTTCTATACTCATAAATAGTTTTCAAAATAACATAATACTAATAAAATATAATATAGCTTTCAAATAAACATTAATTTTTCAACATTCAAGTAACAAAATATGCATACCTAAAATTTAAGGAGTGCTTTTGTAAAATTTAAAACTTAAAATGGATCAAAATGATATAACTTAAAATATTAAGCTTTAATACAAAAATAAAAAAATAAACTTAAAAGGAATTCAGAGTCTCATTCTCTCCCACTTGTTGAAACTTAGCCCGCCGCCCGCCACCCCTTCTTCTTCTTCAATGAGCCACGAGCCTTCTTCTTCTTCTTCAACAACGAGCCTTCTTCTTTCTTCTTCAACGAGCTGCTGCTGCTTCTTCTTCTTCTTCTTCTTCTTCTTCTTCTTCTTCTTCAACGAGCTGCTTCTTCTTCTTCTTCTTCTTCTTCTTCTTCTCTGTTTCCTGATTTTTTTTCTGAGTTTGGTCCGATTCCCGATTTTGGTCCGGTTTTTAACCCAGCCAATTTTCCCAACCGATTCATGGAAATCGAATCGGGTAACTCTTGATTTCTGATTTTTGGCCAATTTATCGACAAAAAATCCCGATTTTTAGAACACTGATATATATATATAATGATATTCAAAAAAAATACAATTTTACGTCAAATTGAAATAGTGACTACCAAATGAATAATATTTAAGTTATTATTATATATATTATGTATTATTTATCATAAATATGTCTTTTAAATACCACCCCATAATGCAGTGCTACAAGTTTTACATTAAACTGCTCTCATTAAATTACTTTTTTTAAAAAAAATTAATTAATTACTTTTTTTTATTAATACTATTAATCACTTCCATAAATATGACATTATAACCTGATTAAGTTTTTAAGAGTGTGTTTCACAATACAATTCACATTACTATCAAAAAAGTTATTACGTTGATCTAGCCAGATGAATTATTGGTTATGCTTACAGCAGCAAGTGCTAAAAAAGTTTGCATTATAAAAATTTTCTTAATTACTATTTTAATTTGCACCTCACTAAAAACCAATTCCTAAGTTATATATTACATTGAAACCCTCTCTTTGAGTCTGACAATTTTTCTCTTGTAGCAGTTTATACTCGTAATTTAACTTCCTCCAATATTTTAATAAATTGTTTTATTGAAAAATATAAACTAAACATTTTAATTCATACCTCTTCTACTTTAAATATTGACTATTTGTTTATTTTCTTTATGGATGTCTTGCTTGAGTTTTTAATGTTATAGCTGTACAGGCAAAAAAAACTTGTGACAAAAGTATAATTAACCACCTATATATATTCTAAATATTCATTAAAATTTTGTCTTGTACAATACTCTTAAAAAAGTATGAACTCATTTGTCATGCAAAAGTGCATAAGACACATTTATCGTGCATGATCCTCCTCAATTCTCGTTAAGGACGGAGTTAGCCTATATATGATCAGTGGGGGCTCACGCCACTCAAATTTTCAATTTTCTTTTGCATTCATGTATATAGTATTAAAAAAAAAATAGGTGAGATATACCTAAGTAAAAAATATAAGGTTAAAAGATGTAATTAAAGAAAAATAACTTAAGACTCCGTTTGATAATAACATGAAAAAGAAAAACAGTTAATTTTTATGAAAAGTTGAAAAATAAGTTTGAAACATGCAGGGAGATATCTTCTTAATTTGTGACTTTTTCCATGGAAATTTTTTTTTTTGTGGTTGAGGAAGAAAAAATTTTCACAAAAAATTATGAAAGAAGATAATAAAATAGGCATGAAATTAAGAGTATCTTATCGCATGCTTTAACTTATTTTTTAACTTTCTTACCAATTAAATATTTTTATTTTTTCTTTTTATGTTATTATCAAATGGAGCTTAAATATTTAACATTTTCCTGAACACTCGAGTGAATTTTTTTAATAGAAAGATTCTCACACGAACCTCCGAGGTTGGGGTAGGTTTCTGAAAACAAATACCCTATGTTTCTTTCTTTTTACTTCACATGTTCGTTCTCTCCCTCTCTCTAATCTCATTAATCCACCACATAAAAATCAATATGGCCAATTATATACAGCCACTACATAAAAATCAAAGCATCATTTTGGTTTTTTCTTAGTTAAGATATAACTTAATTTCTTTTCTAATATTTTATTTCCTTTATTCCTTTTAATTTTTAATAATCCTTAAACTATTTTTCTCACCATTTCATCTTCTTTCCATAATTAATTTCGTTTATATTCATAGATTGATTGTATTTACGCTTGGAACTCTGTTTCACATCTTCAACGACAAATGAAAGATTAATAGATAAATGATAATACAATTGCATACATAGAAAAAGAAGTAGTAGATACAGTAGATAATGACACCATTAATCTAGGGGTGGCAAAAAAACCCAACCCGGCGGGTGTCCTGAAAGAGATATGTCTTAGGACTATTCATATATTATGATTTATACTTGGATATCTTATGCTTATTGTCATTAATAAAGTTTATTTCATTTTTACTTTATATTCTCTTGTAAATAATATTTATTAATACTAGTTCATCAAGTACGTGACTAGATTGTGGAATGCTAGTAATGTTATAATAATATTGTTTAGATGTCCCTGATCATATGTTAATAACCTAGGATCACATTGATATAATGATTAGAGTATAGGTCAGTTGATGACTATGTTCCACAAGTCATGAATATGGAGATATCAAGCTGAACATACTGATACTTGTTAGGGAACAAAGTATTGGACCGACCCGCTTTGGGGACACTGCGAGGAGTGTTACATAATGTCATCAGTGATGTTCCCCATTTGTGATATCGTATTATCCTCAGACCTGAGATCGCCATGGTTACCAATATATGGATTAGCATGTCAGGCATTATCAAACGTTGCTCTTGACCGAGTAATTATAAAGATGATGATTGAGCATACTATGAACTATGTAGAGGTATGTGGTTGATCAAGATGGGATTTGTCGCTCTCATATAATAAGAGAGATATCGTTGGGCCCCTTGATAAGTATAATTAATATTTGCATGGCCATGCACAAATGAGATGTCATTTGTTTTAGATTAATTATACTTAGAGATCAAGAAATAAAGATTGAACTATACAAGAATGACACTTGCCTAGTCTTGTGTTCAATCTAGATATCGATTGACAAAAGGAGTTAATATGTGGAATATCAATTTAAGGTTGTGTTATTTTGACCATTATACCATTTGGGTAATAGTAATGTTTTGCTAGAGACCGCTTACTATTTCGTATAATAAAACGGGCTTTTAATTATACTGCCAAAAAGTATAAACCTACAGGGTCGCACACCAAAACGAGTTGGATCAAAACGAATTGAAAATGGGCCAAGTTGGACTTGGGCTTAATTCGTTTTGTTACTTAGGGTTTCTCACTAGGGTTCCCCTTTAAAAGGGACCATTGTTCCTCTTGGCCAAACTGTGAGAGAAACAGAGGCAGAGTACGAAATTAGTGTGAGAACCCTAAAGGCGCTAGTACACCAAGCAAGGATCGATCTCGTTCGTGTGTGCATACCGTAGAGGCGTTGTATTTTCAACGCTAGAACAATAACAACAGAAGGTTATGTCCACCGCGTTCATTGATTTTAATTCGAATCTCGAACAAGGTATGTTTTCTATCGATTTTTATTGAACTGTATAGATCCTAGAGTTTAATGATTAGTGCATAAATTAGTGTATGTGATGCATGATTACTGCCCTAATTCCCTACATTTCCGACCCGACCCAGATGGGGCGGGTTTGGAATGGGTTTTTGTATAAGCAAAGCGGGTTTGGTATTTTTTAAAAAAAACCCGACCGGGTTCGGGGCAGGTTCGGGTTTTACCATTAAAAACCCGTCCCGGTCCGACCCGCCCCGCCCCGCGTATATATATATACACTTAATTTATAAAAGAAGTAGTCAAGTAAAGAACCCTAGATATCACAGGCCACAGCCGCACAGCAATAAATAATTTCTCATTTTCTCCCTTCCTCCACCGCTGCCTCTCCTTCACTTCTTCGATCTTCTTCTTCTTCCCCAAAGCCTTCCTTCTTCGATCTTCTTCTTCTTCCCCAAAGCCACACTCGGACACAATACCACACCGCCTCCCTTCTTCTCTCTCTTCTTCTTCTTCAACTAGCGTATGTGCGAATAATACTCTCTCTCTAATTAGTCTTCAACCTTGCTGTTGTGATATACTGATATATATATATATATACAACACTCATATATATATGTGTGTGTGTTTGTGTTGAGAGCTAGCTGTTAGCGAAGAAATCTAAGAAAGGAATAGAGCCGATTACAGTTCCTTAGTCCTTACCTTCAAAACAAATTCGAAAGAGATTAGAAAAATCTGAATTCCATCTCTCTTAATTTACGCACCCGTCTGACATTTCTTTCGATTTCATACTTTCGGGGCGGGGCGGGGCGGGTTTTGAAAAATCAATGCGGAGCGTGTTTGGGAAACACAAACAAAACCCGTCTCGGGTTCGGGGTGGGTTCGGGGCGGAGTTATTTATGTGCGGGTCGGGTTTGGGATTTGACAAACCCACCCCGAACCCGCCCCGTTGCCATTCCTACATTAATCGTGATATGTGTTAATTAAGAGTATCAAAAATTTCAGACATTTATAATTTTATTTATAACAACGTCATAAATTAAATATTAAAATAAATATTTTTATTGTGTCTATTAATCTTTTTTCTCCATGGTTTTATTGCGGATGATTTTGACTTTGGGTGCTATTTGTTTTTGCATATCAAAACGTTGGGTGCCAAAGTTTTGCATAATAGGTGTTTGGGTGCCATTTTGGAGGGAATCCGTTAGTCAACGTGGTCAACCGTTAGCTCCGTTATTTTTTTACCATTTTACTCTTAAGTAAGAGTAATATGTTTTGTCTTTTTCTAGGGGTAAAATAGGTAAACTGGGTAAAAAATTAACGGAACTAACTGTTGACCACGTTGACTAACGGATTCCGTCCAAAATAGCACCCAAACACCTATTATGCAAAACTTTGGCACCCAACGTTTTATATGCAAGAACGAACGGCACCCAAAGTCAAAATTACCCTTTTATTGCTCTGACTCAAAAAATCCTAACTACGTCCGTGATTCTCATTAGGAGCAAGTTTAAATCCGATGTAAAATAATTTCATATCACTCTAAACTACAATTGACATTTATTCCACGGTTACCATTTTTTAAATAAAATTTCACTAATATGCATGATCAAAGTTAAAAAAAAAAAAAAAAAAATTGTTAAAAAATAGTTCCTTACTTCTTTCATCCTTTTCTAATAACTGGGCCTTCGGTTTGGCCCTTCTCTTTACAATTAAAAACTTGGCTGGGCCTTTCTCCATTTAAGCTCAAGCATTTCTTTTATAGGGAGTTCCGATCATAAAATTCAGTTGTTTTATGTTTTGTTAAAAGAAAAGGATATAAGGAAAAAAAACAACATTTTACACTAGAAAAAAAATATATTTAATCACCATCGCCCATTGCCACTAGCTGTTACCCCACACCAGTCACCAACAACTATTATCGGAGCTTTAGTGACCACCATTACAATGGCCAACAGCAGCAGCAAATATTTATAATCTATTTTGACTGGTTTAATTTGGATGGAAAAAGCGTCTCCCAGAAGTACCGGGTTCGAGTTTCATTAAAAAACAAAATTAAGTATGTTTTTTCAGTTTTGTTTGTTTGCGTTATATATTTGTGTTACTTCTTCATTTTACCCTTACAAAAATTATTGCTAACTACTAGCTTGGTTTCAAAATTACTATCTGACAATTAATCAATTATCACTTCTCTCACTATTCACTTTTAATTTTTCAAAATTAATTCATTAATTAAGTTTTTATATTAATGCAATTAAACATACATAATAATAATAATAATAATAATAATAATAATAATAATAATAATAATAATAATAATTGATTCTTTCGCAGTGGTGATGACATGTGGTAGTATTAAATGAACTTCCCCTCCATGGTCATGATGACATGTGGCACTATTAAATGTATTCTTTAACTATTTCATCTTTCAGAAAAAAAAATTACATCTTATTATATATACTAGCATGCACGGGCGCTTTACCATTATCTAAAATACATTAGATCATTTAAGACCTTAAAATTTCTAAATATGTGCGACATACAAAAATATATTTTAATAATTTAAAATCTCAAATAAACAAGTACCCATACACCTCTCTCGCATAACTAATAAATGAATATTCAACCTTTTAGTAATAATATGTACCAAAATTATAGTTTGAAAATCTCAAACAAACTTGTTAGAAGTATTATAAATAGGCAAACATATTAGTCAATTCGAATAAATTAAATTTAAAATAATTAAAGTACATTGATAATTGAGCTAAGCATATACATTCTTAACATGATCATCTATGTTAAATGAGAGAGGAGCAAGATGAGAATTTTATTGTTTTGTCTAACTGCCTTGTGGGAATGAACAATAAATCTTGGTCAATGCATGGAACAACACTTTTTCAAAGTCAAAATGAAAGTGCAACGATTAACAAAACTCCAAGACAACAAAAACAACATCAAACTTGAATTTTTGTTTTTATGTATATCTAGCCACTTGTAAGACGTCCCCTTTTTTTCTTATAACTCCATCTCAAGTAAGCCAGTATAAACATGATTGATTAAAAGGAAGCAACTTATTGGAATGAGGAGAGAGAGATTAAAAAAATAAAGTGGCTAGGTATCCTTTTATTTTGAGTGGAAGAGAAATTAAGCAACTAATTGAAATTGAAAACATTAATTTAGATTTATGAGAAAAATAAATTGAATTTCAATGTCAAGAAATAAAGCTCTCTTCAAATTGTCGATTTATTTTACCAGAATTGAATGAAGAAGTTACATAAGAGGGCAAAAATATTGGTAGTTAAATAGGAATAAAAAGGAGTGGGTAAACGGAGGAGAACGAAAGAAGAGGAAAAGGAGTAAAAATAAAAGAAGAATTATTTTAATAAGCAAATAATTAATAAAAACAATTATTATGGAATAAATGCAAAAATAAAATAAGTACACGTGGTAGCCTAACATAAAAAGCTTCTCACCCCTCTCATTATATATATAATAATTATATTAGTTAGCGAACCTGTGTGAAGCACGGGCGTATTGTTAAATTAGTTTTTATTTATTTATAATGTTCTTTATTGTTGCATTTTAAAAAAAATTCAATATTACAAATTTATAGACTTACAACAATAGTTTACAACTCCAAAACAATATTTTTAGTTTTTTCACAAACTTTAAAAATAGATTAGTGCATAACTATGTTACATTAACAAATAAAATAATTTATGTCAATTCACTTTTAGTTGATACACAAATATAGAGTTTTGAAAAGACATTAACCAACTCTGCATTATATATAAAACTATTACTACATTAAAGATGGAGCTAGTTATGGAAGTAATTAAAAGGAATTGCAAGACACATTCAAAAAAATGTCTCTTTTCACTCCTCCCATTATATATATATATATATATATACTATTAATTAGATTAGATATATATATATATTAATAATATCCTTTCATGGTCTTCCTTCTCTTTATTTCTCTCTCCATATATAAGAAAAAAATTCCATGAAAAAAAATAGAAACTTAAGAGTTCCTCTCACTAAATCCTTCAAATTATTTTACATCTTCTCACTTAAATTAGTTGTTTTTCTTTTTATTTCTATTAAACGGAGCATTCTTCTCTAATTTTTTCCTTACGTTTCTTCCATTAATTCTTTATTCTGTTTTAAATATGCTTTTACAGTTAGTTGATATTGTAATACTCTTAAGTAATAATCATTTTCAGTAACAATACAAATATATAATAATATTGAAAAAAAATGTCCGTCAATATTGTCTACCAAAATGATTTTTTTATAATATTTAAGTTATCATTTTATATGTTATCTACAAACTTTACATTAATCTGTTCTTATTAAGTTACTTTTTATATTATAGAGATTAAATTTTTTATTAATAGTATTAATTACTTTCATCAAAATTACATTATAAAGCTTGTAAATAAGATATAAAATGAATTCCTCCATCGTCTTCCTCCAACATCTTTGATAACTCATTGGTTACGGGTATGGTTGTGAGCTCAAAAAGACATTTGTAATATAAAGAGTATCTTAATTATCATTTTAACCTAACCTAAGTTAGATATTGCAGTAAACCTCTCTGTTTGAGTTTAATTTTTTTCTGTTCTATCCCTTTATGCTCATAATTTAGCTTCCTCCAACATTTTAGTAAATTTTTTTATTTTATTCTAGAAACTTAAACTTAACATTTCAATTCATACGTCTAACTACTTTAAATGCTATTGACCACTTTATTATTCTCTTTATTTGAGGGAGTGACAACTATATATATATATAAAATGACAAAAGATCTAGAGTGATGAATGTGTATTTAATTTGTCTTAATGACCTATATATATATACATATATTCTAAATATTCATTAAAATTTTGTTTTATACAATACCATTAAAAAAGTATGAACTCATTTGTCATGCGAAATTGCATAAGACACATTATCGTGCCACTAGACTTAATGATAAGAGATAAAAGATATATGTTTCAACATAACATAAAAAAAAATACTATTACTTAATTGGATCAAATGAATTACGTAATAATATTACATGCAAAAGATGGAGTATTATTTCTCACGAACGCAGTTAGAAAGGGCTCAAGAATGACAGATATGTTGAAACTTCAAACCTTGACAAGGATAGGTTATACTGGGTGTTCAAATATTTACAATTTTCTAGTAAAACTTCATTATAATCTATAATTAACCTTGACAAGGATAAGTTATACTGTGTGTTCAAATATTTACAATTTTCTAGTAAAACTTCATTATAATCTATAGTTAGAGGGTTTTCAATAAAAATCAAACTTCTTTTTAGGACAACTGTGCCTTTGTATTGGGACTTTCTGTTTAATATTAAAATCTCAGGAGCTATGTGCAATCGTATGGGTTTTTGACCAAACTCAAGAGCCATTTTTCCTCTACCGAGGTGGGTTTAGATTAAAAATTTTAAAAACTGGAATTGGTTGGGGATCAGTCATGTAAATATACACCATGTGACTTGACATAATTTGAATATAATTTTTTTAACACCTTTTAACATACCCCGTAATATTTAGTGGGGTTGGGACAGGCTCAGGCTTCGCCTCATGATTCAAACAAAATATTGGGCAAGTTGGATTTTCTTTAAAATAAATCTGCTTCAGGTAAATTTCGGGTTTGAGTTCGGTTATATTTTTAAACTAGTTAAATTCTTGTTCGGACAAATTCTCCCCAAACCCATCCTAATGTCATCCTTGAAACTCCTAACTATAAGGTTGTTTTTTTTTAAGCAAAAGGAGGCAGGAGCCCCTAGAAATTTTATTAAAGAAAAGGAGAAAGAAAAGAGCTGCATTCTTGGAATTCTAATATAAAAGAAGCCTGCCTTATCTATTCTAATTATTCCCCTAAGCTTCATAGCCGCGCAGGTTATCCTTACTAAAAAGCAATAGTTTCTTCTCCATAACCTTAAATTAGCAAGAAAATCAGCAGCAGAACAGAAAACTGGCCATATGCTGCAGTAAGTCTCTGATGTTTCGGATCTCATAAGCTATGACCCAAGGCACGGCTATCTTTTTCTGGAGAACATGGACAATGATCATGAAATCCAGTTCAATATCTACTCTATAAATGTTGCTTCTCTTGCACAATTTAAGACCTTGAAGAAGAGCTTTGGCTTCAGCTATAGTGTTAGTTGTCTCTGTTAGAACATTAACTATTGGATATTGACTATTGACTTTTCATACTGTGTTAGAATATTGACTTTTCATATTGTATTCATATTTATTGTATTATTCTCTAGCCCCTGTATAAAGGGCTCCGTTGTAGGGCTAGAGAATAATGTATTAAATGATTTAAAACAATACAAGGGAACCCTTTATATAGGGCTAGAGAATAATACAACAAATATGAACATAATATGAAAAGTTAATATTCTAACATAATATGAAATGTCAATAGTCAATATTTTAACAGAGACAACTAACACTATATATAGCTGAAGTCAATAGACAATATTCTAACAGTCTCATCATAGTAGTCAGCATGAACATATATCACTTGACCATCATCCCCTTCTAAGCACACTTCCACCCCTTCCTAATCCCGGATTCCCCTTACTGCTGCCAGCATAATTTAGTTTATATCTTCTGCCAGCAGTGGGATAGTACCATCTAGTGAGGATCTAAAATTGAGCTCAAAGAGCAGGGACTTGTACTTGCAATTGATGAAGGACAAATCACCTCTTCTGAACTGCTGGATGACCAAGTAAGATAGCAATCACGTTGTCCTTCACCTAAGTTACAATCTGGTCTGCCAAGCTAGATTTGTGCTCAAACTTCCCACTATTTCTATTAAGCCACACTTCCCAACATATAGAAGTTGGAATTAAGAAGATCATAGCTTTGTGGGAAGGAAATCTAATTTTCTGGAGCCACCAAGCATTGATCTTATGTTGAAGCAAAGAACCCACACAGTGGACATTGCAAAGATCTTCAAACACTGCCACACATGTCTAGCCACAGGACTGTTGACAAAAACATGACTACCAGTCTCCGCCTGAGGGTTAGAGCGGCATCTGCACTTTGATACCAGGTGAAAGACTCTTTGAATTAACATCCAAAGGAAGGCAATTCTGGAAAGCTCTCCACGTAAGGAAGGACCATTTTAAGGGCACACAATGGTGCCAAACATACTGAGCAAAGCCTACCACACTGATCCTCTTGGCTCTGCTCATGTTCCAAGCTGATTTAATGGTGAATTGGCCATCAGAAGAACCGACCCACACACATCTGTCCTCTTCTTGGTTGAGAACTTGTTCCATAGACTGAATACTCCTCATATCACTGTAGTTTAACTATCTCGTGCACTGATTCTGCCATGCATTAGAGGTGAGAGCTGTTTTCACTGTGAGAGGCTGCTGCACAGAATTAATCAAGTCAACAATCCTCTCTTCTCCCCGCAATTTGTCTTTCCAGAAGTCAAAATCACCCTTGCCAATGATCCATTTCATGCCTGTTTCAGCAATATTCTTGACTTTCATCAGTCTGCCAAACAGGACAAATTCCCATTCTTTTTTCACAATCAGTTGTGTGCACTTTGTAGCCATATTTACTCTTCATGAAAATAGCCCAGAGAGAAGTGGTTGTTCTAATCTGCCACCACAATTTCATGGAG
Organism: Lonicera japonica; assembly: GCA_021464415.1. Taxonomy (NCBI): domain Eukaryota; kingdom Viridiplantae; phylum Streptophyta; class Magnoliopsida; order Dipsacales; family Caprifoliaceae; genus Lonicera; species Lonicera japonica. The sequence goes on from CM038467.1 coordinate 29,545,044, forward strand.
AAAACAGTGGCTATGTCCTGTATACTTCTAATCCCCAAACCTTCCTCATTAATAGGATAGCAATACTTCATCCAGGAAACCCAGTGATGTTTATACCCATGCTCACCTTCACCCCAAAGGAAATTAGCACTAATAGTCTATATTCCGTGAATTGCAGCTTTAGGGGGCCAGGTCCGAAGCAGCTAATGGATACATAGGTAAACTCTGCTGCACATAACTTAATGAGAACAATCTTACTCTCAGTAGACATAATTAAGCTTGGACTTACAACCTACCAGCTTTCTCTCAAATTCCGCAATACACCGGAGAAATATTCAGTCTTCTTCCTACCAGTATAAAGTATATTGTCCTTGATAACCAGTAAGCTTCCTCTAAAACTTGGCATCTAGCATTAGAGGTGTTTTTCCCCACTGTACATAGCAACATTTGTCCTTGCTAATTAACTGACACAACTCCCTTTCATAAAGATGCAGAATTGCTAACTATAAGGTCTTAACCACTACAAGGTTGTTGTTAGATTTAATTTATGTATGCACAGAGATTCAGAGATCTTGGACTTTGCTACCGCTACGTATCAAAAGAAAGTTACCAAAAAAAAAAAAAAAGTTACATGTGCACAAAGCCGCATATGGCTATCATATACTATTAATTAATTAAATGAATAAAAGATTTTGGTGTGTCTATTAAATTAAAGAAAATAGCATTTATATTCTAGAATATAAAATGACACTTTCTTAGAGAACTCGTGACCTTCGAGTATAACAGAAACATCTCTTTACTCTTGACCAAACACAATCATATATCAAAAGTTTTTTAGATATAACAATATATAATATTATTGTACATGCATCGCATATGTTTCATAGTCTATTTTATATAAAAGGATTGCTAGGCTCGACAGGGTCTTTAAAAACCTTATTGTTTTTGATATTTCAATTTATAAAATTATTAATAAGATGAATAACAATTTATTTTTATAACTAAGATCAATACCGTCCTAATTTGCCATTCTTTTAAGGCACAAGTATAAATTTTTGGCTAGGCGTCCATTAGCTCAAATATATGTTGTGAGACAATTATGTCAAATTTAAGCACGCACAAAGAAATAAATAAATCGAGAAAAATGATAAGGAATTGACATATGTAATAACTGACTCATCAATTATTCAATTATCTCAAACAACAGGGCAAATAATAACCTAAAAATACCATTATTTCAAAAATGATATTTGTAGTACTGGTTTCATTTTCCAAATAACCATATAAAATGAAACCAGTACGAACAACTGACCAATAATTTAGTTTAAATTATTAGTTTGACCAATTTATCTAATGGTCGGCCATTAGAAATTAAGTAAAAGTAAAATTAATCATTACGATAAGTATTAATTTAAGGTCGGCCATCATAAATTAAGTAAAAGTAAAATTAATCACTACGATAAGTATTAATTTAAGATATATTGGTCAAACCAATAATTTAAACTAAATTTTTAAAAAAATAATAATTAGGACTACATCTTATGTAAAATGCAAATCAGGGACTAAATTCAGTAAACAAAGATTATTTGTGCTTTTTATGTTATATTTCTTTTAGTCTCTCTCCATAATTATTAAATTAAAAAAAGAGGCAATTAGGTATAATGGCTCATTATAATAATAATATAATTATAAAGGACATTTAAAAATTAGCTATGTAAATTAAGGACACTATACAAAAAAGACACTAATACCCCTTCCTTATAATATCGTCTCATTATAACACCAACAGCAACCAGAAGGTGCTAAATGCATTTAGCACCCCCTGCACAGCAACTAAAGGGTGCTAAATGCATTTAGCACTACAACCAAAAAGTACCAGAAGGTGCTAAATACATTTAGCACCCTCTGGACAGCAACCAGAAGGTGCTAAATGCATTTAGCACCCCCTGGACAGCAACCAGAGGGTGCTAAATGCATTTAGCACCACAACCAGAAGGTGCTAAATGCATTTAGCACCCACTGGACAGTAATCAAAGGGTGCTAAATGCATTTAGCACCCCCTGGACAGCAACCAGAGGGTGCTAAATGCATTTAGCACCACAACCAGAAGGTGCTAAATGCATTTAGCACCCGCTAGACAGCAACAATAAGGTGCTAAATGCATTTAGCGCCACAACCAAAAGGTACTAAATGCATTTAGCACCCTCTAGAAAGCAACCAGAAGGTGCTAAATGCATTTAGCACCCTCTGGACAGCAACCAGAAGGTGCTAAATACATTAAGCACCACAACCAGAAGGTGCTAAATGTATTTAGCACCATCTGGACAGTAACCAAAGGGTGCTACATGCATTTAGCACCATCTAGACAACAACCAGAAGGTGCTAAATGCATTTAGCACCTTCTGAACAACAACCATAAGATAACATCACTTGAACAACAAATCAAAATGTGCTAAAATAATTTTAGAACCATTACAAAATAGAGAACAACAAAATTGATGAGATCAACATCCACTCAATTTATTTATATGTATATAGATATGGATCGACGTAGGGTTTGTAAAAAAATAAAAAAAAAGAGTTACAATCATATTTTTTTTTCAAATCCCGCTGGGCTGTCAAAATTGATCGATTTCGATAGCAAAACGACTTTTGATCGTCTTAATTTTTCGCGCAATAATAGTAACTTTGTCTTCCGAACAACATATCCAAAAATTAGCCAAATCCAACGGTTTGATCAAAAGTTATATATGTTTTACTATTGTAGATCTAGAAAAAAAGAATAAGAAGAAGAAGAAGAAGAAGATGATGATGATGATGATGATGATGATGATGATGATGATGAGAACGATGATCCTCTCGGAGATACGATCGGAGAGTAAGGTGGTGGTGGTGGTGGTGGTGAGACAACTTCTCTTTTCTCTTATTTTTTGTTTTCTCTCTCTAAACTATGTGTATGTAAGAGAGAATAATATGTTTTTTGTATAATTAGAATAAATGATATAGTAGGGTAGTTTTGTCCATCAACATTTATCATTTTCCTTAAAATAAATTAATATTATGAAAAGTGTCCTTATTGTAAAACCAAATTATGAAATTAGTACTACTTCTCTTTATTAAACATGAATCCGTCCTTAGAGTTACAACACATTACGGAGCGAGACCTTATAACCCATTATCTCTTAAAAAAACTAGTGAAATCTAGCTATCTTATACAAACAATACATGAATATACCGGTCTGTGATTTTCAAAACTCGAGCTATGTTGGGACTAGGGGTGTATTGGAATATTGGCTGAAAAAAAGGGGAAAGAAAGCAAAGTAGGAAAATTCTTATTTTTGGAATTTCTTGAGTTTCCTTTGACAATCATTGTTTTGCAAATAAGGATAGTGCTAGTTGTGCTCATATATCCCAATTATACAGTTTTTACCAAATTTGAAACGGTGAATTTTGGTGTATAAATAGAGAAGAGCTTATCAAGAATTTTTTTGTGCCTCGTTTAGAGCACCAAGGGAAGAGAGAATTTTTAGTTATTTGGTGACAGAGTTTATTGTATAAATTTTGATTTCCTAGAGAGTGAAATTGGATATACTGTGGTTAAGGCTAAGAAAGTGTATATCTTGTATTCATTGCATAGTACCTTTATTATCCCAATAGTGAAATTGGACTTTTCGTGGATAGGGGCAATTTGCTTATACCACATAATTTTTGGTGTCTCTTTGATAATGTTATCTTATTCATGTGCATGTTCCATCATATATGCGTACTGGTTAATGGTGATGTCAAAGTTATTGTAGGAAGATCCTAACAAGTAGTATCAGAGCCAGGTTCACACAATGTGTTTGATAAAAAGTCGTACATATATTTTTTTATTCATAATACATGTATTGTTTGACTTTAGCAAGGCGATGAATGTTGTGATTCAGTACGTGAAAGACAAATTTAATAGAACGATGGGCTTACTCTTGACATTAGAGTAATGGATATCAAATGTGGCGGGCCGTGTAATAGCCACCTATAAGGTTTATCGGCTACAATTTAATCTTCATCCGAGAAAAAGATTAATTTTATTGTCAAGATTTAGCGTTAGCAAGTCTAAATCTAGGGACATGAAGCAGTTCTAGAAGTTTTGGGAATGAATAGATCCTTGCTCGATATTTGAACATAGATGGTGGTGACTTGATAGATTGTATCGCACGATACTAGAGAATTATGCTTGTTATTTTAGAGCTAGATAGTCTCACAATCTTTAAAAGGGTTGGATTTCAAGTGCTATCATACTTTGTAGCGGACGTTCATATTACCATATGCTGCAGTTTGGTTCGAATTAATGAACAGGTATATGGTGTGTTTATATTTCATCTATATTTTGATTTCGATGGTTTTGTGAAAATATGAGCAAGAAGAAAATGCCTTTTACGTGTCTTGTTAACTGCCAAAATATGTGATATTTATTTCTGGGACATATGAAGGTGATAAATAATCCTATTAGAAAAAGGGCTGAATCGAGATCCCTCTTGTAAAGTTGATCGATGGGTATATTCAACTTAGTGCATTGGCCCATGTGTTCAGTCCAAAAAATTACTAAGGTGAAGAGTAGTTAATGAAAATTAGTCAAAGTGTAGAGAGTATATCTACAAGAATAGTTGTGAACTCTAGGGAACAAATTTCCATATTATTTGGCATTTTTCAGAGGACGGTATTAAAAGGTAGACAGATAATTTGTAGCAAAGTATTAATTGAAGACCAATGGATGTTTGCGAGTATCGCATACAGTGAGACTTCTTAATAGAGACCTGATTTAGAAGTGAATTCTCGTCAAGGTGAAGTGACACAAATGCGGTGGCGCCCGAAAGCATGTGGATTCTCAATAGAGCAGTGGCACCGCATTAGACTTCATGTTAGGAGTGTTTTCGGGTTCGGTCGATGTAGAGATTAGGGTACCTTAAACCCTCCCCAAGCTTCATAGTTCGGTTTCAGTTCGATTCAGTTTCAATTTTCGCACCTGTAAAACCCAAACCCTCTCCAAATTATTCGGTTACAATCCGGTTCAATCTCATTCGGTCTTAATCTTAACAAATTTATATATTCCAAAGCTTATTGTAAAATATTTAAAAAATAAAATTGATGACATATAAAATTAGATAAAAGAGTAATTAAAAGAAAATAAAACATATCCGATCTCATACTTGGCATGGCTCATGGGGCATAAACCTTACAATCCAAAATCAATCAAGAGGGGAAGGGTGCCTATTTATACTATAAATTGTTTGTTTGTGTTTATATATATATGTGTGTAATTAAATATCAAATGGTGTAGTTTAATTAAGTTAGTAAAAAAAATTTAATAGATTTGGTCCATTCTGTCTACTTCCGGTAACTTGAACCCGAACTGACCCAAATTAATCGGTTTTGATTTTTTATTTCAGTTTTGGTTTTTTTTCGGTTCAAAAAATTTTGGATCGCGACAGATCGGTTCAGTTCGTTCATTCGGTTTTCGAATTTCTGACAACACTCCTGCTTCATGCATCAATGCTTTTTTGTGTGGCAAAAAAATTGCTAAAGTTGGCGGGCAATTGTTTGCCAAGGTGGATATTGTTGGAATATTAGTGAAAAAAAAAACCCAAGAAAAATAGGGAGTTTCTTGGTCACCGAGAGTTTCCTTTGTCAATCAATCTTTTGTAGATAAGGAAAGTGCTAGTTGTGCTCATTCCATTTAAATAATTTTACCAAATTCGAAGACGGTGAATTTTTGTGTATAAATAGAGAAGAGTTTAGGAAGAGGTTTTTTGTGCCTAGTGCTTAGCATTAGGGGAAGATAGAGAAATTTAGTTATTTGGTGAGATAGTTTACTGTATAAACTTTGATTTTCTAGTTATTATCTCAATAATGAAATCGGGTTCTCCATAAATTAGGAGCAATTTGTTGATACCAAATTTATATGTTTCTCTTTGATAGTGTTATCTTATTTATGTTCGTATTCCATCATATATGTGTACTGGTTAATGATAGTGTCAAAGTTACTGCAAAAGATAAACCATAAATATAAGTTTGACAATAAATATAATTTTGCATGTTAATATAAGTTTGACAATAAAACATAAATATTAAATATATATATATGAGCTCCTTTTTCTTAAAGACCGTCCATTTCAAAAAGTAAATAAAGTAATATTTTCATAAAATTTGGTGGAGATGATCACTATAGTAATAAATAGATTATCTCCGCCAAATTTATCATGAAACTCAAATGGGAAATCAGTTAACTAAACATTTAAAAATTTAACATTCAGAAATGCGCATATAACTCACTTATCGGTATAGTTTTTTAATGAAATTTGGTGAAAATGATTTAATCATTATAAAAATAATTTCCACCAAGTTTCATGAAAAAAAATCCACCCATTTACCCTCTTAAAATGGATTGTCGTTTTAAAATAATAAACTTATGGATTATTCTTAAGAGAAAGGCCATATATATAGATACACACGTAGAACAAAGCCATCGGTACTCCCTCATTTAATGCTTTTCATGTGCCTTGCATTGCATTTGATAAAAGAGTTCACTCAAGAGCGCGGGTGAGGGACAGGTGACATTCACTCGAATATGAGATTAGATGACCCCCATTTTATCTTAAGAACATGTAATTTAATATACTAAAATTTTATGCTAATTTAAATTTTTGTGTATAATTAATACCACTTGATACTACAGAAAAATATTATTGTTGAGGTCAAATTATATTTTTATTTGGTACAACTTGAGTTTTGATATATATACACACAAGAATATATTAGACACATCTTAAATACCTCTCCAAGCATGTGTTTTTTTTTACTAAATCACAAAGAAAATATTTTATTGCCAGTCAATAAAGATATTAAGGAATTGTCCAGACCGCCCTTTTCCACATAAAAGGAGAATCTTTTGTTACAATAGATGCACTAGTGGTGTGGATTATTCAAGAATCAAAATTGATTTACTTTATAAAAAGTATATATCAATGAGATGCGTATAAACCTTTTTTAAAATATATAATTTTTACTTAGTGTGTTATTTGTTTTCTATGGTAACTCAGATTATGAACTTGACAAAATCTTCCAGCGTCGACTCTCATTTAAGAATATTAAAAAATAATGTTAATTTTTTAATAAATCAACTTCTATGTATTTTGAAATTTCAAATTCAAATAACAACCAGTTGGCCAAATAATATATTAATTTTTAGTTTACTCCCATATCTCAAAATTTATAATGGCAGTAGTGGGTTAATTATTAGCCTTGATTTGATTTATTCCGTTTTGAAGGAAGAAGGGCGAGAAGGAAACTGAGAGATTTCGAACTAACTAAATATATTCATTCTGTAACTTACCTCGGTTGGCTAGTTAAATTTAAAGGAATAAATGACCATGTCTTCCTCACGGTTCATGTATCAGAAAATTTGTATTTTTTGTTGTGTCATGAATAAATAATGTTTCTTACTCCTCTTTGCATAGCTATTTTATGTTACCTGAGAGGCCGTGGTAGAACAGTCTATGGGTAGGTTTGGGTCATGTTTGTATCAATTTTTATCATATTTTGAATGTTATTATTTCGGGTCAAAAGGAGATTATTTTAAATTAACAAATACGTGAGTAATACTTTTACAAATTATATACATTTATATTAAAAATATGCGTATATACATGCACATATGTAATATATTATTAATGAATTCTAACTCTTATTATCATGCTAACGAATATTAACTAACCCGACTAATTAACTTATTGTGTTTTATCGGGTCAGTACCAATACGACCCAAAACTATTAAAATTCTACCCATTAATTTATAATTTTGTGTTGACTCATGTCATATTATCATGTAAGGTGTGTTTTGCCAGGCTTAGGTAGGGGTGAACCTACATGGGGCAAAGTGTGGTGCCCAATTTGAGGTTTTTTATTTAGCTATAACATTAAATTAATTGTACATATAATGTTTGTGCTACTTGCATTTATAATTTAAGGAGAGAAGTTCTACAATAATTAAAATGGTTTTATAGTTAAACAAGCTAGAGAGTAAATTGTTTTTTCGAAAGGTAGTTTCAAATCCTGTTATAAGTAATATATTTTTTCATTTTTTTTTTGTAGCTTAAATTCTTTAATTTGCAGTTCTCTTCGCTGAAATTCTGAGTCGTTCCATGCTGAGGGCTAAATCTGTTCTATTTAATTCATGATTTCTATGTCTCGAGTTTAGACTTTACAGCTTTTTGCTAAATTTACAAATTCCCCATTTTATGACTCTTTTACGACGCTTATATAAGTTTATGTTTGAGTTTTACTGTTACTTCTAGCCTTAAATTAAATCAACGGAAACGGCAAACAAAAGTCAATTCAGGAGAGGAGCCTCCCAGACACGAGAACATAAGTCCAATGCCTTAATTACAGGCAAGAACATGAGCAACGTTTTTGGCTGATGTACGAGAGAGAAATATATGGATTCAACTTTAATCTCTACCATCAACAAGCCTTCTTTTACTAGCAGAAACGTATAATGAGTAATTTGCTATACCAATGAATGCATGCAACATTCTACAATTTTCCAACCGCAGTTCCTCACTAATTTTAAATTCAACTCTATGGTTCTGATTGTCATCAAATGTTGTCATATATTGAACTAAAATTTCCTCTTCCTCGTGAGACAGCTTTTTGGGATTCAAAATTGGGTGAAAGAATTGAGAGAGAGACTGAGAAAAAAAAAACAATGGGGTGGGGTGGGAAGTTAAATTAATGAAGAAATGGAACTAGCCGTCGGGTGATTGACATTCACCAACAAATGAATGTCTCTTGTCCCTAACCAAACAGGTGAATGTCACCCGTCCCTCCCACATGCAGGTGAAACCCGTCCCTCCCCTTTTTTTAGCATTTGCTCATAGTGGAATTTATTTAGATAAAATCGAAATTTAGCATACTCACAGTGGATGCCCTAACCAAGAAATCACATATACAAGTATTACACCTGCAACAAATACAAGTGCCTGAGATACCACAACGTTTAAAAAAAAGAAAAAAAGTAAGTGGACTGCATCTTATAAATTTGTTCAACTAGGATCGGATAAAATTTCATTAAATCACTCATGAATCTAATGTTAGTCCTTTTAATTCTTTTTCAATTTTTTTTATCAAACACGCCCTTAATATTCTGAGTAGTCATTTTTTCGCATCATTAGATGTCTTCTATTGAGGATAGGACGGAGCTCGGTGGGGACTATGGGGCCATAGGTGCACAACCTCCTCTGAACTTTCAAAATATGCTAGGGTTTATTAGGGAATAAAAAAGTTTTATGGATCTTTTGTATGTTCTGAACTTCAGGGTTTAATTTGTAATTATTCTAAACGTTGCGGTCGGTCTCAGACGGAAGTTTTTGAACTATCAGTCAACTCTTATGGACTGACTTTTTTGCAAGCTTTCAAACTAAAGGGTCTATTTTGTATCTTTTCAGTATTATAACATTTATTATGTATAATGACAACAGATTGCTCTTTAAAACAAAAGGGCCTGTATTCCAATCATTAAGCCATTCAAACAAAAAAGAAAAAAAAAATCAATGACAATTGCTGTCATAATTGTCATTTGGACACACCAGAATTGAATTTTTCCCTATAGATGCACATTTGGAAAACTGTTTTGGACTAGACTATATAGCATACATGATGCTCCAGAAAACATCGACCAAAAACAAATACCACTTTTTCTTTTAATAATCAATTCTCAATTGATTCAACAATAGACATGTTAAAATGGTACCTAAACTCAACTTCCCGTCCTGATATATTATAAATATCACTCGGCTACCCTCCCAAAAGATTCACAAGAAAAAGATACATCTGATATTTTAAGACAATATGGGGGCCATGTATGTAATTAATGAAAAGGAAAAAATTATCATCCTACTTCACCAAATTCTCAAGTGCAACTTAACAAAATTTGAATTTCGAGGAAAAAAATATCCAACAATGATAATTACCATGTCTAAAAAACCATAAAATAAACCCTCAGCAACTAGTATCGCCTAGCAAAGCCACCTGGTCCTCCTCCCCTTCCGAAAGCAGGAGCAGTGGTAATTGCCTGCGGTTCAACAGTTTGCTTCACAACCCCAGGGATGTCACTCATCCCAAGAGATGCAAGCATCTCAAAGGTCTCCTTGTCAACCTCAATCAAATCAGTCTTTATGGCCGACTCATCGGGCACAAAGTCCATACGCCTCTCTCTCTCTTCCTCCTGCAGTTTCAGCGAGATTCCCCTAACCGGGCCCTTTTGGATACGCTTCATCAGATGGGTGGAGAACCCGGCAATCTTATTGCGGAGACGCTTGGAGGGGATTATAGCCACCTCTTCCAAGATTTTCTTGTTTGTGTGAAAGTCCAAAGTCATCTTTGAGTAGTACCTCTCAATCACCTGCCTCGAGGACTTCTTCACGGTCTTGGTGCGGACACGACCCATGCTTCAATAGCTCAAAAGCAATTGACACAAGCTACAAACAAAAAATGAAAACGATCAAAGTTGTTATTTTCATGAATAGCAAAATCAAAATTAAATGTTGGGATTTGTCTGATAGACCAGTTTTCAGTGGAAAACCATTTTTCTTTGTTACTTGTGTTTGATAGATCACTATTTTTCTTGGAAACATTGTACCACCGCCCAATATACTGAATTCCATAAAAAAATATGATTCACATATTGTGAGAACAAGTTCGCTTTTAGTTTGCACAATCATTACATCAAGTGAAACTTTACATGGAAACTGAGCTCTAGCAATCAAATTCCTGTTTACTCTTGTTCCACATGCTTGTAACCAAACACAACCTTAGTTATATTCTTCTATTGCTGAGGGAATATAAGCATAAAAAAAGGAATGTGAATAGAAATGGGATTATGTTGAGGCAAATTTTAATTTATTTTTAAGGCGTCCGGTAGTAGAGATCACGTGTTATATGTAGAAGTTCCAAATTGCTAACACTCCATAATAGTACACTATCAGATTAGACAAGCAGCCATAGTACATGAAAGGGCATACCCACACACTCGTATACTAATGAAATCTAGCAAATGTGATACTCTAATAGCCAAGAAGGATAGGAAAGTTGAAGTAGGCTTTGTGGTTAAATAACTCCAACCAAAACTCAACAATCTACATTACCCATTCCATCTGTTCATAACTGATATTAAACTCAGATTTAAAAATGAAAGTCAGGGTAAAGCACTACTACCTAATGCACATATGACCTCATGTTTATGGTTCATGTTGCTTGACAAAGCGCAAACCATTTAAACACAATAGAAATAGCGAGTCATAAATCAGCATTTTTTCATCTATCTATTCAGATTTCTGATTAAACACCCTTCCTTCTAAGGATTATTTAGTTTTTAACATTAAAAGAACACCCTCAATAGTAAAAGCACCCAATAATTGAAAACATTTTGATGGACATGTGCACCTATTTCAGTAGATCAAATAGCAACAATAAAGATATTTAGTAGAATATGAAACATGGGTTATACATTAGTAACTCTTTCAGTCAAATTAAACTAAATAATTTATGGATGGGTTTAATTAATTGAAAAATTAAAATAATCCAACTCCAAATTTGTTTGAGTAAATAAAAGTGTTAAAGGCCCCGGTTTAAATAATAACGGTAAAAGCAAAGGATGTAAAACAGATACTCAAAAAAAAAGGATATTCTCAAGCACATGTTATTAACAATCCGACAATGCAATCCACGCATTAAGAGATTGATGTTTATATATACATCAAGCGCAACTAGGTATAAAACAGGTCTAGAAAATTGGTGTTCAGATCATTGCTTATAATTTTCTCGGGAAACAAACGGAGAATTAGAGAGAGATTAAACTTACTTGAGGATGTAGAGCAGGGAGAGAGGAGGAGCTCCGGACTGACACTGCGGCTGGTTTGTATATGATAGGGTTTAGGTTTCGCCCATTGTCATGGGCCAGATCCGGGTCGTACACTCGTACTCATATTGGGTCAAATTAGTTCAATTCCTACCCGATTTGTTTATATCTTTTTTTTTTGACATACTTTCACTGTGTTAAATCATATCTATTTGATAAGAATATAAAAAATAAGTAAAGAAATAATTTATGTGAGAAATTAAAAAGTAAGTTTAGTTATGTAGTGAGATATCTTACTTTATAACTTTTTCTATAAACGAAATTTTCTTTGGTAGTTTAGGAAGAAAAAAATTTCACAAAAAATAATGAAAGTTGGGAGACATCAACTCATAAAAATGAGTATTAAATGAAGATGATCTCATTGCGTGTCTCAACTTATTTTTTGTCTTCTTATTCAAATCAAGTGATTTTATTTTTCTTTTGTATTTTATTATCAAACAGAGTCTTAAGTCTCAAAATATCAAATTACGAGTCACAATTTTTTTATTTAACAAGCCTCAAATGAAGAGTTAACAAAATCTTGCAATAATAAATAACTTTATTTTATTGGTATTTGTTTTGTTAAAAAGTTTGAAAATAAAAACGAAACTCATCTATATGAGTTGTACCATGTACCATTAATTAAGTTGAAACTAATTTTTTTTAAAAGTGAGAGTATTGGTTGCTAGGCTAGTTTATGTGCACGTCAACTAGCCACCCTCTTAACAATCTTAAGGGTGCACTTCTCCGGCATCAGCCTAGTGGTTTTTTTATTATTTTTATTTATGAAATAGAATAAAAAATCAACAATTACAAAGCAACATCGCAAGAAGCTATGTACATTAGAAATGCAAAACACATAAACATTATGGGTGTGTTTGACGCGCCGGATTAGAGAGTCAAATAGGATTATTTAATCTCTCTTAATGGAATAAGAAGTTTTAGTGGGACAAATAATCTGTCCAGATATCCAATCCCGAAGAACACCAAACATGGGATAGGATAAAATTATTATATCCCACTTTTTTATCCTACACGTCCAACGCAGCTTATATGTACAACACATAGAGGAGGAGGAGACTACGAAGTTTTGAATTTAGTGAGCAAGCCTATTACGTTCTCAGATGCGGCTCAAGTGAAATCATGACCCTTATAAGCAATAGATAGTAAAATTGGTCCTTACGTTATTCATTAAACTTTAATTTTACATAAATGCATTATATAAATATGGAAGAAAAATTAAGTCCAAACATTCAAATATATTTATATATATATCATTAAAACAATCTTTCGACTTAAATGACTATATAAATTGCCTTTTACATTATATAATGCGAACCCTTTTCTACATCGGAGTTACAGGCAATTGCCTAACTATCCTTATTTCATCGATAAACGCACAAAGTTTCGAAATAATTTGATCACCCGAATTACTACACAAATTTCTAAATAGGTAAATATCGAGCTACAAATAAAAAGTGAGAAAGATCAAAATTGTTATTTTCATAAATAGCTAAATAAAAAAGCAAATGAAGAGGCACTAAATTGAGATTTGTCTGATATGCCAGTGGAAAACCATTTTTCTTCCTTCGTTGCCTTTGATAGATCAACATTGTTCACGGGAACAAAATCTATTGTACCACCCCCGATACTGAATTCCTTGGAAAATATGTTTGGAGAAAAAGTTCGCTTTTATTTTACACAATCATTACATCTTCAAGTGAAAATTTACAGGGAAATAAACTTCTAGCAGTCAGATTCTTGTCTACCCTTGTTTCAAGCGCTTGTAATCAAACACCACTTTAGTTAAGGCATCTTGGAGTAGATTACGTTATATATAGAATTTCCAAATTGCTTATAAACTCCACAATATTATCGTATCAGATTAGGCAAACAACCATAGTACATGAAAGGGCACAGGCGGCAGACTACAGACTCGTATACATATGAAATACAGTGACTGTGATGCTTTAGTAGCCAAGAAGATAGGAATGTAGAGTGTGAAACTCTACCATCTACATTAACCATTATCGGTTTACGACTGATTTTAACTCTGACAAAAAATGAAAGCAAGGGTAAAGCGGTACAACCTAATGCGCAAATGAACATTATGTTTATGGTTCGTCTTATTGCTTGACAAAGCGCAAACCCCTTAAACAATTAACAATAGAAATATCAAGTCATAAATCGATCTGCAATTTTTATGTAAATATTAATATATGTATGTACCATGTAGCTAGATTTAACATCAAACACCCTTCCTTCTAAGCAGGGGCAAAGCCAAGAGTCGGTTAGGACGGGCTTCAGCCCGTCCCAAAAAAAAAAAGTTAATAATAAAATTATATGTATGTTATTGAGATCTCAAATATGGATGCTTCTTATAAAGTGGGCACTCAGCGTTCTTGTCAGCAACGGGATTCCATTACAGTTTATCATCATTATCAAGCTAACATTTTCAATGCCGCGATCGACTTTCAAATAGTGGAGTTAAATCGTAGATTCTCCGAGGGGGCAATGAAAATTCTTGTTCTTAGCTCTGCTTTGGATCCACGTGATGCTTATAAATCATTTAATATTGATGATATATGCAAGCCTGCAGAAAAGTTTTATCCTCATGATTTTTCCAAAGATAATATATGGATATTGAGGCGTCAATTACAACACTATGAGCTTGATATTCCAAATCATCAAAGCTTTCAAAATTTGTCCAGAATCTCTGAGTTGTGCTGTAAATTAGCTGAAACAAAGAAAATGTATCATTATTCCTTGGTTAATAGATTAATTCGTCTTGTATTGACTCTTCCGGTCTCCACAGCATCAACAGAAAGTGTATTTACAGCTATGAAACTTGTGAAAACAGTTCTTCGTAACAAGATGGATGATGATTACCTTGAAGATAACATGATACTCACAATTGAAAAAAAGCTTGCTGAAAACATTGATTTGGATTTGCTCATAAATGATTTTGATTCACGAAAGGATCGTAAGGTTCAACTTCATTAGTTTAATTATATAATGTATTTTTTTTTTGTCACATGTGACTAGATATAGCAAAAAACACATTTTGTCTATTTTAAATCTCTAATTATGATATGCTATTATATAAGTGTTTAGTATTTGCACTTGTTTCATTCAAATAAGTACTTATTTTTTTATTGTTTTTAAGTCAATATTTGTTAAATACTTTAACATATATAACCCCCCAAAAAAATAAATTGGCCATCGCCCCCAAACTCCCACATATTTCTTTTTAGCCTATAGCCCGCCATATGGAGAAATCCTGACTACGCCACTGCTTCGAAGAACATATATTTACTTTTTAATTTTAAAAGCACCGGGTAATTGAGAAAACATCAAGATGGACATGTGTGGGCACCCAAGTACACCAATTTTTATAACAAGATATGCATTAGTAACTCTTTCCGTCAAATTAAACTAGTTTAATTCATTGAAAATTTTAAATGATTGAACTCCAAATTTCGAATGCATAAATAATAAAACAAACTCTTTGGGCATATTGATGTTTATATGTATGTATTATGTAGAGGAATTT
Source organism: Lonicera japonica (assembly GCA_021464415.1). Classification (NCBI taxonomy): domain Eukaryota; kingdom Viridiplantae; phylum Streptophyta; class Magnoliopsida; order Dipsacales; family Caprifoliaceae; genus Lonicera; species Lonicera japonica. The sequence continues at coordinate 29,560,508 of CM038467.1, forward strand.
CAAATTAGTGTTGTTTACAAACAAATTTATAATGAAACTGATATGTTAACTCTCTAATTAAATCTAAAAAAAAAAAATTGTTATACACTGTTGGAAAGTACTATCTCAATAAGTAAGGTTTGTTTTTAACATAAGAGAATCTGTACAAGACCATTATATTATATATTTGTTTTTGACATGAGGTAATTTGTACAAGTAACTAGAAATCCGCCACAAATTTGTTCAATTTAGAAATTCACCTATACATGTGGTGTGTGTGGTGCATCTTCACTCAATTTTCTTCATTTAAAAGTTGGCAGCAAAGAAGAAATTCAACATTTTCAACCCTTCATAGTTCGGTTGTTCCAATTCAAACAGGTAATCTTTTATGGTTGAGTTAATTTAAACTTGTCTTTTCGTAACCATTATGCTCGCTGATTACTAATTGTTTAATTTCTTCCAATATTTAAATGAGTTATTTTAAATAAAATTAAGAGAAAAAAAAAAGTATTCCAGCTTTATAATGTATTAGATTTGTAGGACGCTCATAATGTATATATTATTATTGTTCATTAAAATTTTGTTGTTATATGGGAATAAAAAAAGCATGACCTGAATTATCGCACATAAAATACATTGCCAGATAAAATTTTGAATCATTGATATATGAATTTGTAAATTATTTAAAAGAGGAACCATATGTAACACATTGTGAGGACATGCTCGAGATAAAAAGATAAGGGGAGTTATTTTTTGCCGAAAACTCAACTTCAATAAAAAAGCATATGCATAATTTTTTTTATTTTTTTTAATAATTATTAGTGCAAAGAGTGGTAGGGGTTTGGAGGGACAAAATTGAGATTTGAAAATGTTACACAACATGAGAAAGTTAAGGTAGCCTTTCCTTTTATTTATTTGTAAAATATATATATATATAAAGGAAGTTATGAATAAAATTTAGGAATATTGTTCGTATCATTAAATTATAAAACTTTAATATATATATATATATATATATACAGAGCATTTCTGGTAAGGTCTAGACCTTACGGATTGGGGCTTTTTACGATACTTTTGTGTCGTAAAAACACTTGGAGGTGTGTTTTTACGACGCAAAAGCGTCGTAAAAAGTCCTAATCCGTAAGGTATGAACCTTACTTGAAATTTTCCCTATATATCTATATATAAATGTAGACGAGAATGACATAATATGTATAAATCTTTTCAACAAAAACTCATTTTTGTCAACTCTATATTATCATGGACAAAAATGTCTAGTTAGCATTATTTTTAATTTTCAAATATTAAAATCCAATTAAGTAACATTTATTACACCCTTATTTAATGAAACTTAAAATACTATAAAATGGGTTCTAAAGGGCAGACCCACACACTTGTATACATATGAGATGTAGTGAGCGTGATGCTCAAATAGCCAAGAAGATAGGAATGTAGGGAGTGAAATGAATTTACATTAACCATTTGATCAGCTCAGCCAAGAAGATAGGGCAGACCCACACACTTGTATACATATGGTTCGTGTTGTTGCTTGACAATGCACAAACCCTTTAAACGTACAATAAAAATATCAAGTCATTAATCTGCGTTTTTTATCTGAATATTAATATATATGTATGTACCAAACAGATTTAAAATCAAACACCCTTCCTTCCTTATATATAAGAACCAATAATTAACAGGGGATCCGTTAATCAAATACCAAAATGAAGATGTTCAACAGAATATGCAACATGGGTTATGCATCAGAAACTCCTGCAGTCAAATTAAACTAATTTAATTCATTACAAATTTAAAATGATAGTTTATTTTTTATATGAGAGAATTTGTACAAGTTAATTCACAAATTAAGTTGCCAGCAAAGAACAAATCTAAAATTCAACTTTGAGATGTTCCAATTCAAACTGTCAACTGAATAATATTTTTTTGAATGAATGACCTATTTTTAATTGGTGATTAGTGTAAGAGGCTATTTTGTTTTACATTTTAAAAGAAGGTATTTGAATAAATTTAAATATCATTTAATTAATAAAAATATGTTATATAATACCTAAATTACCCCCTTCTTATGAAATTTGCACAAAAAATATGAACTGCAAAGTTCATATTGCAATGAAATATGAACTACAAAGTTCGTATTGCAGTGAAATATAGACTGCAATATGAACTTTGCACTAGAAATATGAACTGCAAAGTTCACATTGCAGTAAAATATAGACTGCAATATAAACTTTGCACAAGAAATATGGACTGCAAAGTTTATATTGCAGTAAAATATGGATCGCAAAGTTCATACTGCAATGAAATATGGACTGCAATTGCAGTCCATATTTTAATACATATTAGTATTTTTTTTAGTTTATTTTAAGGATTGGGATGTCATTTTACAATGAAAAAAAGACACATGTCATATTATCAATAAAATAAAAAAAATAGGCCCTTCATTTACAAAAAAATTATTCCTTCGCTTAGTGTAAAAATCTTTCTCTAATAAGACCTTTTTTTTAGTTGTCCATTAATTGTTTTAAAATTTTCTTTTTGTAACCATTACGTGCGCTGATTACTAGTAACTTAGTTTCTTCCAATATTTAAATGAGTTATTTTAGATAATAGAAATTAAAAAAGAAAGAAAATGTTCTAGTTTTATAATGTATTAGATTTGAAGGAAACTCATAATTTATATATTCTTATTGTTCATTAAAATTTTGTTGCTATATGGGAATAAAAAAAAGCATGATCTCAATTATCACGCATAAAATTCATTGCTAGATAAAATTTTAAATTATTGATATATAAATTTATAAATAATTTAAAAGAGGAAGTATATGCAACACATTGTAAATACATTCTTCAAGAACGAGAAAAGATAAAAACTCCACTTCAATAAGAAAGTGTATTTATTTTTTGTTTTTTTTTGTGCAATAGTGCTAGGGGTTTGGAGGGATAAAATTGAAATTTCAGAATGTGACACACTATAGGAAAGTTAGGTATCCTTTCCTTTTATTTGTTAATTATAACAATGGGTGTATAAATAAAATTTAAGAATATTGTTTGTGTCATTCAATTATTAAATTTTTTAGATATGTTTAGATTTATGTTTGATTATGATAAGAATTATTAATAATATACTTTAGATTTATTCTATAAAATACATTTAAACAATCTAAGATAACTCATTTTTTTCTATAATAATATTTATAATCCAATTTTACCCATTTTAATACTTAATTTAAAATCAATTTTATTATCCTTATATATAGTTTTTTTGAATTAATGTATATTTATTAATTTTTATTAAATTGTAATTTTATTAAAAGTTTTTCTAATTTGTTATTCTTCTAATTCTTTTTATTTTTTTAATTTTAATATTTTACATAGAATGTGCTTGTGCATGTATTTGAGATATTGGTTATATTTTTAATACAAAATTATATTATAAAAAACTAAGGAAGACGCTAAAGACCATCACCATCCGCAGCCAGCCCCGCGAAAGGAATGCTAACAATCACTTTTTGAACATGCTTAATGTTATCGCTATCCTCGCTAAATGCCTCCATTCATTAACATTGGGTGCTCTAAACCTAAACGTTTCCCAAAAATTATTACCTTTTAAAATAATTAACTCATTTTCCACTTACATTACTTATCTCCACATGTTATTGTAATGGAAAAAATCCACAATTAAAATGAAGAAAGGGTTAAATCCCCCTTAAAATATTATTATAAGTAATAAATTTTTGACACGAGAAGATTTATAGTAATTTTCGACGCGAGGAGATTCTATAGTAATTTCCGGTGTGAAAAGGTAATTTGATTATAGCGCAATGTGCGTACACACTCTCTACTCAAATATCTAAGTTTTTTTTTTCACAAAGATATCAAAGTTAAAATAACAATAATCTACACATATAACAACCTAAAAATACCATTATTTTGATCATGATATTTTTGTCAACTTCATTTCCTGAATGATCATATCAAATGCATTATTGAGTTTCGGATTCTAAGAACATACAACCACCCATGCATCTAGTATAAAAAATTTGATAAATGGAGTTGTTAAGTGCAAAAATATTGTTATGTACATGGCGAAACAGTCATACAATTGAAATTGAAATGGTCAAACATAACGTAAAATTAAGTAAAAATTTAAATTAATCATTACTATAAATATTAATTGTAAATAATCTGTTAAATTAAATTTTAAGAAAATAATTAAGTACTACATCATATGATTAAATTTGGTATAAACAAAAATTATGTGTGCTTTTACTATTATACTACTTTATTCCTTCCTTGATTGTCTCCTCATTATTAAATTAAAAATTTAGTGTGAAATCTTTGTTTTCTTCACAATCAAAACTGTAACAAACAATAAAAATTATTCTGACGCATTAACAAGTGTTCAAGCTTAGCTTTAACCTAAGTTTGCAGATAAAAACACACTTAAATTTCTCCTTATTCTTGATTGTAAATTTTACTTCATTTCATTATCATTAAACAATAGCTTGGAAACGAATATATCACTAACTTAAAATTTGTTTTTGATATTAGAAAATTTGTGGGTGACTCGTAATTTAATTTTCTCCAATATTTAAATTAATTATTTTAGATTCTAAACATTTAAAATTATGCATGTCAGCATGAACTCGTGAAAAAATTAAATCCTGAGAAAATTATATTCATAGGGTATGAGATTTGTAGGAGACTTATAAGGTATATATTCTTATTGGTGATTAAAATTTTGTTACAATATGGGAATAAAAAAAGCATGACCTCAAATGTCAAGCATAACAGCATTCAAAGAAAAAAGTATTTAAATTAAATTTTAAAAAAACAAAAATTACATTTTACGTAAAACATAAAAAAATCGACTAAATTCGCTAGACAAAGACACTTTCAAGCTATTTATTTTGAGAATTTTTAAGAATATCAACTATTCAATTTGAGAATTTTTGTCATAACAAACTATTTATTTTGATTTTTTAAGCAATATAAAGTATTTACTATGACATTTGCACGTATATCATAATAAGTTACACCACACCATTATTTATCATAAATTAATAAGAACATTAAGTTTTTATCATATTAATCATCATATATATATATAGTTAATATAACAATATTTGATGAATCATTGCCCTTAAATATAACAAAATTGTGCAAAATTAAAGAGGTATTCACCATAACTTATAGTAGAAAGTACCTACCATTTCGCTTCTATGTTTTATAATACAAATTATACTTCATCCATTTCAAATAAATACTCTTCTTAGGGGTGGAATTGTTGAACCGGGAACCGGATAACCGCACCGAACCGAAAAAGGCCGGTTCGGTTCTTAGTATTAAAGTGCACATTTTTAACGGCTCGGTTCTTAATAGTTGTTAACGGATCAGTCTCGGTTCCTTGATAAATTTAATTAAAGGAACCGTTATATATAAATACATAACAGTTATTACGATTCTTGGCTGGTTCTAACTGTTTTAACATTTCTAATGGTTCTAACAATCCCTCGAATAACTGTTAGAACGGTTTTTAACCGATTCTATCTGCTTTAACGATTCTAACGGTTCCCCAAAGACCCGTTAGAATAGTTTTTGGCCAGTTCTTAACGGTTATAACGATTCTAACGGTTCCTCGAAGAATCGGTGGCAGTTCGGTTCCATTTACGGTTCCTCAAAAAATACGCAAAGAATGGTTCCTCAAAAAATATACAAAGAACCGAATCGTTAAGAACAACAGAAAATCAGTTCCGGTTCTTCATAATTTGGCTAGGAACCGAACCGGTCCCAGTCCTAACTCTTTTTAAAAGAAAAATGGATTATAAGTTCTTCTTTGGTAATTATATTCAACATATGAAATGAAGTGAGTGTGATGCTCTAATAGCCAAGAAGATAGGAATGTAGAGAGTGAAAATCTACAATCTACATTAACCACTTGATTGGTTCACGACTGATGTTAACTCAGACAGAAAAACGAAAGTCAGGAAACTCCTTCAAACAAATTAAACTGGTTTAATTCATTGCAATTTAAATTTAAAATAATTTAACTCCAAATTTTAGATGTTTATATGTACATATTCATGTGTGTACAACTAGGTATAAAATTAAAAATATGTAGAGGAAATTGATGAAAAATTCAGATTAGTATTCTTTACAAATAAATTTATAAATATCATATCTCCTTTGAAACCAAAACTCAAAAAGAGAGTATTGTAAACTGTGTCAAAAATTAATATTTGAATGAGTAATAAGGAAAGGTTTATTTTTGACATAGAGAGAATTTGTACAAGTTAATTCACAAATTGAACAGAATTCATAATAAATTAATTTCAGAATGTGATACACAGTAGGAAAGTGTACCCTTTCCTTTTCTTTGTTAATTATAACAATCAATGTATAAATAAAATTTAAGAATATTGGTTGGGTCGTGCGATTATAAATTTTTAGTGTATATAGATGTAGATGAGAATGATATAATACAAATCTTTTCAACTAAAACCCATTTTTCCCAAATTTGTATTGTCATGGACAAAATTGCTCATTTAGCATTAGTTTTAATTTTCTAATGTTTAAATCCAATTAGATAACATTTATTACACCCTTATATAATTTATAAAAAAAAAAAAAGACTTACCTAGAATACTATATAGAAGTATTTTTTACAATACTTGTAAATTTATAATTACAATTATATTAATTTTATAAACTTGTAATTCTAATTTAAAAGTATTTTAATTTTATAATTTTATTTTTAATAGAAAGTATATTTGCAACATGTGCTCATTGAGATGTTTTTAAAACAAGATCTATTTTTAATACAAAATTATATTTTAACAAAATTAATGAGTATGCTAATGACCATCACCCCCGCAAGCCAGGCAAAGGAGATGAATTTCTTTAAACCCCGTCTGTCAACAATTTTTTGTGTGCCACATAGGATGCATGGGTATGAACATTCTTGCATGTTCATCACTAAAATGTCTCCGATTCAAATTTGCATTAGAGGTGCTCTCTAAACGTACTAAATTTTGACCCCTAAAAATTTATGAACTCATTTGTCATGCATAACATACACTTATCTTATCTTGCCACTAGATTTAGTAATGGGAAATAATCAATGTTTCGAAAATGAGTTAAAATCCCCCTTATATTATTTTACACACTCTCTACACAAATATCTAGTAATCTGTACGGATAATAAGCTAAAAATACCATTATTTCGATCATGATATTTTCACCAACTTCATTTCCGGAATTATCATATCAAAGTGCATTGTTGACCTTTGCATTCTAAGAATATACAATAACCAATGCATCTATTATTAAAAAAAAATTGATAAATGAAGTTGTTAAGTGTAACAATATTGCTCAATGCGTAATACTCGTACAATTGAAATCAAAACGGTCAAAGATAAAATTAAATTATATAAAAGTTAAATTAGTCATTACCATGAATATTAATTGTAAATTATCTGTGAAACTAATAATTTAAATTAAATTTTTAAAAAAATAATTAAGGACTACATCATATGTAAAATAAAAATGGACTAAATTCAATAAACAAAGATTATTTGTGCCTTTATTCTTATAATTGTTTTATTCTCTCCTTGATTGTCTATTTCATTGTTAAATTAAAAAGCTATGTGAAACCTCTAATCTCTTCACAATCAAAACTAGAACAACAACAAAAATTATGTTAGCCCATTGGCAAGTGTTACATCAATCTCAACTTTAACCTGAGTTTGCAAAAAGAAACACACTTGAATGTCCCTATTATATGGAGTGTGACTTTAACTCCACCTCAAAACTAATATGCCAATAAGTTAAAATTTATTTTTGATATGAGAGGATTATGTGATGACTCGGAATTAGTTTCCACCAATATTTAATTTAGTTATTTAGAGAGCTATAACAAAATAATAAAATTTAATTAATATTCAGCATGAACTCGTGAAAAAATTAACTATGATAAAAAATAGGTTTACTATTATAATTGTGGAGATTGGTAAATCAAAATATTCTTATTTCAAGAAAATTTGTTACTACATAAACAAACTAAAAAAAGCATGACCTCAAAATTTCACGTATAACATTCATAAGATTTA